>CM052546.1:16659859-16699499 GCA_028533065.1 Trachops cirrhosus
CCGCCTCTTCTTCATTCATCCATGGGTGGACGCCTGGGCTGCTCCCATCTCTTGGCTGTTGTAAGCAATGCTGCAAAGGCCCTATCGGTGCATATGGCTTTTTGAATCAGTGTTTTGGATTTCTTCAGATAAACACTGGGTCATATGGTAGTTCTATTTTGGGTTTTTTGAGGAACTGCCATACTATTTTCCACAGTGGCTGCACCACTTTGCACTCCCACCAACAGTGCACTAGGGTTCCTTTTCTCCATGTCCTCACCAGCTCTTGTTTGTTGAGTTATCAATGAGAGTCATTCTGACAGGTGTGATTTTAATGTGCATTTCCCTGATGAGTTTTCTGTTCATATTATAGTTGAGATGCTCCAACTTGTCTTACGATTCAGATCTGTATTTCTCTGAGAGATTTCTCTACCTTATGGCAATTCTGTCTGCCCAGGTACCTAAGCTAAAAACACGGAAACCCTCCGAGACTTTCCCTTCCTTCTCATTCTTACTTTCTACATCTAAACTGTCTCTGGACTCGGCCACTTATTACCTCCTCGGTGTCACATTGACCTTTTCGTACTGGAAAGAGTGATCCCACGGGACAGGAGTCACAGGTCCTTCGTGTGCACTCAGAGCTGGAGGTAGCAGCAAGGACCTGCTGGCTCCCAACCATCAGAACTTTAGTTTAATGGATGAGACGGATATTTAACGCATAATTGGAGGTATTTCTCTCTTAACCATAAGTCATTATAAGTGCTATGGAGGAAAAGTGCAGAATGTGATAAGAATATATACAAATGGCAAGATTTAGAAACTTGAGGGCCTGATGGAGCCAAAGGGATTTATTTAGTGGCAGAGTCTGGACAAACCAAGGGTCTTCTGAGCTCTTGAACTGGGGAGTTTTACCCCAGCCAGTCTTTCCTTGTCCAGACCAAAGCATGCCCTTGGCCTCAAAAGAGTCTGGTGGCAGGCACTCTCCTAAAAGAACATGTTCTCATCTTCGCAGTGGCAGCGCAAGTCAGACGCCCTCCTCCGAACTGAGGGCTGAGTTAACGTGGGTCATCACGGCATTTGATGCCATTAGCATCACTAAATCCTGTTGGCTTTCCTTCCTAAATACCTCTCAAATCCATCCATTTCTCTCTGGTCTCATTGTCAAGATAGCTGTACTTCTTACCCGATCATTGCCACAGACTCCTTCCTCCTCCTGGTCCCGGCTTTATACCCACCTTTCTCCATCTCTGCTCTTCTCCCCCAGCCCACAGATGACTGTGTGCCTTCTTCCATGCATGCTGAATGTCACACGGGATGCTTTCCTGCCTGGGAAGCTCACACCCAAACCCCTTGCTCTGTGCCCTGCCTTTCCCACAGGCCATTTCTTCCCAAAGGCCTTTCTTGATGCCCTCTCCTCAACTCTCATCACAATGCCCCCCAAAGTTCCCCAATTTCATTGTGCAAAAGAACAACCTAAAGAGTTGTTAAAAATGTAGCTTTGCCAGGCCCATACCCAGAGTACTCGTATGTGTGGGTTGCTCTATGCATTTTCACGAACAAATATCCCCAGGGGTTACTGACCAGTGGCTCTCAGACCGCACTTTGAGAAACCCTGAGTGATGGTAGCTTCCCTTGCTCTGGGATGTGCCTTTCTTAACTTCTCCATGGAATCTCGTATTATTTATTTTAAGTCTATTTAAAATTGCTTCTTTTAAGTCTGTAATCCCTGCTAATTGATGTGCTATGTTGCTAGGGTAGGGTCCTTGTCCTTGTTGTTTGGCTACAATCCATAGCAGGGTAGATGCCCTACACAAATTTGGTAAACCGATGATACTTCCTTACTTTTGAGGAACACAATAATTGACAAAGGGCAATATATGTAAATCAGGGAAACAGGGGCTTCGGGAATAGACAGCGTGCCCCACTGCACGTGGGCTCCGTGCTTGACGTCCTGGGAGGCCCCGACGTCTGAAGGATGGCTGTCTTCTTGTTAAAGCTCCTTCGTTTCCGCTGTCTCCACACCGGTCTCCCTCTTCTCCTCCTCCACAGACTCTGGGGACACTTCAGCATGAACTGAACAGTGAGGCTCCTGCTACCTTCCAGTGGCTCTGCCGATGAGCTGTCAAAATAAAAAATACCAGGGACAAAAATGTTGCCACCAGTTCAAAGACAAGGAGGCTCTTGGTGATCTAAGTGCATCACGGTAGCCCTGTACTGTGAGGGGTCCACCTTTGGGGGCAAAGGGTAGTGGTGAGGAAATTGAATCAGGATTCTGAAGACCTCCTTTCCATTTTTGCAGAAGCATTGAGCTGGAAAAGGGCTGGGAAAGACACATGAAGTCTCTAACCTGTCTCAGGTTAGCAAGGGGCAGCAATTCTCCCAGGTCATACTCTGGTCAGCGTGATGGTGGAGGAAGTGTATCAAGCTCAGAAGCGTGAGCTAAAATCCTGAATGAACTGAGGAATGCATCAGTGGGTTGGTGGAGAGTTAGGACTATGAAAAACTAAAGTCTCTGAGTCCACCCATATGGCTGGTCCAGTAGCTCTTGGGTTTACCCCCCAAATTCCATTTTCAACAAGCACCTCTCCTATCATTGTAATGTAGATAATTCTCAGACCACACCTTGAAATACTGATGTTTTCACTTGGACAAGTTAGGTACTTTCCACGCCTCAGTTTCCTCAACTGCAAAATGGGGCTGAAAACTCCGGCCTGACCTGCTTCACAGGGTGGTTCAGGAGATGGTGAATTTTGTGAAAGCTATAAAGTACTATAAATGTATAGAGATTATGTTACTAGAATTACTGATGAGTGTTACTAATTATTTCCAGGAAATACGTGAATTGTAATAAATGCCATCTAAATATAATAATGTAACCCAAAGGAAGAGCTTAGCTAATTGGAATTTAAAGATCTACTTGAGTGACAAGGGACAGGACCTATCTGTCTTGATTTATGCTCTGTCCCCAGTGCCTGAGAGGAAGTAGATGCTAAAAAATACTGTTAAATAGGAAAAGAAAATGCTAGCTCTTTGACAGCTAGTAGATGACTTACTAACCCTCCACCACCACCGCAGGTGTGCTCACTGTCACTGCCATCGCCAGCACCTGTCCTGCATGCGCAGAGCGTCAGGGGCCCCCGGGAACACTGACTTTCCCCTTGACCGAGCAACTGCCTCCCATTTAGCACTGTGCGAGGCCTGGCTGTCGCCTGTGTTCTCCATGTGTCTTCTGGAAACGTTTACATGGTGGGGCCACATTCTGGGGACAGAGGAAGACTTCCTTGAACACATCTCACTCCTTCAAAGAAAGACGCAATGAGATCCCTAGCTGTGTGGCAGAGATAATGTCCCCAAACCCTCTGAGGTTTATTCATCTCCTCGCTCCCTGGGCCACCCTTTTACTCTTACCTAAATCTGGCACATGATTAGACCGCAGCAGAGATCCAAGGCCGCAGCCCTGCTCTGTGTTCAGTGAAAGGCGGTGTGCCTGGTGGAAAACACAGAGGAAGAACCACGTGAGCCGTTTCACTCTGCAGGGGCAGCAGAGAGGGAGACCTGCTGGCTGCAGCTAGGGTGGCTGCATTGCCATGGCAACCAGCAAGCTGATCACTGGGCACCATCACCCACCCCCTTGCCACAGCCTCATGAAGACAAAGGGCACAGTGCCCCTCCTGAGGGCTGTGATATTAATGCCAGGGCTGCCGTCTCTCCAAGGTGCCTAAATCTGGGGTCTGTCTTAGAGTTTTGTTATTCTCTTTCAGTTTATTTAAAATTTCAAGGAGTCAATTAAACTATAGGTAATTCTTTTGTAAGAAAGGGTAATATTTCTTCCCTTTTTCAACTCTATAGAACTACTATTTGTATTTATTTATTTGATAAATATTTTATGAATAGGAAATAAGAGACATTCTGTCCTCAAGAGCTAGCGGTCTAGAAGGAAAAGAAGACAAGAGCAGAAGTGACTATAATTCAAAAAGAAAGAGCGTGCCCTGAGAAAGGTCTGTAGAAGCTCTGCATGCCCAGATTTAATATTCATTATTTCAGCCATTTGAAAGTATTGCAATGGCCCAGGGCGGCAGAGACCCTAAGGTGACTGCATCCCCTGTAGGGGGAGACTGGGATGTGGGAACAGTCGCGTCACTTGGGAGTGAACCCCCTGACTTCCCTCCACCTTTGTTGCTTTCAACTCACCGGCACTTACAGCAACTGTCAATAAGCATCTAAAGTGTTGGAAAATATTTTAATTTAAAATTTGTGACTTTTATGTGGAAAGTGATATGGTAATATTCTTGAAGATGTCATAGTCTCTTTCAAATGTTTAGAATTTATTTTAGTGATAAAGGGTGTTAGAAATTTAAGAAAGGTAGACTTTCATTTGGTAGAGGACAGATGTTTTGAGAGGTGCTTTATGGGGGTAATGGCATTGAAATTGGCTTTGAAGGGTGTGGATATATAACATGGTAGGGGAAAGGGTTTTCCTACTGTGAGTAAGAGCATAAAATGTGATGAGAGTGAATCAACAACAAAATTCTACTGCACACCTATCAAAATGACTAAAACGCCCCCAAATGGCAATACCAAATGTTGAGAAGGATGTGAAACAATAGAACTCTCACGTGTTACTGGTGAGAAAGTAAAATGAGACTGACACTGGGAAAGACACAGCTAAATGTAGTCACGATCCCAGGTCTTAGGCGTTCAAAGCAGACTTATTCATAGGAATGGATAAATAGGTGGAAGCAAACAAGATGCCCTTTAATAAGTGAATGGGTAAACAAATTGTGGTCCATTAATAATAAAAAGAGATGAGGTATTAAGCCACCAGGAGGAACCCAAATGCATAATGTTGAGTACAATGAGCCATATGAAAATGCCATATACTGTACAATTCTATCTATATGACATTCTGGAAAAGGCAGAACTATAGAGATAGTGGAAGGTCAGTGGTCCCCAGGGTTTCAGGGAGAGGGGACAGAGTTGAATAAGTGAAACACAGGGGCTGTGTTAGGGCAGTGGAAATATTCTGTATGGCACTGTAATTGTAGGAACATGATTTGCATTTGTCAAAACCCATAAAATTTACAGCATAAAAGAGTAGACGATAATCTAAATTTAAAAAAAAACACCTTTAGGAGGTTGAGTGATGCCAGGATGGAGTGAAAACTGTGACAGGAGAATCTAACTGTATTATAGATGCACAAGACAACCTCACTAATAGGATGTGCGACAAGGCGCTGACCTGTGTAACTTAGGAATCAGTAGGGTCTGTCAGTCTAAAGGCAAAAGGAACCATCACAATAGCTGTACTGTAGTTGATGAAGTTGTTCCTCACAGGCCGATAGGTTAACAATTCTGATATTGTTATACATGTCAACTTGAATGATTAAGCACATGGCTGGCAGATGGTGGGGAGCCAGGTTTTTCACTGTAGGAGTGGGAGTTTATAGATGAGCAAGGGAAGGAGGCTGGAAGGATCCATGTGGTAGTGGGTCAGAGTTGGAGACATCAGTCTGAACTAACTAATATTTCATTTAATATCAATACATATGGGTACATGCAGAAATATTGTAGATCTCTGTGTACTATTCACAGTTCAGTATACATACATAAATTTCCTTGCTCTGTTACTTGAGAGGATCTAGAAGCCGTGAGCACATCTAGCATTCCAGTCTTGACTTCGAATACCATCCTCCAATAAATTAAAGCAGGGTTCCTTGGAGAAATGTTTGACTCTAGGACCAGGGCAGGAAATACGCAAGATGGGCCCAGAGCACTGTGTAGCGCCAAAAAGTAAGAAAGCACCCTGAGACTAAAAACCCACGTGGATGGGCCATGGAAGCCGACTGACAGAGCTGCCAACAGACAAAGAGAATTAATGTGACCATCAAAACAAAGTATTAGATTAGAACCCCAAGTATAAAGTAAATATCAACATGTCCATGCTGATATTATAAGTAAATGACTGAAAAAATAAATGGGGGAGAAGGGACGAGTCTCCCGTGCAGGAGAATTCTAAATAATTTATGTAGCTACTCCACCCTCAGGGAGGGGAAGCATAACTCCTCACTCCTAAAGTGTGGGCTGTGCATAGTGACTTTTTCTAAAGAACACAGCATGTAAAGAGTGAAAAAGAGTAATTTTATGATGGGGAAATCTGACAAACTCCTCACGTTGCACTTTGGTATGACATGGTGCACTTGGAACTTTCTCTTGGGTCTTCTTCCCAGAAGATTCCAGTCTAACTATGAGAAAAATACCAGACAAATTCCAATGGAGGGGCATTCTACAAAGCCTGGCCCATTCTCCTCAGAACCGTGAAGGTCGTCACAAACCAGGGAGGTCAGAAACTGTCACAGCCAAGTGACACGTCACCTAAGTGTAATGTGACATCCTGGAGGGGCTCCTGCATAGAAAAGGGACATTAGGTAAACACTAAAGAAATGTGAAGAGTGTATAGACATTAATAATAATGCAGCAATAGTGGGTCATTAGTTGTAAGAAATGTACCACATCAATGGAGGTTGCTAATAACAGGGAAACTGCGTGGGGGTGGTATATAAGAACTCCCTGCACTATCTTCTCAACTTTTCTGTAAATCTAAAGCTGTTCTAAAAATGTCTATTAAGAAAAAAAGGGGTAGGGGACAGAAGTGTCTAGGGAACAGTAAGTACTTGAGTTGGGTTGGAGTAGGGACTATGTATATAGTACAACGGTGGGAAATCAGACGGGTCATATCACGGAAGGTGTTGAGTGACAGATAGTCACCAAAACCATGCACAACCCATGTCTCCTTTGCCCACTTTACTGTAGAGGCTGGAAAAATGAAAACTGTCCTGCACTAAGAAATGGGTACATGATGAAGATGTAATAAAAAGTCTTGTAGGAAAACCTTCTGTGAAAGCTCCTGCTTTCCTGGGAAATAGGTTAGATGTCACTATGACTGCCCCTCCCTCTTGGCCTGCCTGGAATATATGCGTACTGTCTGATGGTACAGTCACCATCTCATAACCATGAGGCTAAAGGAAACATGAAAAGGGTAGTGAGGATACAGATAAAAGAGGTTCTCTGTGTGTGTGTGATACATCTTTTAGCACCTACTGGGCCAAGACGATTCCCTCCAGGCTTCTTGTTGTATGACCTAATTGGGTGATTGTATTGCTGAAACCACTGCTGATTAAGTACGTTGTTATTTGAATGTGGAAGTATCCCTAGTAGAATGACTTGGAAGGCCAGAATAAAGAGACAGGACATCATTTAGTAGACAGTGGGGAGCTCATCTCAGCCTTTTATTCATTCGTCCTCCCACCCACGCATTCATCTTCTTTCACCATTGTAACATTTAGGTTTTCCAGTGCAGCCAATGTATTAGCAGTTGACCATGTGCTAGGTGTGGTTCTAGGTTTTATGGATATGCTAGGGAACTGTGCAAATTTCCTGTTGTCATCAAGCTTACATAGTTTGGGGAGGCAGATCAATCGATCAGTTGAGTGGTTTAAATGCTAAGTAGATAAATAAAGCAGAAGGAGAAGACTGAGACAAGTGTGTCTTAGATAGGTTGGTCAGGGAAGTCCTTAGTAGTAAGTTTGCATTGGACTTGAAACCTAGAAAGAATGAGGGAGAGCACCATGCATGCCTGGAGAAAAAAACATTCCAGGCAGAGGCAACAGTGAGGGCAAAAGCCCTAAAGTGCTTGAATCTTTATTGTTGGAGGAACAGCAAAGGGCCAGTGGAGTCAGATCAGAATGAAGTGAGAGGACAGGAGGGAGGATGTAATATCAGATGAAAAACGGGGCCGGCTCACTGAGTATATCAGGCCAAAGTGAGGACTTGGACTTGCACTCTGCATGAGATGCAAAGCCATGGGGGATTTTTAGCAAAGAATTAATAGGACATAACTGATGTTTTAACAAAAAGAGACAAAGGGACATCAGTTAGGACTCGCCATTGCAATCATCCAGGCAAAAGAGAATGGTAATTGCAGCAAGACAGAAACGGTGGGGGTAAGAAGTAGCAGTCAGATTCCAGAAAACTGCTTGCACGTCTATTTCCTCTTGTAAACGAAATTGCAAGGTCAGAATGAACAAGGACCCTACTTTAACTTCTTTCACATCTTCCCTAGTCCTGACACATTATTTTTAGTCATTGAATAAAGAAGTAGTATCTCAAAAAGAACAGTTTCTTGAGTGGGGAAAAAAGGGGAAGGAGGAGAAGGTGCAGACTGGTTTGAAGAAGAGTGAGGATAGTAGACATAGGCATTACCAAGCCTTAGTCTTCCTTTGAAGCCATCTGGTCAACCACTTGGAAACAGACTCTGCACTCTGAACCCAGCTCAGCCAGAATTGACCCTCTACATCTTCCTTAAAATCGTGTCTACAGGAAGCAGGTGCCATCTCTAAGGCTAAGCATGGAAAAATCTTGTTTGAGGATTGTCAGCAGATACAATCCTCAGCACTTACTGATTCACAATTGCTAGAAAATGTGGCTGAGAAAAACGCATGATAAATTTCCTGTAAGTGTGATTTGTGAGGGTTATTTAGGGCAATCAACAAGTTATTCTGCAAGGCTTGTTCTCAGACACAACTCCAATTTTGTCTAATGAGACTTTTTCTGAAGGCTCTTGGAACATGATCTTTTATTATGTAGATAATCAGCAGAACCTGCTCATCCCTTAATGCAAGCAACTGAGACAGAGTTGTAATGGCTGAGATAAAATCATAGCTTTACTACGTAACCCATTAACTGGATAGAAACTGCATCCTGAGGTCATAAATAGTTATTAGCCAGTTAATGACAACTGCAGTCAAACCATTACATTTACATCTGATGAATAGGGATGAAGTCTTCTGTGGCTTCTCAGCACTCAGACTATTTACTATTGTGTATTAACATCCTGGGCAGTAGAATTTCCTAAATTGAAAAGACCCATCATTCCCCCTTCCGTGAAGAAACTGAGTAAATGAATGTAAGTGAACAGATTCTGCAGGTTTTCCTAGGCTCTTCTGCCTTACATTAATATCTGTCATCTGTGTACTCCTAAAGTGCATCCATCTATGGGAGATGGGACTGGTACAAGAACCAATCGCCTGAATATGCAGTCACGTGACCCTGAGTGAGTCACAGAACATTTCCAAGATTCGGTTTCCTCACCTGTTACATGAGATTAGACTAGCTCACCTCCAAGCTCTTTCTTACAGATCTCCCAGGCTATAGCATCAAGGCTTTATATTCTGAATGACAATAGCCAATTAACACTTAGCCTTGGCATGTTCTCTGTGCTGTTTTTTAAAAATACATATTTCATGCATTGTCCTATTTTACTAAATGATCCCTGAAATCAAGAAATGTAAAATACTTGTGAAATCCAGCAATAGCCCTTCTCCTCCAGTTGTAAACACAGATGAATCCACAATATATTGTTTTTGCTTGACTTAACCCCCAAGGATATGTATTTTGAGCCTGTTTTCCAGTTTGTTTAACAAAGGGCTTCTTCTTTAATTGGAGCTATTTGAACTAGGACAAAATATTTGTTCAGGAAGGCTTCCTGATCAGTGTAGAAAACAAAATGTGATCCATGAATATTATGGAAAGGTACACATGTTCAGAAGTCTCAGGTTTAGAAAGAAATTAGGTATGAAAACAGTATTAGGAAATGAAAGTTAAGCATTATATTGCAGTAATAGTGAACTTACAAATTCCCTTCCCTCATCAACAGTTATCAGCCCACATTTGAACTTGTGTTCATAGGCTGTGTGCTTGAGCATATAAGAGATGTATTACTGGGGGATAAAAATTTCATGTATATTACAACTAACAGGCATTCATTAAGGTTCGTTTATCACTGTGTCCAGACTGCAGTAAGTTACAGATGGCATAAGATACAATAGGAAGAGGATGACAAATATGATCAGTAACCTCAAGGATTCTGAGGTTAAATGAGACAACAAAACTAAATGAATAATTAGGGAAGAATGAAAGTACTACAGCCCATGCTTGTCTGTCGAGTTCTGATGGTAAGTGCGAACGGGGTTACGGGGACAGGTGGAAGAGTTAGGGAAGGCTTCCTTGGCATCAGGGGACCTTGATGGAGGCATGACGGGGAATAGTGGTGAGGAAAGGGAAGGAAGGAAGGACACCATCCTCAACTGTATACTTTCATCTCTTTAAAGGAATGTCTCCTTACAAAACAGTTATAATGACCATCATTTCCCCACTTTACGACCTGCTTTATTGTCTAGAATAAAAAGAAACAGCATCAGCCCGAGACCACCGGTTCTCATGGCCCGCTCAGTCCAAGCCAGCATAGTCGTAGGGCACCCCTTCCACCCACCTCACTCAAAATTCCCAGAGAGACAGCTCTGGGAACACGGAACACTCACCTTACCCCCAGCCTCTTCCCAGATGGCTTCTCTGGCCCTTCCTACTTAGCCTTCTCCCACCTTAGACTCCAACATGTGAGAACCAGAAGGACCTCTCAAGGAGTGGACACAATAAAGAATTCAGCTGTGCATCACCCAAGTCAAAGGCACACGCAGAACACCGTATCCCTGTGCTCTTTCTTCCTAAGCGGTGACATTATCACCGAGGTAGACTGTGGGGACTGGGAGAAGGAGGAGGGATAAGATGAGAAGAATAGTGTTCTTCTTTAATGTAGAAAGAGTCCTGTCTTATTGCTAACATTTATTGACTGGTTGATTGAAATATAATCAAAACCACATTTCTGTGGTTACCCTTTACCACCTGTCCAGCCTTCTAAGGAGCTATCCGCTTTAGGGGCTGCTGGGAGTGGGGTGTGTGAGACCCTCACACACTTGTGTAGTGTTGATGTTGGACATGAGGAATTGAGCCAAGCTAATTCCCTGAGGTTAAGGAAGCTGTAGCTGTGTAGGTAAGGAGAACTTAGCATGGTAGTTTAAGACGGCGGTTAGCTTGGAGACAGGGAAACTTAACCACATTGCAGTCTCTCAGAGCTTCCCTGACAGAGGACCCATCAGCACCCACCTCACAGGGCGGGTGACTGTGCTGGTAGCTCAGGAAAAGCACTGTGCAGAGCGCCCGGCACGTAGTGCTCACGACGTGCCCGCTGCTGCGTTAGCCACGGTGGCGGTGCCGGCGTCCTGCAGGGAGATACCCACAGCATGGGGTTTGGGGCTGCGGAATCCCTGCTTTGAGTCTCAGCCGTGTCAATTACTGCACGGAATTGGGCTAGCGACTGTGTGAACACAATTTTTTTAACTGACAAAAAGGATTTCAGAAGAATATAATTTTTGTGTGTTACCTCATTGGTCTGTTTAGAAGCTGAAATGAAATAATGAGCATGAGTGTGCTTTGTAAACTGTAAAGTACTCTGGGATTGTACCTGCTTCATCCTCAGGCATCCATCCCCAAAACCTGTGCCCACACAGCTTGGGCTGCTTCCCCACAACTGGTTCCTAAGCCTCCTTCCTGGAAGGCCACCGCTGCCCAGGGTCCCCAGACCTGCGCCGTGAAATGACTGATTAAAAGTGCCCGGCGATCCGCTTGGCAGACCGCATGCGGTATTGTATTTGGAAGGTGTGGAAATCTAATCAGATTTTCTGGCTCGGGAGACTGAGCAGCTCCAAATATGGTTCTTCTGAGCACACCTCTGGAGGGCTGATGAGCCAGGGGTGAGATGGTGTAAGCCTGGCAGCAAGAGCAGGTGGGGATGGTCAGGTAGGGCGGAGGAGAGCCATCAGTAGGAAACCCGGGGAGCCAGGGCTTTCCTGTGGCTGGCTGACTGCCTTTACACTCCCTGGGCTGTGTGATGCTCATCTGAAAAGGGACTCACTCTGCAGGAGCAGTCCGCAGCTGAGCCTGTTAGTAAGACAGAGGGAATGGAATTTAAATCCTCTTATGCCATAAGGATGAGAGGGAGTTAAAATGTAATATACATTTCAGCAGGTAATTGAGTTCACTCCCAAACCCTGTGCTTCTTGCCACCTCAGTAAGTGGAGAGCCCATTTTCTGCTCCAAGAAGAGGGAAGGGGGTCGATAGATGTAAATTGCTTTGCTGATTTGCATGACCCACCACTCTGGGATGGTAGCAGGTTCCTCTCCATGTTGGTTTATGTGCGGAAGTCAACTTCTGAAGCTTGCCCAAACCCCACAGATTCTTTCAAATCAGTGGCTGCTCTCTGGCTCAAAGTTACATCACAAGAAAGGGTACCTTCTAAGTCCAGTTTTCCATTTCTAAACTTTCTGGTTTTTCATAGTTGTCTTCAAAGGCGGTGTCGTATTGCGGGCTGGAATAATGAGATAGCTCATTTTACAACTAACCCACCTATAACACCAGAGGGGCTGTGCCATCTGAGTTTTGGTACATTCCTCTTCATTCAGCTGTGTCCCTCAGAGGCCAGCAGTTCTCCTGAGGAATCAGGGGCCACTGTGAAGCGGGAAGGGAAGAAAGAGGAAGGTCGTGAGGATGGGCGGCCTCTCACTCCGGCTGGTGCGGTCAGAGCAGCTCAGCTTTTATTGTTCGCTGTGTTGTGGCTTCTCGCCAGCTTTTCTGTTAAAAAAGGGTTCTACTCAAGAAGCTTGGATGAAGAAAGCAAAAATTAAATGTATTGGGGTAACGTTGTTTGATAAATCTATACAGGTTTCAAGTGTACAGTTCATCTATAAATTGCATTGTGTGTTTACCACCCAAAGTCAAATCTTCTTCTGTCACCATATATTTGACCCCTTTACCTTTATTACCCACCTCACTTCCCTCTGGTAATGACCATGCTCTTGTCTTTTCTATGAGTGCTTGCTTGTTTGCTTGTTTTGTATGTTCATTGGTTGCTTTCAGTTATATGACCCTGATATGAGTGACATCATATAGCCCTTGACCTTTTCTGTCGGACTTATTTCAGTTAACATGATACTCTATTTTCAAGATCCATCCATGTCATTGCAAATGGCAGTGTTTCATGTTTTCTTACGGCTGAGTAGTATTCCACTGCATGAATGTACCACCTCTTCTTAGGAAATCTTTTTTATGTCAGTGCTAATGGCCGTCGATAGTTCTTTCTTGGCAGTATCTGCTGTGCTTTCTGGACCGTGTCTGAGTCTAGCTCAGTCACAGGAGCACCGTGGCAGAGGGAGTCAGGAGGCCCGGCCACAGGTCCTGTTCCTGTCCCCCCGTTGCCATGTGCCCTTGAAGAAACCCCTTTCCCCACTTGACTCTCCCCCAGTGGTCTCCAGGTGTCATTCTTCTGCGGCTACTTCAGGTGTCCGGCTATGGCATAGATAAGAGTGGCTTTGGTTTGTGTGGAATTCTTAGCACCTACTGTGAAACCATCCATCTTCAGAAAGTTACAGATTGCAATGGGTGGGTGGGCTGGAAAGGGAATAAAGGATAGAAACTGTACTGAATAAACTAAAATAAAAATTAAAAAAAAAAAAAAAAAAAAAAAAAGAAAGTTACAGATTGCTGGTATTCGCCCACCACTCAGGGTTTGAGCCGTTGGATAATAGTATCAGTGGTTTTTTAAAATGTATTTGTTTCCTGAGTATCATTTTTTTTTCTGGAACATTATGTGGAAGTTTTTATCACTAGCACCAGAAGGGGAAGCCACTGTGTTTGGATGGAGCGTCTGAGGATCCAGAGTCCTAGCTACTCCTTCTTCCCTTCTCATTCCCGAAGGGATCCATGAGTCATTCTTGGAGGGAGCCTGGGGCAATCCAGACCGTGTTTTGGCAGCAACTGGAGGATGGTCTCCAGGGTCACTTCTTACAACAAGGTTCTATGAAGCTATGAGGTCATCCCTCCACTGGGATCAGCCCAGCATCAGGCCCTAAGAATGTCTACATTAGTTAAAATCTTATGGAAGGTCTGTCATGCATTACTGTTTTCCAGATGATCCTTTAAGAGGGACAGAATAAGGGAAGGTTCTAGAAAAAAGTAAATAAATCTGCAAAGTGAGGCATCCTAAAAGAGAGATGAGGATGCTTTTTAAAAGGTAAAGAAAGAATGTTCGATGCTGTTCCCTCACTAGGACATCAAAAGCGTAGTGACTGAGTTGCAAGGCGTGCAGATGTGTTGGCCTGGGTTTTTCCATGTAACCCAAGCACAGATAAGAGAAACAGAAGATGCTGTCTCCCTTGTATGTTCTGAGAGCTCCATGCAGGAATTGCAGAGGTTGGCGTGGGAGATGAGGAGTGCAGGGAACAGTGACTCCTAGCTCTTTTCTCAGTCTCAGTCAAGGAATCGCACAAAGGAAGCTCAAGGGGGGCCCTGTATTTCTCCCTCTAGAGATGAGCCAGGAATTCAAATCATCCTCCGAAAGCCATTCAAGAGGTAACAGATGAGCTGGTAACACTGTATGGAACTACATCCTGAAGATGGGCTGGTGGGGAAAGAGATGAAAAAATGGGCTGAAGAGGCAGGTAAATTCCGACAGAAGAGTAATCATAAGTATCATTTTGCCTGAGCGAAGAATGGGTTAAATGCAGGGGTGTCCAACCCGTGTCCCCCAAGCCACATGGGGCCCAGGATGGCTATGAAAATAGCCCAACACAAAGTCATAAATTTACTTAAAACATTATGAGATTTTTTTTTGTTTTTGTTAGTGTTTGTGTATTTAATGTGTGGTCCAAGACACCTCTTCCAGTGTGGCCCGGAGACGCCAAAATGTTAGACACCCCTGGCACTAAATGATGTCGGAGTTTCTTTCAGGGTGGTACTAGTTTAGAGGGGTGGCTGCTCACTTGAGAGCAGAACATAACGGTATATCTCAAATCCAGGTTCTCATTTGCAGATGTAAAAACAAATAAAAACAAACAAAAACCCATATACCCTGGGTTCCAGAGTTCCCTTACCGTTACCCATGTCCCTCCAAGGGTATCAGCAAACCCTGTGCTTCTAGGCAGTAGTGGTGCAGCAAACTCTTGTTATAGGTGGGAAAATACATTACTTCTCGAAACTGTCAACCAATATAATCATACTCGGTCCACTCTGGGGAAATGGGCTCTCTGTCATTTGTGGGCTTCCTCCGAGTGTGGGGAATGTGGCTTAGACTTACTGGAGTTGCCTAACTTCGGCTCTGGAAAGGTATTTTGAAATATGAAGTATAGACCTAACCTCATAATTATGTAGGACAGGAGACCAGGTTCTGGATTTAGATTCCTTTACTTCCCTAGCCTGGAAAACTCACCGTGTTTCAATGCTAGATGCCCAGAGTGAAGAGCAATGGAAGCAGAATTAGAGGTCATTACGGAGCTTGCTTCGTGTGCTCCATAATTTCATTTGGTCAGAGAGAGGTAACCTGCAACAAACATGGATATCTGTTGTTTTTCTCCAACCTTGGTGTGACGACTCACTCTAATCTGGATCCCCAGTATTACCTTGCAGCCAAGGAGAGAAGCATTCATTTCTGATCTGTGCTTCATGTTTTCCCGCCCCTGCTGTCTCATCCCAAGCAAATAGGCAACATTTCCCTATTCGCAGAGCGCCCAGGGCACGGCTCCGGTGTGAATGCATCCCAGCCATGAGGTCTTTCATAATCTTTCCAGTCAGGGTTGCTATTTCTATTTCTGACCTACAAATTAACTTTATGGAGATAAATTCGACATACTATAAAATTTACACTTTTATTTATTTTATTGTTCTATTACAGTTGTCCCGATTGTCCCTCATTGCTCTCCTCTGCCCCGCCCACCGCCCACTCCCAATCAATTCCCACCGTTTTTAGAATATCCAAAGTTGTTCATCTAACACCACTAATTCCAGAATATTTAGAAGCTTTATACCTATTAGCAGTCTCTGCACCATCGCACTTGTTCCTCAGCAGCTAGAAGCCAGTATTTTACCCTCTGTTTCTACGGATTTGCTTATTTGGTAGATTTAACAAAAATGCATTCATAAAAGGAGACTAGACTTTGAGTGGTGAACGGAAAGTACAATGTACAGATGATGTATTATAGAATTGTACACTTGAAACCTATGATTTTATTAGCCAGTGTAAGCCCATAAATTCATTAAAAAATAAATAAAATGAGTGGCCTTTTATATCTGGCTTCATCACTTAGCATATGTTTTTGTGACTCATCCATGTTGTAGCATAATCAGTACCTCATCCTTTATGTGGCTGAATAATATTCCAAGGTGTCAATATACCTTATTTTATGTGTCCACTTATTAGTTATAAAAAATTGAGTTGGACAGCTGAGTCATGTCCACTTTCTGGCCATTGCAGCAAACATCCATGTGCTAGCACTTGGGTGGACACTTGTTTTTGTTTGTCGTTGAAGCTCCTGTGGAGGAGCTTCCAAACGACGTATCCTCCAAAGCGGCTGCACCGATTTACAGTCTCAACAGCAATGGATGAGCATCCAGTTTCTCCACATAGTCCCTGACACTTGTTACTGTCTGAAACTTTTTTCATCCTCGTGGGTGTGAAGCGATAGCTCACTGTGGTTTTGATTGGCATTTCCCTAATGACTGATGATGATGAGCGTCTTTTCATGGTTTACTGGCCATCTGTATGTCTTCTTCAGAGAAATGTCTTTCTGTTTTAATTGAGTCATTTACAGCTGTAAATTTCCCTGTGAGCACTACTTCAGCTGTATCCATAAACTGTATGTTATTTTGTTTGCATTCATCTTGAAGTGTTTTCAAATTTCCCTTGTGATTTCTTCCTGGGCTCATTGGTTATTCAGGAGTGTGTTGTTTCATTTATACATACTGATAAACTTCCCCAATTCCCTTCCGTTATCGACTCCTAATTTCATTCCATTGTGGTTGGAGAACATACTCTTCGTGATTTCAGTTATTCAAACTTACCGAAATATATTTTGTTGCCTGACAGAGTCTGTTCTGGACAGTGTTCCAGGTATATTTGAAAAGAACAGACTTATTTTAACTGTTATTGGATGGAATGTTCGATAGATGTCTTTTATGTCTATTGGTTTATGTTGTTTAAGTCTTCTATTTCCTTGTTGATCTTCTGTCTAGTTTTAGCTACCGCTTACACTGGGATATTAAAGTCTACAATGATTATTGTTGAATTTTATAGCCCTCCACTCATTCTGATACATTTTACTTTATGTTGGAGGCCTGTTTTTAGGTGCCGTATATTATTCTTGACAAATTTTCTGATATCACTATAAAATACTGTTCTTAATCTCTGGTAACAGAACTTGTCCTAAAGTCTACTTTGCCTGCTGTCAGTATGGTCACCCCAGCTGTCCTTGGGTCACTGTCTGCAGAGTGTTTCTTTTCGCATCCTTTTACCTCTGGCCCGTGCGTGTTTGAATGTGAAGTGCGGGACTGGCAGACAGCGTGTAGCTGGATCATGCCTCCTTTCAATCCATTTTGCTAATCTCCGCCTCTTCACTTGAGAATTCAAGAAGTTCAGGTTTAGTGGGATGACAGATGAGGTAGAACGCACAGACACCATTCTCCCCTTTAATGTTCACGTCTTTCACGTGCCCCACCCTCCGACTGCTGCCTTTTTAGTGTTAAATAGGTATTTCTAGTGGACCACCTTCATCCTCTCATTGTTGCTTTTACTATATTTTTGAGTTTTCTTGGAGGTCGCCTTAGGGATCATATTTATCATGTCCATTTAAAATGTAGTTATATTAATCAAATTTAATTTGAATAGTATACAAAAATTGGCTCCTTTATAGCTCCGCCCCATCCTTCGTGCGGCTGTTGTCACACAAAGTAGTTCTGTGCACATTATATGCCCACCAGTGGGTCTCATAATTATTGCTTTATGCGGTGTTCTTTCAATTCAGAGAAGAGAAAAAAGTTATAACCAAACATAGCCCCTTTACGTTGATCTACGCAGTTGCATTACCAGCGCTTTCACTTACATGGATTAGAGTTGTTCCTAGGGTGCCTTCCTGGCAGCCTGCAAGCTCTCTGTAGTGTTTCTTGTAGGACAGGTCGAGTTGGTGATGAAGTCCCTCGGTGTTTGTCTACAGTTCTGCTTATTCCAGGCAGATGGTTTCCCTGGATATGGATGGGATTCGTTTCCTCTCAGCACTTTGAACACGTCATCCCACTGCCTTCTCTGTGGTTCCCAGTGACAAATCAGCTGCAGTCGATATGGGAGACCCTTGTACTTGCTCAGGTTCTTCTCTTTTGCTACTTCAAGAAGTCGCTCTTTGATTTTGGCAGTTCTGTTATTATTTGTCTGAGCACGTACATCTCTGAGTTTATCCTTAGAGTTTTTTAACTTCTTACGTATACTTTTAGGCATCATTTCTTCAAATATGCCCAATGTCTGGGCTTCCTGAATGACAGTTTTTGTCGAACATAGGCTTTAGTTTTCTTGTATCGCTGTACATCTCGTGCTTTTAAAAATTTGGACATTGAAAATAAATGTGGCGCCTTGCAATCAGACTCTCCCCTGTTATCAGGGTTTGCTGTTTGTTTAGTGACTTCCCTGAGTTACCTCTTGGTTGTGTAGGCACTGCAGCCTCTGCTCCCTAGAGCAGTTGTCAGCTGAAGGTTGGATAGAGATTTCCTTCAATTCCTGGCACCATAAGTCTCCTAGTGGTCGCCGAGGAGCTCTGTGCCCAGGTTGGGGCACCCCTTTAACGTGCTGCCTGGCAGTCAGCCACCCTGACTTAGCCTTCTCCAGCTAAAACTCGCAGTTAGCGGCAGGTGAGAGGTTAAGGCTGTCTTGGGTGTCTCTCGAGTACTCACATAGCCCTGAGCATGCCCGCAGCCCTGTGTGCGCAAGTGTGACTTTCTGGATTCTGCAGAACGTGCCGGCCTTTTCAAAGCCCCTGTGGCCATCTCATTCCCTAGATTTACTTCTAAGCTTTTCAGTTAGCCTATTACTTGCCCCAACCCTTATCCACTGTCTCAAACACTGAGCTTCATTTATATCAAATAAAGATAGCTTTGCTAGTGGGGTCTTCCAGGAAATCACCAAACAGGTCAAATAATGATAAATTCTCTCATAATGGGGTTTTGAAAGAGCTCCAATCTCATCCTCGTCCCTCCAGTGGTTGCCTGGCTACAGGTTTTCACAGTGTTTGCAGGCTGCGTGCGGGTCTTCAAGGCCACCGTGCTGCTGGGGCCAGTGTGCAAACAGGGCGAGGCAGCACGCCACAGCGCTCACTGCTCTTACCGAGACGCCGCTGAATGCTAAGCAAGCATTCCTAGGGTGTCTGTTACCCTTTAATTTCCAGAGCTCTGAAACAGCGATGCTGACCAGTCACGCTAGTGCACTGTTGCTTCTGTGGACAGATGATTTGCAGACATCCTGACTCTGCCGTTTTTGCTGATGTCCTTCAGCTTTCCCCTTCCCTGTACCACTTCTGCAGCGCCCATGAAGTTAGGTGTGCGCACAGTGATAATGCAACGTGGAACCTCTTTTACTAAGAGCAGGGGCTGTAGGTCACTGTGGGATCAACAGGAGGATGAAGTCAGCTGACGTGTGGAAAGAGCTAGAGGGATAGGGGATGGTGGGTTGTGAATGAAACGTTTGAAAGTGAGGCTATGGAGGAGCTGTGGTTTTTGCTACTCATAAGGAACGGATAGGAGAGAAAAGATCAAAGAAGGAAAACTTATGGCATTGAAAGCCTATGAAGAGGGGGGGTGTGTGAAAATTCTCCTCTGGGGGATTTTTAGTTCACTAAAAATGAATCCAGGAGCAATGTTAAATAGGGAAAGACAGTGAAGCAAATTTTTAAGAAACGTGGGGTGATACCACAGATTTATGTGAGGAATGTTCTAAGGGGATAACGTGTATTCGAGCACAAGAATATGACATTCAAGCAGGAGCTTTCGGGGAGACAACAGAGAAGGTCTGGAAGGAGCCGTACACAGCAAGGGGGGCACTTCCCGGACCTCAGGCCGCTGGCAGGAGAGATGGGGCACAGAAGGCCTGCTTCGAGGAGGCTTCAGAGGGAGCAGTGTCCTCCGGGGGGGGGTGTCCAGGTTTCAGTCAAAGAAAGAAGGTGATGAACATTTCTTAGGAGGGGCTGCAGTTCATACAGTGCAGCTGCCATTTGCGCTTGGCTGGGCCCCCTGCTGGGAGCCGCCTGAGGTGGGCTGCTGCTCGAAGATGCCCGGGACAGGCTATGTTGTGAGCCATGGCTGGCCGGCTGGCTGTAGTGCCAGGTGCTGTGGTAAGAGCCGAGCTCAGCAGCCCTTGTGCCTCTGGGCTTGTGGCTGCATAGCAGCTTTGCTCCACGCCAGCAGCCCTGGCTGCAGCTTATGCCAACCTGGGACCACCTATTAGAGTGACAATAGAAGTTGAGTCTGCTGGCTTGGGGCGCTTAGCCAAAGGTACAGGGTGTGCCGTGGCCAGCCACTCCTTGTTTGGGTTTGAGTGCCTTTGAAAGTATGCAGCATGAGCTGAGGTGGGCTCTTGCGTGGGAAGGCCCCTGGAGGAGCGTCAGCCAGGCACGGGAGTGGGTGGGGTGAACAGTGTTAGCTCGGTCACCGAACAGCTCATATCTGGTGCCAGCAGGGTGGCAGGAGTGCTTAACAAAGGAACAGTGGTGGCTGCCAGCTTTCACGTCCTAGGGCGGAGCCGCCCCTGCAGTCCTAACCCCGAAGCCCAGAGAGGCTGAGTTTTTGAGGAAGTGAGTTTGTGTGTGAGCCCCTAAAGAGGACCCCCGTAGCCTTCTATGTTGTTCGGATGCAATCCCCACCAGTTTTCACAGCAAGGTGGTATGACGGTGCCTCTTTGCAGCACTGGTGGCCTGGCCTAAGGAGCCTGGCGTGTGACTGGGACCCTCGATCCTCAATGGGGCCCTCTTATCCCCTCCTAAGAAATGTTCACCACCTTCTTACTTTGACTGAATGCAGCCAAGTTATCCCTCTGGATTCTTAATCAGAGCACCATGGGTATAAAACCTTCTTGTTCTGCATCCCCGCCCCTCCTTCCAGTCCTGTGGCTTCCTTATGTCTGTAGTTATAGACTTCTGTTCAGGTAGACTTCAGGTGGTTCTCCATGATGGTGGTTGTATGATTTCGTTGTAATGTTGATGTGCTCATGGGAGGTGGCAAGCCCAGTGTTTACTGATTCCGCCATCTTGACCAGAAGTCCACATTTCTTGAAGACTTTGAAGGTATGGGGAGTCTGCTGGAGAGAAACCCAAAGGACTCGGTTAGATGAGGAAGGGGTAGGAGGACCTGAGATAACCAACAGTGATAAACAGTCACGTGGGTATTGGGGTCTGGAGGAAGGTGGGTTCCCAAGGACTCCTGGGCCTCCCTTTGCCCATCTGTTTCTATTCCTGTGTCTGGGTTTAGCACAAGACCCAGTGACAATGTCTTTACTGACCATCACCCAGCTGTGGGCTCTCCCTTGCCTGAACTGACCTTACAATCAATACTTCCTTTTGTGCATTCTCTGAAAGTAAGACTAGAGTTCTGCTAAATACCAAACTTCTGGAGTGCAGGGGGCAGCCTTCACTATGCAGTTCCTTACAATCCTTTACACCTCGCCACATGGCCCAGAAGTCACAACCCCTTCTGACAGAACACATCTAAGACATGCTATTCCAGTGAGTGACAGTGTCCCATGGGTCCCCCAGGTCCTGATGAAGCCTCAGATACTGGTGTAACTCTGATCACACCTTCTAAGTGCTACGGTAATCAGCACGATTATTAACAATGCGCCACTAATCATTCCCCACATGAGGTGGTCGTGGCACAGACCTCCTGTCCACTAAGAGTGACCTGCAATGTCCTCGCTGTGACTCCTTTTCTCTCCTGTTTAGAAAGCATATCATAGTAACAGCGGCATAATTTCCGTGGTAAGCCGGCATCCACACTGCTGTTTAAATCATTTGCCTAAATCATTTTCAGATTTCAGTACTCTGCCATGAGGAAAAATTATTCAAGAGCCCATTTCACCACGTTTGAAAACATCCGTGTCATCACCACACCCGGAGAGCTCCCGCAGTAATCACAGGGCCTGCGGGTGATGTTTTACATTTGTGACCTGTCCCGCTTGTTACTGGTAACCTGAAGCTTTTGGGTAGTGAACGGAATACCATTTCTTTACACCTGGAAGATTTTTCTTCTATTACAGTCACTCTGCAGATTCATCAGGTTATTTGTATTCTGGCTTCACCACTCAATAGTTTTGTGACAGTCTGGCAAGTTAGTTAGAATCTCTGTCCTCAGTGTCTGCATCTTTGAAAAGAAGCCTGGTAGTAGTACATACATCACAGGCTCATTGTGAGCGGAGTCACCCCATGTCAAGTGCTTCGACCAGTGTCTAAGTGGGTGGGTGCTCAGTAATCTTCATTGCTGGTATTAACATTATTACACGCACAGGTCATTTTTTGATATAGATGTTTTCTCCATATAATGTCACTATGCTGTATTTCATGGGCTATGGCACATGTTTTAAGTTGCTTCATTTAGAAATGGAAGGGTTTTTACAGAATGGTCTGTGGTGTCTCTGATCTTTCGAGCCCAGCATTACTGAGCTACAATGACCATCTAACACTCTAAGTCTAAAAAGTTCAACGTGATGATTTGACACGTGTGTGTATTGTGAAATGTTTACCACAAAGAGGTTAGTGAACACACCCTGAACTTGAAATAATTACCGTTTTGTTGTTGCTGTGGGGAGATTAGCGCTCCGCTCTCATAGCAGCATTAGTTGCCATGGCGTCCCTCAGGGCCCCGGAGCTCACGCATCGCATCACCAAAAGTTCCTGCTCTTTGACCAACACCTTTGACCTCTCCTGAGGAGCAGAAGTGTGACCACCTTTCCCCTATCACCATTGTTATGATTAACACCACTTACCTGGTGTTGATCTAAACCCTGTGAAAGGCCCTGGTCTAAGCTCTTCGTGTACATTAACTTGTTGATTCACCTCCTCAGGTAGTAATAGTATTACCTTCATTTTGCAGCTGAGAAAAAATGAGGCATGAGATATTTTAGAAACTGAATCAAAGGGCTAGTAAGGGCCAGAGGTAGGTAGAATCCACACGCAACTCTTGCGGCTTCAGCAATGCACACGGAACCCCTGCACTCTATGCCTCTCACAAGGGACCAGCGACAGGATAACTGATGCGTTACACTGTGGTTCCTAATGCTAACCCACGCAGCCCACTTAGAACATGAATGTGTGATTGTGATGTCATTTCTGCCAATCGCTGGGAAAACAAAGATGGGGTCACCCATTGATTTATTCACCAAACAGTCACTTAGCGAGGTTTCCAGCACCGGTCTAAGCTCTGGGGTAGGGCAGTGAAGGAAGCAGACAAAACCTCTGCTTTCAGGGGGTTTGCCTCTTCTCCTAGGTGAGGGGAACCGACAGAACACCAAATGCATAAATAAATGGTGTGTTAAGGTAAAGGACAACCAGCGGTATGGATGGAATAACACAGGGAAGGGGGATAAGTTTAGTATGCATATGTGGGGGGGCCATTTTCATTAGTTAGATGAGGCATCACTGAGAAGGAGCCACGGGAGAAACAGGCTGGCATGCAGCGAGAACAGCCAGGAGGCCCAGCGAGGAAGCTACTGCGTCTCAGTCGGAGCGATCCGGAGATGAGACATGTCAGGTAGGGCCCTGTGGACCTTCGTAAGGATTTTGTGTTTTCTGAGTTAGAGGGGGAGCTGTTGAAGGGTTTCAAGCAGGAGGGTGACAGGATCTGACTGGCAAATTTTTAAGTATCATGTGACAGAAGTATTGAGAGTGACATGAAGGCGGTAAGGGTGAAAGCTGGAGCATCTGGCTGGCAATCGCAGTGTTTTAGGTAAGATCCGATGCTGACGTGGCTAACGAAGGATCGGCGCCCGTGATGAGTAGCAGTAAGAGTGCAGGTATATCCTGAAGATGGAACCAACAGCATTCTGGAAGGGGTAGCTATGGGGTATGGTAGAAATAAAGGAGCCAAAGATGACTCCGTGGTTGTCACTGGAGCAACTGGAAGGGCAGAGTGGCCATCCAATGAGATGTGGATAATTACAGATGGATCTGATTTGACAAAGAATTGGGGGGGAGTGTCACTAGATGAGGTTGAGATGGTTGTTGGGCACTCAAATGAAGATACCTACAGCAAAGGGAGTGAGTGTAGATGGAAAAGAGATTTCAGGGAGATAAAGAGAAGCTGGCGAAGGATGATGGGAAGGAATGGACTGTGAATGGGGAAGAACTCAAGGAGAATACGGATTGATGGCAGCCAAATATAGAAACTGTTGCCAGGAAGAGGGAGCAATCGGTGTCAAATGCTTCAATGTGTGGGTGAACGTCAGTGGGACGGGGCCCGGGGTGGTGGGATAAAAGCCTGGGGAGAATGGGCTTGGGGGAGAATTGGAGAAGTTGGAGACAGGAAGCATCAACAAGTCTCTTAAGTAGTTTTGCTATGAAGAAGAGCAGGAAAGTGAGGTAACAACTGACAGGGAAAATGAAGTCTGAGAGGTTCTTTCAGATGGTGGAGGCTGCGGTGCCGTGCCTGCCCACGGGAAGGATCCGCTCGGGAAAGAGAAAGCATGTTTCAGGAGAGCGTGGGGGAGAAGGACAGGAGGGGGCGGGGCTGGTGCATGGTAAAGCAGCTGGCTTGTGTTGGAAGTACAGGGGGCGCATTTCAGGGACGGAGGTCAGGGCTCCAGGGCCGAGTCCCAGGGGTCCAGTCTCAGCCCACACACGCCCGTGCTGCAAATCTGTAAGCTATTTAACTTCTCTGAACCCGTGATGGTGCTTGAAAAGCACTCAGCACGGGGCTTGATTAGCTGTTGGTAGGAGACAAAAACAAAGCTTAACAGTTTTCCTCCCAACAAAAGAGAAACTTTCAGCCAGCCTCCCAGATTGATTGACTACAGCCCATTTTTCTGAAACCTGAGTGACTACGCCTCCCTCTGCCACAGTTTCCAACGGCACGCTCCTATTTGTGCATTTTGCACGCACTCTACCTCGTACATGCCATGGACTGCTCGGGAAAGTAATTATCCCAGCCAACTAAGCTGTGCACAAGATAAACTGCTTAATGGATTAAAATTGCATATTTTATAGAACCCGATGGCACACACGTCTGAGTTCTGCTTGTTGCGTGTCTCATCAATCTCTCCGGGATGGGTATGGCCACACTTTCCAGCTTTCCCGGTCAGTGCTTTCTTGTCTCTGGTGATGGTCGGAGTCAGAGAACAACTCCTCTGGCACCACTGTACCCCGTCTCTGGGAGATGAGCCACAGGGACACCCGCCTCGCACAAAAACACAGGGGTGGTGTCAATTTAATAGCCTGGAAAAATAATCGAGGGAGAAAAGGTGGGGGTTTGTTAAGGGCTCCGATACTTAGGCGCAGTTGGCTGTTATTCCCTGGGCTTTCTCACTGGCAACCTCTATGGACCAGCTTTGCTAAAAGAGGCAAGTGGGCTCCGGAGCTGAGTCAGAACCCCCGGCCTCCCAGCTTAGCGGAAACTGTCATGTTGCTGCCACTACACGGCCCTGGCAGTTCTCCGATCGAAGTGTGTGCCGATTAGATTGTCTCTATGATTGTCAGACGGAATAGGAGAAAACGGACTTACGTGAGGCAGGAGAGATTAAAGTTAGAAAGGAGGAAGAATAGATGGAACAATTCAGTCAGCCACAAAAGTCAACAGAAAGAGCAGATTGTCACCCTCCTGTAGGCTGGGAATGGACGAGGCACGTGGCCACATGTTCCTTTCAGTTCTGGGATTCTCTGCTCTTCAGCTCTGACAGCTGAGGCAGTTCCCTCCCACCCCTCTGTGGGCACGAACACAGCCTGAAGGATGGTCCTCCAGATGTCACATTTTCCTCTCTCCATTGCCTGGAGTTCGTTCTGCTTCCTCCTCCTCTCTTAACTCCGACAATGACAAGCTCATAGCAGGTACTTGATAAATACAGGCCACAGCAGGTACTTGATAAATACAGGCCACAGGTGAGAGTCCTCACACAAAAACTCAGTGATTTTGTGATAGAAACCAATGCCTGCAAAAGCCCCAAACTCCATTATGAGTTCACATATGTGTTCTACAATCCAGACTAGAAATTTCTATGACTCTGGTCTCCAGGAGTGCCGAGTGCCCGTACCCCATACTCAGAACACAGCCTTGGGCATCAGGTGCGGTCTGTAGATGCCCGGGAGGGATGACAGTGTGCAAATGAGGAGGAGGAATCCAGGAGCATCTCCCTGGGTGGGAGCCTATCCTCAGACCTTGTCAATGTGCTTGCATTGCCAACGTGGACTCCACACTCCCTGAGAAACCTAACCCTAACCCTTCATGTTCGCATGGCCACCTCCTTGTCCTCACCCTCCCTTGCCTCGACCACACATTCACCACTGAGCCCCATAAAACACACGGGCTCACGTGGCATGGAGAAGGGGCATCCAAGATCACCCCAGATTTGACAGTTGACTGGCAGAGTGATGGGGTAGGGCCCAGGGTGGGGGGATACTGACACTAGAGATGCTGTTCCTTGGGCTGCTGCCAGGCAAACTGCAGTTGTCATTTGGAAACAGGAATGTCATCGTTTTGTTCTAGAGTTAAGTGGTGGAATATATAGGAACACAAATCAGCAAGAAAGTGAAGGCTGCCTTGTAATAGAGTGAAGTCTTTGAAGGAATTGTTGAGAGAAGGTCTAGGGGTTGTCAGGAGTATCAGAGGAAGGATTTCTGAGTCAGGGGACTGATTGGTTAAGATCTTTAAATGTCTTTCAGCTGGAAAAGGCAGTGTTCAGGAAATACACAAAGCTAGGATGGTAAATTATTAGAAATATTGTAAGTTATTCAATAATAATTATTACATACTAACTACTTAATATTTGCCAGGCACTACGGTAGCCCTTCACAGTAACTAACATCACCCTTGTAACAGACCTGTGGGTGGGCACCTTCCTTACACCCACTCTACTGACGAGGACGGGTAAGTTCGGGGAACCGTTGGAACTGAAGTTCTGGCCTGGGCAGTCTGACTCCAGAGCCTGCAGGGCTGGCCACGGTACTCACTGCCTCTTCCTACGAAAGCAATTTCGTTTCGATGAGCAATAAAGTGTCTTTAAACTGGAAAACTCAAAAGGCTTGCCTGAGAGTATATGTTTCAGCTGGGAGCTGGAGAGAACTGAGAGGTGCAGTGCAGTGGGGGTCAAAGCCCTCTGGATACAAGAAATATCACTGAAAGGAGGGGTCCTTGCAAAGAGCCAGGAGGAAGCAACGGTCATGGGAGCAAACTGAGGCAGTGACAAAGGGATTCAAAGCAAGACCAGAGTTTTGGGCTAGGGTCAGCTGACGCAGGCCACACTGAAGGACTCTCAATTCTAACCTAGGACAGGGGAAAGGTCTATGAAGTGGGAAGGATGGACATGCCGTGGAGGGATTTTACAGATAAGGGAGAAAGCCCGGCGAAGGCAACACATCTCCCACCACCCTTAGAAGGCTGTTGTGAGAGTCCAAACAAGATCGACAACTTCACCATTATTCTTGGCAGCTGTTGTGACCACAGTTTGTTACTGTGGCATAACCAAGCCAAAGCTGAGCAGTGCTGTATGGACTGGTTACTGAAGGGCTGCGAGGATCTGTCGGAAAGCGTGGCAATGCAGGCTGAGTATGAATGGAGTGCACGCAGACCCTGAGGAGGTAAAAAACATGAGGTACTGTAGATCCCAAAAGGCTCAAGGTTCCTAGTCAACTGAGAGACTGGCACAGGAGGACACTGAAAAATTGGGCTAATTAGCCTTACAGAGGGTGTAGGTAACCTTGTAAGTACGTTCAGAATTTTAGTTCTAATCCTGAGGGCATTAGGAAGCCAATGACCAACAAGATAAAGTATGTGAATGCGAAAGTTTTACTTTGCAAGTCATAAAGCATCAACAGTTATGTCATTTACCCACCTTACATAATATTTTCCATTAAAAATAAAAGGGACCTGTATACCGTAGAACATCAAAAGTTGCTGGTCAGCATAACTCCTCACTCCCGAATTGCCTAGCAAAGTAAAAAGATGTTTCCTTGCATCAGCACACCACTGTTATCACAGTCAACAAAACTGACCACACTGGACTGTTTGAGTTTTCATAATTATGTTTGGCAGAGAAAGAAAATACAACAGAAGTATAGAAATACAACAGAAAGCCCTATTCATTTAATAATAATAATAATAATAATAATAAAAGCACTGTCCTTGACACAAGCCTCTCAGAGCCGTAAGGTGCCACAGGGCTCCTATAATTTAAAACCCTCATTCTTGGTGAGAAGACATATGTCACAGCCACTGATTTCCCGTTTGCGGATATGGGCCTGGAAATGGCGTTTCTGACCTCTAGCCCAGGCAACGCCATCGTCTCCATGGACCATTGGAAAGGCTTGGGGATTCTCCCTGGTTTTTGAGGCCACAGGAAGTCAGCATAGGCCAAGCTCTACCAAGCACTGCTGCCTCTCCCCCAACCCACGTCTTACTGTATCAGCATGCAGCATGGCGCTGTGTCTGCATGCGTCATGTCTGTCGACGTTCCAGAGGGCTTCCGACGGCATGGTTGATGCCCGGACGTCCACAGAGCTCTGTGACAAGTGGCAAAGCCAGACATAATTTAGGGCGCTACACGGAGCACCGAGGCACTGCTGAAAGCCAGCATTGTACCCACGGGCCCGATGGGAGTATTGTTTATGACAGTTTAATACAGCTGCAGCGTTACAGCAATTTATTTGCAGACGTCTATGCGAATGCCCTCTCTTTCCTCTTCTCTAAGTGCCAGAGTGAGGCATGTTTGTCTGAGCCCTGAGAAGGGCCTGCGGTAGATGAGAAAGGAGAGAAATCAACCGTAGCTATATTACTTCCAAGTTTCAGTAGATGTCAAAATATACATTCACTTAGAGCCTCCCTGCCTTCCAGTAGGCCGGAGAATATATTCCAAACAGCTTACTTGGGAATCCTGGGCCCTCCTCCATCATCTGTCCTCTCACAGTCCTCTGTTCGTGTAGATCTTGTCAACTACAGACCCATATTTCCAAGTGCTCCTGGGCCAACACCTGGCACGTGTGTGGGAAGGTTCCTATGGGAACATCTCCTCCATGTGAATATCCTATAAGAGCACCCGATTCAGGAGACCACTGTTTGGTTTTCAGTGCAGTAATAGATTCCACCCCAACTCCCCATCAAGGTCAGAACTAGTGGAGAAAAACTACAGGAGGAAGACGGGACCAAAAGTATTCGTGTATTCCTGGTAAAGCTGGGTAGGAGGAGGAGGCCTGGGACGGACTCCTTTCCTTTCCCCCAGGTGTGTTTAGCTGCCCCGCCCCGAGCCCCGCAGCACAAGCAAGCAGGGGCTTCAGTGGCGCTCGGGTGTTGGGCTGGAGTCCGGCCTGAGCCTGGCACAGGAGAAGCAGCGCGTGGAGAGCAGATGGTGTGTGGGTGTGCAGATCTCCGTACAAAAAATCAAGAAGGGAGGTGAGCTAAGCGTTTTCCAAGTTCTTTGTCTTACCTCCACAAAAGATCAGCTGAGGTTCTTTCTGAAGGGGAGAGAGTCTGGGGGGAGGGAAACAAGGATAGGAACTTTCTCCTGAACACCTCCTTAATTCTGTTTTGAGAACCAGCAGGGATGCAGGGAGGTGGAGAAAAGGGGCCTTTCTTGCACCCCAAACATAACCCTCAGACTGGTCCCAGCTCATGGATTTCTTCTCTGAAAATCATCACCCTTTACCCAGACTGCGGGGCTAGAAACCTGGGACTTGAACCCTTTCCCTCTGGCCAGCACTGGCAGTGAATTACAGGGCCATAGAGATTTTTACCTCCACAGTTTTCTTGATGGCTCCCTTCTCTTCTGACTCCATCATTACAGAACCCCTTGCAGCCCTCATCCGCTCTCATCGGGACACCTGGACAGTGGCCTTGGCCTAGCAGCTCAGGGCATGGTTTGGAGCCTGGCTCTATCACTTACCGGCTGGCTGGCCGGACCTTAGGAAAGTTATGTAGTATCTCTGAGTCTCAGTTTCCTGTAAGTGGAGAAAATAATGGCACTCAGGACAGGGCTGCAGTGAAGATTAAAGGAGATAATGCAAAGGAAACCCTTAAAATAGGGCCGGGTACCTAGTGAAATCTGAAAAATATCAGGTACTATTATCAGTATTTGTAATGACTATTTTTTGAAGTTGGAAACTATAAAGTCCAATTTTTATACAATGAACCGTGTGTGCGTGCATGAACATATTTTGATATGTTTTGATTGTGGATCCTAATCCGGGTCTGATAAACCAGGTCCCAACACTGGTTATCTCAGAGATACAGCTGGAGGAGAGAGGATATCATCTACTTTCTCCAACACATCGGCTCCCACGCGGTGTTTCACAGTGAGCATGCAGTCTGCCAGTTAAAGTAAAGGGGGCCCCACACCAGCTTCCAGCATTCATTTAGGCCGTTGTGTTTGTGTTTTAAGAGTCATCAGATGCGGAGATTTAGCAGTAATCCCCTCCTCAAAATGTGGCCTCCAGAATGAAATCCAAATGCACTGGTAGGCTTAGACAAAAGCCTGCCTAATCCAGCATCTCAACGTAATTTTCTAATTCCCTCCCTTACCATTTATTGCTCTGGCAAACCTTCACCCCTACGCCTTCCCTCCTCACGATGCAGGACACCTGTCCCCTTGCTCCTTCCATCATTCTGTGTGTGACAATGAAGTGCCCTTTCCTCTGCCACGGATGTCCTTCCGTAATTCTAGCCTGCGTGGTGCTCCTTTTCTTCTGCTGCGAGAAAACATGGTCTGGTGCCAGGCTTTAGGCTGGCCCCTGTGGCCTCTTATCCTAGTCGCCTTCCCTATCCTTAGTCACGGTGACAGAGGACACTCAGAGATAGGTGCCAGGCTTCACAGGCCCCAGTGGGACTCACTCAGCCGCTGTCCTGTGTGGAGCCCTGCAGGTTACGTCTGTAATGGACGGCACGGCTGTTCGTCTCGGACGGATCGTCTGAATGTATCTGAGGCAGTGCCTGACTTCCAGGAGCTGTCATCCAATTATTTTTCTAAGTGTGAATATGGCTGTGCATATGGAGAATCACCGAGCTACATATAATCAACGGCAGGTACGGTGGTTGTGGAGAAAGCTGGTTTTTTTCTGGGCAGTCAATCAGGAGTGAGAGAGGAGTGTGGGGGGGGGAGGGTGTTGTGACAGGAGGAGACAGTAATTGTCCTCTTCTTCCTAACGTCTATTGTCGAATTTCAATCTTCTTTTACAAATGCAGGGATCATTTTTGAAAACCTACAGCTGTCCAAAAGCAGGGGAGAAAATGGTTTCGAGGGAGCTATCATGATACATTTGTGAAAGTATTTTACATCATAATAGGAAGTAGTAGGACATCCACGGGGTGCACTTCCTATGGTAATGCAATTTGAATAGTTTCATGCAAAGGTATGCAATGCTTTGTAATCAGTTAAAGCACACATGTCATTTTAAGTTCTATAATGTGTTAAATTGGTAAATAATGTACCAGGATGGATAGAAAATGAGTATCTTTTATATTTGATTCCTGAATCTTTAAATTAAAGGTTCTCAGCATATGGGCAAAAAAAAAGTAACATAAATGAGAACCTAATGCAGAATATTAATGAAGTCCAATGTGCTGGTCTTTTTTGCTATGATTAGTGCTGTTTGGGCTCTGTTTTGTTAGACAACCTCCCTCCCTCCCGGCCATGAAGCCGTTCTGTTATCTATTATCGCGTGGGACTTGGTTGCTGTATTTCTGATAGTTATCTCTCTGGCCACTCCAAAGCTGACTTGCGTGTGTGACATAAGGTAGGGGGAGCTGTGCTTGCACCACGTCTGGACAGACGATGATTTTGCCACTAGTCAGCAGGGGTACCTCGTGTTCGAATCAGGTAACTGTGTACATGTCTGTTGGCTGGAGGGTTCTGTAGGCTGTTGCATTGTCCCGTTGTCTGTCCATATATCCCCTACCAGCACAATTCTTTGTAGTTTCTGGTGCTGGCAGATTAGTGCTGATGTCTGGAAGCCAGCCTCTGGGACTGTGTGGGTGTTTAGAATCAGAGTGTCAATTTCCACAGAAAAATGCCTGCAATAATTTTTATTGGGATGAAATACGAAGAGGGATGGTATCTGTGAGAGAAGGGGCACTGGATCTGTGAGTGTGAAGTACCTAGGTGTTCTTGTATGCCCCTCAGGAATGCTGTGTGGTTTTCTGAGGAGGGGTTTTGTGCATCTGTCCTTGGACACCTTCCTAGATAAGGAATGTCGTGAGGGTTCTAATGCGAATGGTCTCAAACATGCATTCACTACTGTGGCTGGTGTGTGCAAATGCAATTCATTTGCATATCCACCGGCCTTCTTGGAGTCAGCCATGTCTGACATTGTCGCCTGGAAGTGGTGCTGGCGTTACCTCTAATCCATGTCTATGCCCTAACAACCACATATGGAAATACGGTTAAGAAAGTTATTCCATTTACAGCTGAATCCAAAAGAATCAAATCCTTGGGTGTTTTCATTGTTAAATGCATTCCTATGTACTGAAAACTATAAAATGCGCCAACACAGTTACAGGAGATTTAAGTAATCAGAGAGACATGCCAAGTTCATGGGCTTCGAGACAGAGTATGATGAAGAGAGCACGTCTACCCAAATGCACCGAGGTTTTATGCAATTCCTAGCACACTGTCAGAAGGCTTTCTTTTTGCCTTAGCGGGTTGGGGCGGGGGGGGGGGGAAGGAAGGGGGGGAAGGCACTGACAAGTTGGACCTAATGGATTTATGGACCCAGAATAGCCAAAACAATTCTGAAAGAACAACACAGCGCAGGGCCAACACTACCTGACTTTCTAGGCTTGCTTTGAAGGCACTGCCATCACGACAGCGCAGTGCTGACATAAGGATAAGCATGAAGGTCCACAGGCCAAACAGATAGTCACGGGCTCACCCTTATGTTACGCTCCTGTCAGGGCAATTCGAAACGGAAGGGGAAGTCTTGTCAGCAGGTGATGCTGAGCCCCTACCTAGTCGACAAATAGGGACCCTTACTGTCTTCACGAACAGCTTCTGGGCTGCTGGAGGGGCAGCATCCCTTCAGCCGGGTGTAACTACGTGGCTGTATTCACCGGGCAGACAGTATTCAGGGGCTTGGCTCGCGCTGTGAGGGCTGCCCTGTAAGCGCCCTTCAATAATACTTCACAAACTAAAAACAAAAACTAGCAGGGCACTGACCCATTTTCATAGAGAATCCTGTTGTGGTCTACTCCTTAAATTTCCTCAAACTATCAGTCCTGCCTTTATTTGGGGGCCTTCATGGAAAAGATGATGGGCGTTATAGCTTGAAAACACAGCACATCCGGCCAGCTCATCCTCTCCCCCTCGTGGGCTTGATCAGGTGCCAGAGACAGCACATCCTTTGCAGACCCATTTGGCTTCTTAGTGAAACCTGGGCTTCTCCTACATGAGGAAAACTTACATTTTCTCTCCATTAAGAACACAAATTCAGAATCCCCTCCCTCTAGTAATACCATGAAATTAATACCGGCATGCTTTCCACATGGCATTTTTAGACCCTCCGGCTCTAGGCAGCGCTTTGAATGATTCCTGCTCTCCATAACGCCGGGGAGTGAACACAGGGCATGCGGCAGCCACTGGGGACAAGGAAAACCACACCAGAATGAGACCTGCGAGATGGGTCCCTGTTCAGCGCTCTCTGTGGGCCTGGACATGTCACACTGTTCTCATCGTTTACCCCCAAAATTGGAAGTCATCAATCTGACTTGCCCTGAGTCACCGGAGTGTTGAGGTCAAATGAGATGAAATTTTTAAGATGCTTTCCCAGGCACCCAGGGTCATCCAAGGCCACTTCCTGGCATTAATAACAGCAGCAAATAAACAAGTAAGAAAATGTAACCTGCTTTCCATCATGCAGCTTTTACAGTCAAGGTTATAACGAGTTTCCTGAAAAGTGCCTTATCTGCGAATATTGGGTTTCTCCATTTGGTTCAGAAATGGGTTCTCTAATGATCTGTGTACCAAACCAGAATTGGATATGGTCCCAGGGGCAGTGTGATTCTGCAGGAGGAGATGAGATGGGCGTGCAGGAGCCCTCACCATTATTTCCACCCAATACACCTGAGATGGACAGCAGGCTCGGGGGAGGGGTGTGGAGGGGGGTGGTGAGAGTGCATCTTCCTTCAGAACTGGACCAGATGCTCTGTGGGCCGAGAACTTAGTGGTTTGAGGCCGAGTGCCCCTTCTCATGGAAAATTCTGGCATGCCCTCCTCAGGACTATGCTCCTCACTGACAACAGCCATCAAGATAATGATAAAAGCTGACATTTCTCAAAGATCGCACTAAGCACTCTATTGGCACTTACCCCTAATAGGGCATCTACACAGAAACTCAACCGAGTTTTTGATAAGGTAACTTAGATCCTGTCACTCCAGGGCTTAACACCCTGTCGTGGGGGGCCCTTGCATGGAGGCTACAAGCTGCCACACCTCTCCCTGTCCTTGTCCGTCTCTCTGACCTGGCACGTGCCACTCTGTCTGGGGCTCACATGTTCAGCCACGCTGCCCAAAGCTTCTTCCTTTGCTGTCTCTTTTTCTGAAAATGCTCTCATTCCCTATTATCATGAAAAGGGATCCCTGTGCTCCCAGTTCCATGCCACCTCTACAAAAGGCCTTTCCTGACCATCCCCTCTGAAATGGCCTAGACGGGATTAAGTCACTGGGCCATGGACAGAAAGGGACAAAGCAGTGATGTGAACCTGCGCCTGCCAAAGGGGGTCCAGAGAAGACACCGTTGGAAGAGCCAGACTCAAGGTCTCTCTTTACCCTGAGGAAACAGTTTCCATGGAAAACTCTCAGATTTGAGTTGAGACAAAAGTTCTGCCTCATGCTGGGTTGGGCTTCTTTTTCTACTTAGTCCAGAAAGAACTACAATTAACATAATTAATAAGGCCACATTCCAGATTGGCAGAAGGGGAGGAAGCTATGGAGGAGATGAAAGCGAAGGACTTTTGAGATCTGTACCTGCCTTTAGGAAGGCTTCATTATTTCTCCTCATTACAGTGATTGTTGGTCTAATGCCAGCTCTTTCCATCAAGCGGGCCCAATAAGACTAAAAACTGAATACACACACTGCCTGATACAAGTGATGGAGGCAAAGGGTGAAATTTCCACTTAGAGACAGCTCTTCCTTGTTGAAATCTCCGGGGGCACAGGGTTACTCAGCTAAGATAATTGCTAATTACAGGTGGACAGTCCAGGCAAGCAGCCAGACCAGTACCCCGATGTTTCTAAGGGTCAGCCATTGATTAGATTCCCGGCTCTTGATTAAATGTCGTCACGTGATTAACTCATTAATCCTCAGGCCTTTCTGGAAGAGACCCTAGTTCAGCATAGGAAGCTTTTGCCCAATAATTCTTCCACAGTTCTTCTCTTCCCATGGATCGTTTGGGGGAAAGTTTCATGGCTCACTCTCTCTCCCTTTCTTCCCAGCAGCCTTCTTCGGCTTCTGTTTCATTTGCTAATGACTAATGAGTGTGCTCCCTTCTTTGCTAAAGGCATCGCGTGGCTAATTTAACGTTTTCCTCTGCGTAGGAACATTCAGGTAAGAATGCCTGAGACCAAAAAAGCATCATGCTCATTGTAAATACTTACTCAGAGACTAATTGGCGAGGCAGTAAAATCAAGCCACATGGGTTCACAACCCTGCTGATCACCTATGTCACACCTTGTGAAGGGACTTCATCTGACTTTTCGTTCCCTTACACGTAACAGTTGGAAAATAATACTATTTATCTTAAAGGGTTGTTGGAAATTAAATAACCTATGTAAAAAGCAGCTAAACATCTACAGAATTTTAATGTCTTTAGACTGAGCCTAACAAAGAACTAGTAAGAATATGAGACTAGAGACCGCAGGCTCTAGCCACATCTGGCTTCTCCCCTGGATGAGGAGTATCCCCATCCTCCGGGTCAGAGTTCAGAAGAAGCTGAGGCAGATCTTGCTAGCCTGCAAAAGGCTACACCTCATACTAAATCCCATTGTGATTCTGGAAGCTGACTTTTTGTCTAATGATGGAAGAATACCAACTACTAATTATCGAGCTTTTTTATATGTTTTAGGCGCTGTTCTGTGTATTTTATATATGTGCCTTTGTGTACCCCTCCTAAACCCCAACAGAGTCGGTACCGAGTGACGGACAGCAGACCGACCCAGGCCACTGCCCTGGGACCCCCACAGCAAGGCGACGGGCGCCTTCCCTCCCTCTCCAAGTTCTCCTCCACCAGTCCCTGTACGTGTGTGCCCGATGCCGTTTCAGGCATTCTCTCACATCACCAGGGTTGTTTTTTTTCTCTTTCTGTCCTGGATCTTTCCCCTCGGGTCATACATGACATTTTTTCCATCTTCAAAAGCCCAATAACACCGAAACAACACACTTTATCCTACTTTCCTCTCCAGCTGCCTCCCCATGTCTCCACCCATCATTGCAGCATGAATCCTGGAAGGATCCTACCCTCCCTCTTTCCCAAGCCTCTCCTCCAATGTTCTCCGGAACCCACTCCAACTAGATTTCTACTCGCCCTTCCCACAGAACTTTTCTTCTTAGGATCACCATTGCTCTAGACGTGTTGCTCAGTCCATGTCACTCAATCCGTGTCCCATTCCCCTTCCTTCTTGCCTATGAAACCAGATCCACCTTGACACACTTTCCTCACTGGGTTTCCAGGATACCACATGGTCCTGGATTTGCTTCTACCCGCTTCCAGCTTCATCTCCTAGGCTGCTTTCTCCCCAGCCTCTTAATGGGGGACTGAGCCATGCCTCCCTCCTCTTCTTTCTCTCCACTCACTCCCCCATGCATATTCCCCTGTCCAGAGCCCTCACCCCACACTGCTTCCCCTTTGTCCATTCAGAAGGCTCACAGTCCTTTCTGGTGCACCCCACACTGGGGGCCTCCAGGGCAAGGCCAGTTCCTCATAGAACTCATCACGTTATGATTGGATCAGGGTACAGTGCACATCCAAACATCTGCTCGCTCCATCTCGCACCATAAATCACTTTTCAAAAACTCCTTTTCCGTCCATGGCTCCACTCGGTTATGGATGCTGAGGAACTGAAAGAAGGCTGCAGAGAAGCCGGTCCTTACTGCCCACAACAAACGTCCTATGACCACTGGAACCTTTCTGCCATCCCTGAATTATAATGTCAGATTGCTACTGTTTTAACGACTCTCTTGTTCACTTAACAGTCATCATCGTGTCTCTCCTTTAAAAGAAGAGAACAATAAACTCCATCTAAAAACCCTGGACTATGAAATTAGAGTGGCGTCAGTGTGCTCAGCTGTAAAGTGGGAAAATAACTCCCTGTCTTCAAAGAGTAAGTTAAACACTTTATTAAAAAATATGGTATAGCTCATTAAAGGGAAGTATTGTGAACACATAAAAAACCTAATTTATAATTATGCATGAAATCCCATTTGTCATCAGAAACCCTGGAAGCAGGACAATATTTGTGGAATTCTGACTCCATATAGACAAGTAGGCTGTGTAATTTCAGAGCAAAGCTAAAACACAGGCTCTTAAATCTCAATTTGCGTCAAGAGTATTCACTTTCAGAAGATAATCTCTTTAGTGAACACAGTGTACACGTAGATAGACTAGAATCTTCTCTAATTAAAGAGATGGTTCTAGTTCCTTCTGATAACATTTTTATATCTTCCCACTACAGTATTAAGACAGAAAATGAGAAACAGTGTTACTTCAAAAGACTGAAGATAACATTCCCATGGCTCCTACGTGTTTCCTTTCTCTTTCTCTTGGAAGTTCCTGTGCCTTAAAATTGAGATCAAAGAATGAATTTTAAGGCAACGGCTACATTTCTTTTACCTCGGCAGGATGATAAAGGATTGAAGTATTAGACAAAGGTTATTCGCAGAGGTTGGTCATCATTCTACAATGAAACCAGAGGCAGTAATGCCGCTGGTAGACACAAATAACTTCCGGTAGGTGCAAATCATGGAAAAATAAAAGTGATTTACTTGAGGGGTTATGGGTTTGACTTATCTGGGAGTCACCGTCTACCATTATTAATGTATAATTTGTGCCATTTCTTGAGTCCTTACTTATGGGCCTGGCATTGCACAAGAATGTATATAGCTCTTTAAATCTCAACAATCGTTTTGGGTTGTTTGGTAGGTCTTAGCTTTTTGCCTGTTTTATATAATGGCTCAGGGAGTGGAAGGCTCAATATAATGGAACGCAAGTCCTTTTCTGTGTAAAACATTCTTAGAGATGAGCAATTATTTTTCTGTCTGGGGGGAAAAAACGCCCAGATAAAAATTATCTCCAGACCAGCGGACAGAAAGACTCACATACCTTAAATACATAACTTAGCCAGGGGTACCGCTAGGAGGTAAGGAGATGTGACCTGGGAGGCGCTCTGTGAGGAGGAGGTGGAGACTCCGGACGTGCCGTGAGGTTTTGAGGACCCTGGGACAGGTGCAGGATTCAGATTAGCGGCCTGAGTGCTTTCTCTGGGTGCCAGCCTGAAGGAGGACACCGGGCCACCGAGCCAGCGCTTGCAAAGGGCAGTTGCCACGAGGAAAAAAGACCCTAAAACCATGTTCCATGTGGAGGAGCTGGACAGCCCCTGGTGGTTTAACGGGGAAGAAAAGATGCGAAGGTCTGCGGTTTCCTCTTTGAATCAAAGGAGGGGACTGCCTCGATGAGGAAAGATTCATCATCATGTGCCTTGTGACGGCGAGAACTGAATTTCTAAATGTCGCGAGGAGTCAAACATGTCTGTCTTACACCAGATTTGCATGGAACAGTCCCAGCTGTCCAAGTTCGGATGAGAATAAACAGCCTTGAAAGGCAAGCAGTCCCCGACTGTCCCAGGTACATAAGCAGCAACAGACAGGGGGTCAGCAGGGGGGCACTCAGGTCCTAGATTACTCTCAAAGCTCTCCTAGCTGAGGACCCTTGGAGTCCTTTGTACAGTTTCTTCCGATTCGGGGATTTGGAGGAACACTGCGATGACACAGCCCTTAAAAATCATCTAGGCTTCTGGTATTGAACTTGCAAAGACAGAAAATTTCTCATGAGTGGGATAGCCCCCAGGTATATTATGCTGCCTTTATTTTCAGGTTAACAACTTCAGCATTTTTCTTGCTCACTCTTCCTCTCAGAATGCCAAGGACATAGTATCGGGGTCTAAGTTATTTGTCCAAATACATTCAATATGTTTTTCCTTTCCACACACACACACATTCATACATACATACATATACAGAGAGCGCTCGAAAGGTCACAACCAACATCTACAAGATTTTTCATGATTAGATTTGAAGGAAGTTAACTCGTTAGCACTCAAGGTGTGCTCGCCAATGCTAACGTTTTCACAAACAGAGCTGAGTCCTAACTATGACACCGAGGCTTGGAGAAGTCAAATATCTTGCCTAATGTCTCACACCCAGTACAGTGACACAGTCAGGTGCCCATCTCAGATCTGAGTGATGTGGACTTTCTAACTAGAGGCAGGAAGACAAGGTCAACCTCAACCAAGTTGGGAACCCACCTGGCCTGCCAGGTGACGGCTACCTGCCAGGCCAGGAGGAATATAACTCATTTGAGTTACCTTAGCAAAAGCTCAGGCACTGAAAAGAACATTTTACAGACAAAAAGAACCCTGCCCGATGCCTTGATCAGAAGAAATGGCCAGATGGCCTGTCTGCCTTAGCGTTTAGCTTGAAGACAAGCATCAGCGACAGGCACTCCCTCTGGGGAGGA
>CM052546.1:16699999-16728995 GCA_028533065.1 Trachops cirrhosus
TGACGGCTACCTGCCAGGCCAGGAGGAATATAACTCATTTGAGTTACCTTAGCAAAAGCTCAGGCACTGAAAAGAACATTTTACAGACAAAAAGAACCCTGCCCGATGCCTTGATCAGAAGAAATGGCCAGATGGCCTGTCTGCCTTAGCGTTTAGCTTGAAGACAAGCATCAGCGACAGGCACTCCCTCTGGGGAGGACCTGGAAGTGCACGTCCACCCACAGGGATGACCCGGGAGCGGCTCTCAGGATGGAGGCTGGTGGCCAGAGGAGGTGCCGTAGAGGGGGGGCGGCCAGGAGCTCCCTCCTGCTGCACTGCAGCCATCGGGCATTTGGCAATAATGACTTGTCCACAGCCCTCCAGTAAACTGCCACCGCGCCCGGGTCATACCCCTGTACTTACCTATCTGTTCCTTATGATCGGACATATTCCTTCCCTGCCCGAGGAGAGCGCACACGTGCAGGCTATAATCCGGGCCCTTTCTTACTCTCATTGCTCCATCTTCCTTCCTTAATGTGACGCTGTTGAACAGCTGACTTCCCGTGCATCAGTACCCCTCCCTTCCCTTCCAGCTGTCCCCCCACAGTGCCGGCTTACACTGTCTCTAGCTTTCCTTAGACCTGGGCAGTGCAGTCACACTCGTGTTTTCCGCTGGGATTTTGCAAGATCGGCATCAACAGACTCCTTTCTCACTGCAACCAGACTAGTAGGAACCAGCTAAAGGGTTCATTGAAAAGAAACTATGGTTTACCATAAAAAAGAGAATTGTGCCAGTGAGAAAATTAACTGTATATATTTAGTTTTCCCGCCTGTGAAATCCCAGGGTTCAGACAGTAATATCCAGCCATGAAAGGAACCCCCTTCTCTCATACACTAATAATGGTGTATTCCTATCACCTGGGGCCACGTTCCTGTGATGGGTCAGACAGCAGCGAGCCTGCAGGGCCTAGCGGTGGGCCACGGTGCGCAGGCGAGCGCTTCTGTCCCTGACTGTCTCAGACTCTGGCTTGAGGGACGCAACAGAAGGCATCCTCGTGCTGCCACACTTGCACAGCACTGGGCGTTCAGAATCCAAAAGGAGGTGCGGCGGCAGCCCGCAGACTTGTGTGAGCTTGCTTTCTCGTAATTTAAGTAGATTTCTCTAGGTTTGAATCTTGTTACCTGTTACAGTGTTTTGTTAGACCTGATTCTAAATTCTGACCTCGACAACAAAATATGGCGGCCCGCGCAGTCTGACCGTCCTGGCCTTGCACGGTTCCCCTGCCCTGTCCTGCCAGGGCTGTATCGTTAACGCCCACCGAAGACTTGCTGGCGTCAGCGCCTCACAAAGACACATGATCTCATTTTACCCTCAGAACAGTAAGTCGGCTGCTGGCCATTGTATGGCCGAGGAGACTGAGCGTAGTTGGAAGGACTTACCCAGAGTCACACAGCTCGAAAGTAGCGGTTTTATAGTTTAATCCAAAGTCTGCGCATTCTCGGTTTGTCCTCTATGCTTACTAGTTCCAGTTTCTAAATGAGGAAGGCTGAGGGAAATTAGACCTACTTTTTAAATTATTGTCGGATTGCATGTGTATGCTAGGTACTGTTCACACACACATTTTTACTGTTTCCCTCTCAAAAAAAAAAAAAAAAAGGTTAACATATAGTATTTCCAGCAATGCAGGCCTGAAACTCCTGGTGTACCTTATTATTCATCTAGAATGGCTCACTGATAGGCAAACACATTAACAGCTATTCTAGAATGTCACAGCAGGGAAAAAAGACCTGGAGTGGGAGGAAAAAACTGTTAGGACTCCAGACAAGCTCTCCGAGACTTGGAATCTCTGTAGTGACCCTGGTTGCCTACACAAGAAAAGGGTAGCAGAGGGGAAGTATTGGGGAGACGAGAGAGAGAGAGAGAGAGAGAGAGAGAGAGAGAGAGAGAGAGAGAGAGAGAGAGAGAGAGGGGGGGGGAGGGAGAGGGAGAGGGGGAGAGAGAGAGAGAGATGGGCAAAGCACAATGAAAAGAACTCTGGAGGTGCAGATACAAAGACTGAGTTTGAGGCCTAACCCCTCCCTGGCCTCCTTTCAGTCCCAGAGCTGAGTGCTGTCATTTGCATAAGAGAACCAGCCTTGTTGTCTGTCTGGGGGTTGTCCTGGGGGCTCACAGACACAGAAAAAGAGACCCTTTGCAAACTGGAGAGTACTCACCAAGAACTTACAAAAAGGAGGCCCAGGGCTAATCTTGCCCACAGATGTTGCAAGTGTGGCCCTTCAAAACCCAAAGGTTCACCACGGTGATGGCGAAGGGGGAGGAGGATTTTAGTTTCTGCAGGGCCTGCACTCCTCTGTCCGCCTCTCTCGCTGTTGCCTGCCTCTCCCTCCTCTGCAGGCATCTGTTTGTCCCTCTACTACATACCAGTCATCCTCCATGACCCAGACACCATGCGACGAGCTTCACTGACTCGGCCCTCTGTAAAATGCTAACGGAGCACGAGGCAGGCACCGTGGCGTGAGGAGGGAGAGACGTGGGAAAGCAGCCCTCTGGCCACATTTTCAACTCCGAACACGAAGAACAACAAAGCAAAGAGCATGGTTTTCTGAGACTGCCTAATCCTCCAGAGCTGCTGCCACTGTCCTAGCTCTTTAAATGATGCTGCTGAGAGTGTGAAGGAAGGTGGGGACAGGCTCCTACCATTGACAAATCCCCTTTTCGCTGGGATTCGCAGTGCCCAGGAATTCGTCAGTAACAGATGCTACACCAGCTAGGATGACCAGAAAAACCCAGTGCACAGTGGAGGGGGAAGGACACGAGAGAGGAAAACGCATTTCGGCATCCAAGAGGATTGATTGTTAAGCGGCAGTAAGAATTTAAAAGCCAATTTCTGAAATGCCTCAAACAAGTGCCTCTGGAGTGTTCTGGCAGGCTGATGAAGAGGAGAAATTCAGGAACTGTAATTCACACAGCAACTGGCCATTCATCCTGAAAACACATCTGCTCTGGGCATTATTTATCCAGCAGTTATCTTTGATTGCTAAATGAATCTGCGGCGTCTCCTGTTTGTTCCCGATTCTTTGATGTCTGGTGTCAACCAGGCAATTAATAACTGTCAACTGAGATACTGTATTGGAGGGACTATATTTAACAAAACATTAAATTAGGGAACGCAGCTCGACCACCCACTGCGCAGGAAAGCATTCCTCACTACAACATAACATCACCATCGTTAAGGATGAAAAGAATTTCAAGTGGCAGGGTTAGGATTTTCCTCCCCAAAATGCAAGGTGTGAGTGATCACCCTGGAACAGGGATGTGTGCGGCTTAGCCTGCTTTAAAATGCCCTCCCGGCTCAGCGCTTGCCTTGGAGACTCATTTCTGCCCAGAGTCAGTGCTGACTAGCCCCGTCACACCCACATCATTCTTTGTATCCAAACTTCATGAGTCGAAACAGTCAGGCAGAATGACGGAATGGAAATAACACCGAACTTACAGTCAGAGCACCAGAACTTGATGATAATTCCCTTGCTCTCTGCCATGTGACTGGCTGGCTCGTCACTGACCCTCGGTCCCCCATCAGTAAAACATGGTATCATATACCGGTGTGTACTATTAGGGCTACAGCAAGTTGCAAACACCGTGTATCTTCCAATGGATTTCGGTACGTGTGGTTGGTTGACACTTGGCTGGCCTGTCAGAGAAGGACTATTACGAGGAATGCAGTTAGGATAAAGCAAGAGAGCCAACATGTTACAGGCGTTCAATTCCCGTTCCATGTAAGATGAAGGCAGATTCCAGACATGCAGAGACAGGTAACAAAGCTCAGATCTGGCGACGTTAGGGGTGAAGAAGAGCTGTAGTGGGCCTGACGGAGCTCTGCCCTGGGGCAGAGTCGGACTGATGTCAGGGGTCCTCCGCCACTAGTTCAACAAAACCAGAAAGTCAGCTAAGGGTGAATCTGCCATAGGTTTTAGTCATTTTATCTCTGTAGGCCCCATGAAGCTCTAAGACAATTGGTTTTGGGGTTTTTTAAATCACATTTGGACTATGGATTAAAAAAAATCCAGAGCTACTAAAAAAAAAATGGCAGACTAAACATGTTCCGAGAGCCACACCCACGAGACCAGTAATATAATTCCATTCCCTACCCAACCCGAGGGAAATGTGATAGTCCGCCCTTATCCTCGGTTTTCTTTTCCTTGATTTCAGTCTCCCGTGGTTAACAGTGGTCTGAAACTATTGAATAGAAAACCCAGAAATAAGCAATTCGCAAGCTTTAGACAGCACACCGTAGTGAGCAGTGCGATGATCTCCCGCACCATCCCGCTCCGCCCGCCCTGGGTGTGGAAACGTCAGTTCGCCCCCACATCCATGCTGTGTGTGCTCCCCGCCCATCCGTCACTCAGTAGCTCTCTCGGTCATCAGAGGGGAGAGCAGGGACACCACTGAGTAGCTTCTCGGAAACATGGTTGGCATTAAGTTGAAAAATCTGTACTATTCGCTTTTTTGTTGTTGTTCGTCCACTCCCTTTATTACTATTGTATTTATATTAGAAATGGCTAACATTGAGACTTCTAAGCTATCAGACCCTGTACAAATACTTTATATAGAAATAGCTTAGTTAATTATCGTAGTCAGCCCTTCTACAGACGAGAACATGCAAACTTAGAGAAAGGAGGTGCTGATAGAGTCAGAGCATGGACTTCGCTCTGGATGATTCTGTCCGGAGAGTTTTCGTGACCTGAGTTATCTCATCCCCGGCGTTGCTCTTTCCTCTTCTGAGACAGGACTACCGACAAGGAGCGATCGGGCTCAGGGGCTGGGGCCTGTCTCTGGGCTTCCTCGCACCGCATCTGAAGGCACCTCTGCGTTACTCGGTCAGTAACCTCTCACTCAGTCTGGCCTGTTTCTTGGTCCTTCACTCACCTGGGAAACCCGCTAGACACATCTTGAGCCCTAGTGATGAACCTGACCTGTGCTCGCGTGCGATCCCATGAATTACTGTAACACAACCGTACCGTTCCCATCCTGCATTTCATAACTGAGGAATGAGATATGTACATCTGACTTAGGTGTTTCCTAAGGGAGATAGAAAAATTATTACTTTCTGTGGGTTTTTTTAGAGCAAATGTTTAGAGCAGTTATAATTTAATAGTCTGGCTCTGCTACAGAAAGCCAGCCTCGAGGCTATCTACCCAAATATTCCGTACAGGCTGTTAAGACAACCAAGTGTTTTGTACATTGTGCTTCTTAAATAAGAATGCTAACAGCATGCACCCTGAGAGACTTCATTGTTCAGAGACTATACATTTTTTTTAATTAAGAAAATTTAGATGAGCCTCGGTTGAATAGCCAAGCTCAGCAGAAGGCTGGGGAATTTTTTTTCCTTTAAAATCCACACCTGCTCACCATTTGACATTTTGCCCCGATCTTTTTCATTCTTGTTGCCCGTGAGGTCCCGTAACTGGCATCCCAGATTTCCCGTTTAGTGAAGGGTCTGCAATCTCTGTGTCCGAATTTGTGACACGTCTGAAACGCGCAGTTTGGCTCTCCCGCAGAACCATCTGGATCGATCCGGCCGTGCTGCATCTGGGCAGATTGGTTACGGGCCAGGTTTTAAAAAATTACACTGGATGGAGTCGCCTTTCAAGAGTTTGGTTGTTTTTGCTTTTTATGAACTTGGCCATAAAATCGTAAATCAGGAAATAGTCTCCGTGGATGAAATCCCTTTCAAAAAATCACCCATTCTAGTCTTGACTTACTATTTGGGAAACTCTTCTTCATAACTAACCAAACATTTTCTTGCTGCAATTAATGAAAAAGCCACATTGCCTTCACTTCAGCATAGAGAGGGAATTCTTCCAGGCAGACCTACAAAGCTGTGAAATTATCGTGATATACTCACGATCACAGAGCTGTTGGGAGTTTGAATTGACTGGGGATTTCAGGTAACTGATTGCAGGCTAAAAACCCTTCTTCCAACCAACGATTATACACACTGATAATCTCTCTGAAATGTCTGATTTTGCTTTCTGGACATAGTGACCTTCACTCCTCTTTCTGCTCCTCAGTGGTCTCATTTTTACCTGTGGTGAGCAGCTGGGTTGCACTTCACTGGACCATCCAAGCACTGGCCACTGACTTTCTAAAATGGAGAGGCTTAAGGAGGCGACCATCATTTCACAGAGCATCCTGTGCTACACTATTTATAGCTTATCTAGCGTCTCAGGTGACTTTTTAAGACATGTCCTCATTCATTCAGCCTCTTCTTAACCAAATGTTCCTGTAACTGCTTGACAAGGTTTGGCCTGAATGTAACTCTGAAGACTGATGGGAACTCATCTAAGAAGATGAGAAACTAAAATTAACACATTTCTTGATTCATGACCCATCCACAGGGTGTCTACGCGACCCTGGCCCTCCCTCTAAGAAAACCCCCAAACCAGACTAGGCCGATTTAGTTCAACCTCATCGCAGAACATGCTGCCCCTTCTATCCGAATCTCGGACCAAACACCTAGGAGTCACTCCTGATTACTTTATGCCTCTCCTAGAGCATCAGTAAGTCCTGCCCTCAGACCTCCGAATTTTACCACCAATGTATCAACTTCTCACCAACTCCACGTGAATCAGCCTTTAAAAGTAACTGTTATCCCATCTGTAACAGCTTCCTCCCTGGTCTCCCAACTGCTACTCTAGCCTCCTTGCCATCCATTATTTTTAGGCAAATATACATATATTTGTATATATATAATCTCCTATCTCCTACTCAGGAATCACCACCGTGGCTAACACCTTAGTACATGTCTTTGTGGATCTTTTCCTATGATTTCTATGAGCCACTGCAGTGCCTCCGATAGGGCCTGGCACCTGGTAGGCACCCAACAAAAATTATTTGGTGAATGAATGAATAAAAAGCTCCAAGACTCTTAAGAGAAGTTTAGGAAAACTGTATGAAAGACAAGCTGGAGCAGATGCAGATCCACCGAGGCCAGTCGTTCTTCTTATGGGTGAGGAAATGGTCAGCCGGGAGGCGAAGGACACATGGAAAGCGGGGCCCACCCAAACGGAAACAGCCTGCAAACGCGCTGCCCTGAGAGGCAGGCCAGTGTCCAGCGCGAGGCCGATCCAAGAACACAAAGGGCTCTGAACGCGCTCAGAGAGGAGCGGTGTCTGCAAAGAAGGTTTCCGCCGGGAAGTGTCGGGGTGCGGAGCCATTTTCCTGAACTCCGTCTGGCCTAGAGCTCTGCAGCGCTCGGGCGGCGGTCGTGGGTGTGCGCCTGCGCTTTTGGGGAAACCTATGAGCTGTCACAGTTAGACATCCGAACTCTAATTGTCTGGCAGTGACCTTGACTTCCACAGGAGCCTGGTCTCCCAACCCCTACTACAGTGCTTTCCCATACCAACGTTCTGTTGCCGAACTGTGAGTGCATTTTCTTTAAAAATAAAAAACCCCCGAACACATAATATGACTCAGTTCTACTCTGTGACACTGATCCCAGTGCTGGCCTGGACAGGCCTCTAGTCACCATTTGTGATACGTCAGGTGCTCTGCTAAGTGGCTTCTATGCATTATTTCATTTCAAGTTCATAGCCCCTCTTACAGGTAAATACTAGTCTTGTTCCCACTGTACTGGTGAGTAACCTGTGCATCAAAGAATTGAGGTAACAGGTCCAAGGTTAACAGCAAAAATCAATGAAAACATCCTGCGTCAAATCTCTACCTGCCGATCTGCAAATCTCAGGATCTGCTGCCTTCTCTCTGTGATGCCTCAACCCTCCTGGGCCTGCTTATGTCGGCCTCAGCCCATTCTCAACCCCAGGTACTCCTTAATAGCAAATTCCACTGGGGGGTGCCTCATTCCTTTCCGTTCAAATTCATTGTCAGGCTTAAACTGAGAATTAGGGAATGTTTACTTGATATGTCAGACTTATCAAGTGACTCAGGAGTAGATCCTGCCTTATCTCCCCCCAAAGTATCTAATCTTGCATTTTTCAAGTCTGCTGGCAGGCTACTCAAGAATATATTTTAAGATAGAGGAGTCATAAGAGCTTGGCTATATGAATAATAACTTCCCCCATATCTGCGTTTTGGCATATTCTGTCCTGTGTAAATATTTAGTTGTGTTTAGGAACAAGTAGTCATTTTATTTATAACCTCAGGCTTAGGGAATTTCCAAGACCATTTGCCCCTGGGTTTCTTGTAATACATCCTTCCCTTCCCATCCTTTCATGCAAATACAGTCCATACAGATCAGAATCCTGTTTCTCTGATTTAAGGAGGGGGATATGGCTGGTGCAGGAGCAAGAATGGGGAGAGCAGTGGTACCTGGCTTCTTGGCTTGCTGCTTTCGCCAGATAACCTGAGGCTGGAGAGAGTCACCTACACAAGGTCACAGTTCTCCAGCTGGCTGTAGTTACCACTGAGTGTTCGCACTTAGCAAATTGATGCTAAAATGCACAACTTATTTCAGGGTATGCACCACTTCCTTACCTGGGTAGCAGGCAGTGCTTTTTCTTCTTCTGCCCCAGCTGACTCCAAGAATTGCTTCTCCCGACTTCCCAGGCGCACCTCCCTGGATTCCCTTGTGCTGCACACTGGTTGCTGCCTCCGGACTGGGTTGCCTAGCAACCAAGCTCTGCAGGCTTCCTAATAGACAAAGGCTTTTCCTACTAGTCCAACTGCTGCACTAAGGCTCATTGTTGACAGGGAACAACTCCTTGCTGAGCATATTCTCTAATCTGGAGGCAGCTTTGGGGACTTGGACCCCGGAGCTACCGACATCTCTCCTCAACAGGGAGGAGTAGACATTTGAGGACCAACTCATATTGCATGGACTGTTTCCTACACTGATAGATGACTTCGCCTGTGTTTCCACTTGGTCACTCCCCAGACATTACATTACAGAAGGGATTCTGTACAAGGGCATCTGAATTCAGAGAATAATTCACATTGCCAACTTCTTTTCGCGTACAAGCCCCAAAGAAGTCACCTAATATTGCAAGATACACAAATACATTTTGAAATTATTTCATGCCTATCAATTGAGTGGCTCAGATTTAAGCTCCATTCAGTAGAAACCCTGGCATCCATCTCACTTGCTCTTCACCTTGCACCAGGCAGACGAGAGGATGGCATTCCCACTTAAAAGAAGAAGAGGCGACTCACCCAAAGGTAGGCAGGAAAAAGGAGACGAAGCTTGTTCTTTAGCACCAGCCTTTCAGAGTCCTCTCCATCCAGCCTCCATCTGGGTGCTTTTTCAACTCTGGGACAGATGCACCTTCACATGAATGACGATTTGATTTTGGTGGCTTGCCTGCAGAGAAAAGAGGACAGAGGGTCATTTTCTAAATTAGTAAATAAGCTTGGAGAAATGTAACAATTTATTCTGGGTTACTCAGCAAAGCTGTGACCCTCTTATCTTTCTGAATCAAGGCAATCGACCATTAAACACCCCATTACTGATGTCTCTGTGTCTTTGTTATGAGACAGCACGTGAATGCATCTAGAAAGTTATACAAGGAAAGAATTTCAAAGAGAGATGATTGGCAAAATGCAATTAATACACCCCACTATTGAACACAGCAGGGTTTTGTAACCTTCTGGGTTTTCCTAGCAAAAAGCAAGGAGGAAAGGTATTGTGTGTATTTCTTTTGCCTTTGTGTCTTATGTATGCCTCCACAGAGCCTGACACAGAGATCCAATCATAAATATTTATAGAACTAAAGAATAAAAATGAAGAAAAATAAGGAACTGTGTTACCCAGTACAGCAAAAAGAGTTTGTGTTCCAATTCCTGCCTCATATCACTTAGGTAGGCTAAGTACCGTCACCTTAGGTTCACATCCGGAACACCGTTCTGGCCTCTCAGTATTGCTGAAACCTGGGAATGTCTTCCAGAGGGAAAACAGAAAGTCTTCCCTGTGAAACAAGGCGAGCCAGCCAACTGCGAGGCCAAAGCTTGTGTCATTCAGATCACAAACAGGAGGAACACTGAGCCAACCCAGAGGTGTCCTCTTAGCCCTCGGTATTTTACTTCTTCTTCATCTATTCAGTGTTATGCCACGCTTGAATGATGGTCATCAAAGGCATTTTGCTTGCCCAGTTCATAACGTATTATTGTTAGGGCAAGTTCATCACAGCATATGACGTAATAGATGCATAAAATTCAGGGCCAGGTTGACCTAGGGGAATAGCCTCTCCTCTTTCCTAGTGACTCACTGCATGACCCGTAGCCTCTTCAAACCAGTTTCCTTATAAACAAAAAGGGAATTAGCATAGCACCCATGTCAGAGTCTGGTTGTAAATATTCAATGAAATCATGCTTGTAAAGCTCTTAGATCTGGCATATAGGGCCCAGTAAATGTTGGTCATGAATTTTAATGATAATAACAATAGTAATTAAAATCATTACATATTTTATATGTTATATCTTATTTTTTGAAGGATCCATGTTCTTTGGCCAAGGTCCTAAGAAGTCCCAAACTTCTCAATCAACTCATGGAAAGAGTCCCTGGTGCATGTCTAAGAAATATATGTTCAAATAGCATTCAACATAATTTAGTAACTTTCCAGGTCCAGGGAGGAAATTCCAGAGAGGCAGCAGTCTAGACCTGTTCTGTGAAAGAGTTTGGTGTTGTACCCCACAGTCTCCCTTCTCTGCCCACCCCTCCCCACCCGGAAGGAGGAACCACTTAGTACACACTGTTCCCGCTGTCCCTACGCTGGAAGGAAACACACCATGTTTTCCCGTCACACGTTAGATTTTCCTGACACCATCTGTTCTCCTAAGCCCACGGCACAGTTTGCCTTGCTGTCACAACTCTATTTGAAAATGTGGAGAAGAAATGTGATGAATGATTCTGAGGAATGCTGTTTACCTACCAACCATCCTCCAGTGAGTGGTAGGGATGGCGCTGGATAAGAGCACAGTCTTACAGCTCTGGGACTCTGTGATTAGCCCTATCCAGCACGTCACGGAGTTGGCACGGCAGGCAGACACAAGGGCTGAGTCCAAAGATTTTTAATCCAGCAAGGACCTGCTACTACAAATCCTACCTTAGCTCTCATTGACTGAGTTTTTAGTTTCCACTAGGGACTATGTTAATTACTTCCACACATAACAATCCCACAATACCCCAAAAGGAAGATACTGTTATGGTCCACATGTCTACTTGAGAAACTAGAGGCTTGTGAAGAGGAGCTAACTTTCTCACAATCACCCTGTTAGCAAAAGCAGAGTTGGGATGTGAACCCAAGTTGCCTGCTCAGACTCTCTCCAGTCCCACCATTAACAAGTTTTCATCTATTCCGCTATTGTTGTAACCCTAAGTACTTACACACACAGCTCACACCACCTGTGACCCTGCCTTGTAGGAGCTCCGTAAATATCATTGGGGGGTGGTTTCTCAAATGGGGACAATGACCAGCATGATTAAATATCTGTCATCCAAGCCAGGGCCTGTTTGAGAAGGAAAAGGGCCCACTAAGACTGTTGCTAGGACAACAGCTGTAAACTGCAATCATCCTGGACAAACCGGACCACGTGGCTATCCTAATATAACCCCATGTTCTACTGTAGCTGCTTAATGTTACGAGTTTCCTCTGTGATAAACGCTAGAGAAGCCTTTGAAACAGTTAAACCTGAACACTGAAAATTGGAGCCATCCATCCTGAACACAAGCTCGGAAAAAGAGACTATCAGAAAGACAACCTGGCTGTCACCCTGATTTTGTTTTCCCTTTTATAAATGCGTGTGTAATTTTTTTCCCTACTCCTCAGCAGATGCTACCTGATTTGTGCTCTGGCTAATGTCACTCATGTCAAAAGCATTGCCAAATGCAATGAGGTGAAAGTGACACCAGCAAAGATGATGAGCAAGGCCCTGGCTGCTGTGGCTCAGTGGACTGAGCGCCGGCCTGCGAACCAAAGGGTCTCAGTTTAGATGCCCATTCAGGGCACATGCCTGGGTTGCGGGCCAGGTCCCCAGTAGGGGGCATGCGAGAGGTAACCATACATTGATGTTTCTCTCCCTCTCTTTCTCCCTCCCTTCCCCTGTCTAAAATAAATAAATAAAATCTAAAAAAAAAAGAAAAGATGATGAGCAAAGAGAATGGCAGTTGTCTGCATTTCCATCCTGTAGACTTTGAATGCATCGAGGAGCACCCTCATAGAGAACATCTGGACATGTGAGAAGCCAAGCAGAGTGCTATCATTCCAAACTCTGATGTAGGCACCTTGAAGTGGGCTCCACCCTCAGGACTGGAGGGTGAGGACTGGGGACCAGGGCAGCAGCCTTGGAGCTTCAGAAAACTGCAGAGATGTGCTTAGAAAGCCTGAGTTCTTGCTCACGTTGTTAGTCACAAGCTTTGTGACTTAGGCAAGTTATTTATCTTAGTTGAGACTCTGTTTATTAACAATAAACTCACTAAAGCTCCCTTAATCAAAAACATATGACAAGTTGTATATTTCAAGGATCCATGGGCATTTCGGGGAAGCCAAGGGCAGGAACACACCAAGGCCCCCTAAGTAGTGAATAAAGGAATAAAAAATGCATTGCAGGCTTAGGAGGGAGTGGTATATGTTTCCTTTCTCTGTTGCTTCTTTCTGTCAACCTGCTTCTTTCTCTTCTCTCTTTTTTCCCTCCTGTTCTCATGGTGGAGGACAAGGTAACCCGAGTTTCCATGGTACAGGTCCGACCACCAGGAGAGACCGACGCTCAGTTCTCATTCTCCTTTCTGTGTCTAACTCCCAGCCAATGATCTGGTTGGCAGCTAGTGTGAGCTGTCTTCCCCAGGCCCAAAAGGCAGACAAAGGGAATACGTCAATTCGAGATACCACACCAGAGGCCCACTTCTATGGCCCCTTAGGAGGTGAGTCAGTTCCCACTGCAGGGGGAGTGTGTGAGCTGAGGTAACACCTTCACAGGTGTCCATTAGCTTGTGGAACTTCGCGCCCTCAACGATCAAACCTGACCTATCTTCCTTTGTGTGTCTTAAATGATGCCATGTACAGACAAAAAAAGTATTGTGGAATGCAAAAGGCTTTACCTCTCTCAGGCACTAGCTTTATACCTGTCAACCTGGAAATGAGACGTAAAGCGATCATATTTAAGCCTATATCCTCTAGATTCCCAAGCTGTAGTCCTCCTCCCAGGGACACCTGGTAGGTCAATGTCATTGCCGGAAAACAAACACAAAACGTTCCTAATGTGAATGTTGTGGGCTTAGAGTTCACCAACAGGCCAGAACCCTCTCCCTCTCTAAGTTTGTAATTAATTCCATCGTTTGCATTATGCAAATGCTACCTTGTGTAATTTCATATTCATACTTATCATTAATAAACTCAGTTGTTATTTCTCTATCAGAGCTCTGAGACGCTTAATTATGAGAACTGCAAACAGAACGTAAGGGCTGCAGACAGCGGCAATCTTTCGTGATGCTGACAGATTCTGTTCACGACCTGCCATAATGATTAATATGACTATTAATTTTGCCAGGCGCATTGTCATCATGGTGCTAAGTGTGAAGTAAGGAAGACTCCTTTGCCTGGAACCTGATTCTCCAAGGACGGCTACTAACAGGGAACCGACTCACATCTCACTCAAGCCCTGACATCATGTCAGGTGATCAACAGAGGCCTGCAATGGGCAAAGTCTCAACCGTGTTGGGACTCAGGAAAGGGCCAGGATGTGAAACAATGTTCTGGGAGTATTTTACTGATAGGTGCGCCCCCACCCCACAGCTATGTCTGACCTGAACCCTCCGTCCTCCCCCACCCTCCACAAGACACGACTTTGTAAAAAGAGCGCCAGGGTCTAGTTCTGACTCTACACCCATGGGCCTCGACCCCCCGCCATTACAGGGGCATAATTATATCCACCTCCCTAGCTGGAACTGGCAGACAGGGAATGCTTTGTCAAGGAGAAGAGAAGAGTTGAAATTCAAGTTTTTGGGTATGTTTTACCCAAGACGCCCTGAAATGATACATGCACTGGGTAAATAGGAGCTATAGTGCACAGAGCCATTGAGAAAGTAGCGCTCTGCTACTTTCCAACATGGGAAGCGCCCTGCAGGTGAATCCGAGGAGGCTCTCAGCTCTAAGCAGACACAGTACAAATTGCTGAGTGGGGGGCACAATCTGAGATGGTGAACTTTGTGGAGACGAGGAAGGAAAAGTAATAGAGAGGAAATAGGAAATGAGGAGGCACAGGGAGAAAGAAATGAACAATAACATTGAACAGGCTGAGTTTAAAGGAAATACCAACTTGAGGAGTGGCTGCTCTTTAGACTCGCAAAGGTGCCCGCGTGCAAACATAGACACAGACAGACATGGGTGCACATTCCCCCCACCCACAGGGCACTGGGTAATTCCAGTCTCCTCCTCTTCCTCAATAGGTACAACTCCTGTGTCCACGCAGAACATAAACACACTGCCACAAATCTCTCTCACACACACACACACACTCCCCCAACTGTGTCTCAGCAAAGCTGTCTGAATAAGTGCAGAAACAGAGCACGCACATACTTTAGAAACGGACATGAAGACAGCAGCCAGCTGACCACAAGTTAACCAGGAAGTCAGAAAGACCTGACGAAATGCCAGTAGAAAGGTCAGCATGCCCGACTCCTGCTTCCTAAAGTGACTAGTAATTTTTCTGCACTTCTAAAAATAGAACTAAAGATGAAAGCGCCCAGCCATTTACCTGAGTTTCTCTCATTAGCTGGGTTGGTGCCCATTTTGGTCCTATTCAAATGCTAGCTAAAATAGTAAGTTGTAGAGACATAAATCACTATCCTGTTAGAGTCACCTCCCCAAATGCACATAGGAATCAACCGTGACCCAAAATACAAGCATGCACTTAACATCTCTAATTATCACATACATCACCTACTGCCATATCCCGCCTTGAGTGATTAAATGGGCTTTCAGTTGTATATTCGAAGGTGGTACTGCATAGAGGAAAGGGCCTCAGGGTTCGCTTGAGAGCCACCCTTTATTAAGAACTATGTGTAGATGCTGTTCCAACATCTTCACATTACCTCATTTAATCCTGACAACTCTAAGAAATAGGTACTGTTATTATATCCATTTTGTGGATGATGGAACGAAGACACAGAAGTTATGCTGAGGACCTGTTATGCGTAATATCATAAATATTATGCCGAGGAAAAGGCAGAGCTTCAACCTGAACCCCGGTGATCTAGCTCTAGAATATTAAGCTAAAATGAGGACACTCATTCCCATGCCGGCTATCAGCTGGTAGCAACGGCCTGTGAAGCCAGCATGGACCAGTACAGTTGCCTGCACCGGGACCTGACACGCAGGGGCGCTAGTCAATGATCAAGCATGCCTTGGGTGGGGAGGTGAGTGCAGACGTGCACAGGGAGATTTGAACACTGATCTGGCTTCCAGAAGGTTAGCAACCACTAACTGAATGTGTGACCTTGCCCAAAAATGAGCAGAGAGAAGTGAGGAATCAAATATGCTGTCACTCTTGACAACGTTTTTATGGGTTTGAACACCTGTGTGAGGACCTCCTGGCACAGTGCTAAATGGTTAGGACAGTTTAATAGCCTGAGATCGTAGATTGTTATCCCCTAGTTTACAACAGGGGTTTACAATTGAAGCCTTTATTTTTTCCTCCACCCATCGCCATGTTTATAACTAAACATAACATAATTTAACAACCAATAGAGTTCTTCTGTGTGCTTACAATGCAGTGAAGATGAAACGCATGTCCAAAAGTCACAGAACCATTAAAGAAAGGGACTTTCATGCTCAAAGAAATTCCATGAAGAAAAGGACAGGGCAGTTGAAATTTTAACACTTAATGCTCAAAAGGTTTCACAGTTCTGCCAGTCCACAAATGTAATGATGTACCCACCTTCCTAAAAGAACTCTGCTTAACACTGAACTCTGAGATGGGTAGGGAGGGTACTCTGTCAATTTAATCTTTACAACAACTTAGAAAACTTATCCAGGGTCACGCAGCCATTCTGAGCAGATCCAGAACTGTTATCCCAAACTGTTAAAACCAGCTTATCTTTCCCATGGCCCCAGTTTGCTTTCGGAGGGACGGGATGCACTGAGCATGTCTCGATCTCTCTTATAACCAACACCCATGGGCTGATGGCTGGCAAGAAAGAGGGCTGTGGGCTTGAACCTGGGACATCTTGACACTCAGCCTGGCTCCATTTGAATCACACTCTCAACTGACAGAATTAACCAGCCATGGAGATTGAGTGAACAGAAACAGAAAAAAATGAGGCTGCCAAAAAATCCCAAAAAGCCTCATGCAATCTAAGTCTGTGTCAAATAACAACAGCTACTTATTTATTCCTTGCCTTCCTTCAAGACAGATTTAAGACCTAGAAAACAGTTACCGTGTTTTACCTGATACTGAGAAAGTTCTATCATATTAAAGAGGGATTAGACATGACTGCCTGGTGGAGATTCCAAACCCTGTCCTAAAATTTTTTTAAAAAGATATCTATGAGGTAGTGAGCGCCGCTAATGTCTCAGCTGTTCAAGAAGCAGCACATTTACAAATCGCTCTTCATGTCAGGTGGCCAGAAGGGACTTTTAAAAATCATGCATTTAAGCAACTCAGAATCATATACATGCTAAGACTTCTTTTCATCTTTACTAGGCACCAGTTTGAAAGATTTGGTATGCTATTTTCCCTAAGCACAAGTCACAAGGTGGGAAGAGGAGTGAGGGGGGGTTTTCTATAAAAAAAAGCCATGGAATTTTTTCTTTAATCAAAATTAAGGAGAGTGGAAGCATGTCACCTTACTGAATGGGCATGATGGCTGAGATCACATATGACCTACTTCAGTCATCATAGGATTTACTCCTTTATTTCTCCCCACATAAGAGCAAAAATATGTCCCACCCATATCAGCTTCTGAGTTATAAATTGAACTGTCAACCATTCAGTAAATCTGGACAATAGCAAATTATTTTTCAAAGGTGGGCACCATTAGCCCAGCACCTTGGAACCGAAAGGGGCTTCAGAAGCAATCCCATGATCCCATTCTTTCCTCTCTTTATGAATTCGAAATCATTACCCTTGCAAAATCCGTCCACCTCATCAAGCTATTTGTAATGCCATTAGCGATCTCATCGGCTCCACCCGGTTGAATACCTTATTATACATGGAAAGAAAAGAATAAAGCTATTTTTCCTCTGTTCTGCAATTTCCAGATTAAAAAAAAAAATAAGTCTGCCTGCATTTCAGAAGGCTTTGTATCAGATTTCCTTTGCCTTACTTTGCTGGTACAGCAAGTAGACACAATAGCTGCGTGGGACAATTTCCTCGCCAACTTGCTGCATTGAGCAGTGCGGGGTGGAAGATTGTATTCAAAATTCACTATCACAGGCTGATGCCTTTCCAGATGAGTAAGATCATGGCTTCCATTCAAAGAAGAGGACAATAAGAATAACAATGGCTAAAAAAATTAAAAAAAAATCCTTTCCTTATAGGAGGTACCAAATATATTTAGAAGCAAAGACCACAAATAAGACCATAAGTAAGAAAGTCTAATACTTTAAAAATGAGGTGAAAAGGCTGGGTATGAGGCAGTAGAAAGCAGAGTGCTGATAGACGGAAATTGTGTTCTGCCTAAGCACGGCCATTGTAGTTCAACGACAACAACCTCACTAAGAACAATAATAAAAAATGTGGCTTAACCCAAACACTGAATGTTTTCAGCTTGTAGGCTCCCATTTGAACTGAAAAGGTCTTTAAAGACCACCTGACCCGGTGGCTTTCAACTCTGATGTCATGTTTAAATCCCTGGACAGCTTTTAAAAAGTACAAATGACTAGGCCCTGTACCAGATCCATGAGATGAGCATCTACAGATGTGAGAACCAAGCATCAGTGTAATTTTAAAATCTCACCAAGTGATTCTAATATACAGCCAGCATGAGAAAGCAAGATGAGAAATTAAAGCTGAAAGAAGTAAAAGAGTTTGTTCAAAATCATCTCACACTCGGCAGGCAGCAAGGGCTGCCTTCACTATCCATGAGTGACTTTTTGCCAAGCCAGAAGACACACACCCGGAACAGCATGCACAGAGAAAATGCACAGGGGAGTGTGCAAAAGTTGTCAAGATTCTTATTTGATTACAGCAAATATCTGAGTAGCTGGAAATTTAGTTGCATTGATGATGCAGTGTGTCTTAGTGTCTATAACGTGCCAAAAATAGCTAAGCATTTAACATACATTTCTCTTTATATCCTGTAACAATCCATTAAAGAAATAAAGATGCTGATGCAGAGAGATAAATCATATTTCCAGGCACACAAAGCTAATACATTTCCAAGGATGAATTTAAAGCTGTCTCTTTCTTTGAGGTTAAATGTCTATGAAGAGAAATGCACAGATTTCAGTGAACCATCACATGAGTTTGGCAAATGGATACCCCCATATCACCAACACTGCAATCAATATGTAGAAAATTCCCCTACTTCCGCTTCCAGTCATTCCACCACTGCTCCGCCATTATGGTTCTGATTTCTATCACCATGAACTAGAACTTCATATAAATAAAATCAGATGATGCATTCTCATTTTTTCTTACTGATTTGTTCAACATAATTTTTTTGACATCCATATTTTTCCAAGTATCAACAGTTTGCCTTTACGTAGCCGAGGAGGATTCTTTCATAGGAATATGCCACGGTTTGTTCACTCACTGCCCTGTTTATGGTCATTTGGCTATTATCAGTAAAGCTTTTTTGGCTATTTACTAGTGAAGCTGATATAACCTTGTTCAAATCTTTTTGCGAAGATATGTGTTCATTTCTCCTAGAAATGAACTTAGAGGCGCATATTTAGAGGTAAATTTTTAGAGGTGGAATTTCTGGGTCAGCAGACATAGGGGTGTGTTTAGTTTCAGGAGCAACGACTACACTGTTTTCTGAAGGGGGCGTTCCATTACATGAACACGCCCGCGAGCAGCAGCAGGGCCCTGGTTCCTCCACGGCCCCCTTCCCGCCAGCGGTCCTGGTTGCCACGGGGAAGTGGTATTGTGCTGTGGCTTTGACTTGCGTTTCTCTGATAGCTGCTGGAATTAAGTGCTTTTCCATGGACATACTCACCATTCGTACATCCTTTCCTGTGAAGAGTCCAAATCTCTTGCCTAATTGCATTGCTTGTCTTTGTATTTTTGGCTCGTTCTTTATTTATTCTGGATCAAGTTCACTGTAAAATGTTCTCTGCAAATATTTTTTCCCAGATTATAGCTAGACCCTCTTATTTTCTTTCTGTGAGCATGGATTATTTTTTTATAAAATCTATCACTTTTTTGTAGTTACTGCTTTTTCTTTCATCTCTAAAATCCTCTGCCTACCCAATGATCATAAATGTATTATTCTGTTTATTTCAAAAGCTTCAAAGCTTTGGCTTTTATGTTTAGGTCTATAATTTATCTATAGTAATTTTGTGAATGGTGTGACACTGGGATTGAGATTCATTTTTCCCATGTTTATTCAGTTATTACAGCACCATTTCTTAAAAGGACTTCCCTTTTCTCATTGAATTGCCTTTGACCTTTTATTGAAATTAATTATATGTGTATTGATCTATTTCTGGACTCTCCTTTGCCCCATTGATCAACGTATATAGCCTTGTGTTAATATAATACTGTCTTGATTACTGTGGCTTATAAATCTTCATATCAAGTAACATAACTCATCTTTGTTCTTTTTCCAGATGTCTTTGAGTGCTGTGTATGCTTTGTATTTTTATATAAATTTAAAAATAAGATTATATTTCCACAAAAAAAAAATCTTGACATTTTGCTTGAGATTGTGTTTAATCAAAACAATGTTGAATCTCCCAGTTCATTAACATGTTACCTTCATGGATTTAGGTCTTCTTTAAATCCCTTAGGGACATTTAGAGCTGGTAGCAAAGGGGTCTCACAGGTCTTTTTGTTAAATTAATCCCTAGATTTTATGGGTATCTTTTATGCTCTTGTAAGTGTTATATTTTAATTTCATTTTCTAAATGTTTGCAGCTCATTTATAGAAATACAACTTATTATTTTATATTGCTGTTATATTGTCACTACCCACTGAGTAGCTATAATATGCCGGAAACTGTACTGAACATTCTGTACTAAAATCTTTATAGCAATCTATTTAAGACACAAAACAACTGAGGCAGAAATAAATTAATTATATGGACAGGATCATAAGGCAAATAAAGTTTCAAGGTTGAATTAAAACCCATCTTTTTAGTGTTAATTTCTATGCCCAAACCACTGTGCTTTGTTTATGTCATAATATGGAGGCCTTGATTATCATCCTGGAGGGTTTCGTCATACCAGTCATTGGATTTCTGTAGTAGATTATTGGGTAGAGAAATAACATTGAAAGAGATGACCTATGGAGCCTACACAGATGGAAATGGGAAGGATGAAGTGGATGGGCGACGAGAGACAGACTACATATTGTCAGACACCCACATGCCGCCGCCTCCAGTGTGACTCCGTTTCCTAGGTTCACCAAGAGTGAATGAAGTTTCATGCCATCACTGTGGAAAAAACAGTCTGATAGTTCTTCAAGTGATTAAACATAGAGTTACCATACGACCCGGCAATTCTACTAGCTATGTCCCCAAGAGAAATGAAAGCACGTCCACCCAGAAAACTTGTATGTAATGCAGCCAACCCAGTGTCCACCCACTGATGAATGGATATGCAAAATGTGACATATCCAAATAATGAAGTATTTTTTTACCTTAAAAAGAAATGAAGTGCTAATGCATGTTATAATGTGAAAGAACCTTGAAAACATTATGCTACATGAAAAGAGCCAGTCATAAAAGAACACATATATGATTCCATTCATATGGAATGTCCAGAATAGACAAACCTGTACAAACAGTAGACCAGTGATCGCCTAGGACTGGGAGTCGGCAGAGACAGGGGAGCAATATATAACTGGCATGTGACTTCTTTTTGAGGTGATGAAATTATTCTAAAATAGACGGTGGTGGTAGTTACTTATATTGCAAAATATACTAAAAGCCATTGAATTCTACACTGTTTTTAACTTTTAATTAAACTTATTGGGATGACAATGGTCAACAAGATTACATGGGTTTCACGACCATATGTAGGGACACAAAACTAGCCTCAGCAAATTTAAGAAGACTGAATCCAACATTTTAAATGTGTGTATCAAACAGTATGTGAATTATAACTTGATAAAGCTATTAAAAGAATGAAATCCCTGTTCTTTTTCCCAGTATGATGCCTGACACCTAATAGACGCTTAATAAATACTTGTTGGAAAGGCTAGAGAAAGAATAAATTCACTGGCAATAGTCCCCACTGACTCCAGGTACTGGGCTACAAAGAGGGAGAAGTATTTTAAACATATGAATAAAGTAACTCTCTTTCCCATATTTATTCAACCATGTAATAAATCACTCAGAATACCACTTACCATTCTAGGCTTCATTTAACTAAATTCTTTACATATTTGGGGGTCTCTTTCTGGCGGTACCGTTGCCATCCATTACTCCTGTCATTTTTAGCACTACCTCACACTACCTTTGGGGGTCACCTTCCTTCTCCTAGCTTGTTTCTAATTGAATTCTTGAAAGCAACCTTGAGTAGCTGATGGATGCGAATATCCAGGGAGCAGAAAAGGATATGGCTAGAAGCTACAACAGAGCTGTAAGATCACTGAATACAATGAGTGATCTTGTGTCCTTTGACATTTCTGCCTCCCTAGTTTTCAACTAACAAAAAAAGAAAATCTATTCACTGTATCAGTAGGGAGCTAGCAATCTATATCACAAGCAGGGGTTGTTACTGGGGAGATGCGAGTTAGGGGACTCTTCCTCCTCAGTTCTTACGTTACTTGCAAGAGAAGAATTCAGACAAGAGATGACACGTATAGTGGAAATGAGATAGTAAGTTTATTTATGAAATACACTTGAGTCTGAGTGCCCCACGTATAGTGAGAATAAGGTGGTAAGTTTATGCTTCAGCAGGAAGCTGCAAGTGGGTACCCAGCTAGCCTAAGTGCCCCAACTATTGGGGATTTAGGGGTTTTATGCTTGTAACCATCTTCTAGATTTTCCCTCCTCCCCCTCTTTCCAGGCCTTGGGATTAATGCACAGTTTCAAAGGCTTTCTTTCCCAGATCGTGGAAACAATACATGCAGGACTTCAAGGGTTCCCCTCCTCCTGTGCTCCCATGGTTTTTCTTTTGATTTTCAGAATACCCGTCAGCCTTATTGGGCCAGGCTCAGGACTGCCGAATTAATTGGTGAGCCCTGTCTCCCTTTTGTTCCCAGCCTCCTGTTTTAAGTTCTTTGTTAGATTGCAGTAGGCGGGGCCCTGCTTTATTTCCACCCGGCTGCTCAGGCCTAGCTGCTGCCTAACAGGGTCAATATCTCTTCTTTTTCTGAGAGAATAAAATAGTATCACTGACGCTGCTTGGTTTTTGTTTCTTACTATTCTAAGCCCTTTTAGTCCTAAAAAGTTATAATAGAAAGGGACCTTAGAAATTCTTTGGTCTTGTGCTTTCCAAACATTATTGTGATTTACCTGAGGGTTTTGTTAAAATGCATCTAATCAGAGGCCCCTTGTAATAAAAGGAAAGTACTTTTGCAAAGAGCACTTACTCTTACTGGCCATCGCTTCCTGCTCTCCCTTATTCCCCCCAGCGAGGCCTCATCAATGTTGCATTTCATTATTGACTAGAGTCTCCAGCTTCATCACATCTCCTCGCAAATGCCCTCTTGTGCATTTCCCTCCATTTGCTAATGTGAGGAGCAGGGTGGGGAGAGCCGGCCAGACTTCATTTAGCCAGCTGGTCTGCAAAGGTCTGAGCATTGGTGCCAAGAAACAGGTCCCGGGGAAGGAGGCCAAAAGCCTCCACATCCCATTTGTTTTTTGCAAAGGCCACTGCCCTGGCTGTACACAGATGTCTGGCAGGCCACCTCTGAGGATATTTACCCACGCCTACCCACAGATGGCTTCACCAAGTTCTACAGCATGAACTCGATTTCTTCCCAAAGCCTCCATTCTATCACCAGGAGATCACAGAACTTAAAGCTTGATAGATATTAGCATTATGATTTATATCAGCTAATTTTTGAATGCTCACGTACTACTCAATGTGCAAAACACTTAAAACACTTCATTTAATCCTCATGCCAACCCTGTAAAGCAGGCAGCGTCACACCTCCCATCCTACCCCTGAGAAACCCAAAGTCACGCAGCTAGTGAGAAATAGACGTGGTCTTGACATTCAAGTGGGGTCTGCCTTCACAGCCTACGCTCCTCCCCACTGTGCAATAACAACTACCGGAGATAATAGTATTGCTATGAAGGTAACAGTGCCAACAACAACGAAAATACAACCACTGCGGCAAGTGCTTTACACGCACAATGTCACTGAAGCCTCACAGCTCTCTGTGGGTTGTGGGGTCACTATCTTGTCAAAGCTCAGGGATTGGAGTGGGCAGGTAACTTGCTCAGTGTCACAGAGCTGGAGACAGCTCCAGTTCTGCTTGACTCCAGTCCCCGAGCTCTGCTAGTCACTACCACTGCCATCCTGTTTGAAAGGGAAACTGGGGCTCAGAGGAGGAAATCTCCAGGCCTGTATTTGCAGAACAGGTCAGTTTAGCAGTGGCATCTCTCGAGCCTGGTTACCGACTGCCAGAAAAAGCGCCTTCTTCTTAGCACCATCTGGGAGAAAACCCAACCAGACTTCAGGTTAAGAAGGGAAGGAGTGTTCTGAGAAACAGTGGGAGACTGAGTGGCCTTGGAGCCAGAAAATAAGGGCTAAGCGATTTATTAGCTGCTTCACTTTGCCCAGGACACTTAACTTGTCTCAGGCGCCGCCTCTTTCACAGGGGAGCTTATTACACGATTCCAAAGTTTTGCCGTTAGGGCTATTCCAAGGTAGTGTGTAGGCAAGAGCTAAATTAGGCTGTAAAAGTATTAATTGCTATCATTTAAGACTGAATAGATCTTTATGGGTCAAAGTAGTAAAAAGTGCCTTAATTGAGAAGGTGGTACCTAAGGTTGGCTCTAAAATAGGTGAGAATAAGAACTACATTTCTTTTTTACTATATTCTTACTCTGTGTCAGATCCTGAGATAGGCAATTACAGGAATGATTTCAGATTACTCTTAGGAAAACTCATACATTTATTATTATTGTAGCTCCTATTTTAGAGGTATAGAAGTTGAGGCCCAGAAAGATGCGAGGTTAAAGAGCTGGCAGGTGACACGGTCAGGATTTAAACTCGGGGATTTGACTCAGTCACTGCACCTTGCTGCCTCCCTGGGTAGACTGAACGGACAGTTATGGGGATGGCTTCAATGACAGCAAGAGGCGTCCAGGGATGACATTCAGTTCTTCACAGCGACTGCTGTGCATGCATTCCACAACAGGGAATTTGGTGTTCTGGACCCCCTGAAATGAAAACCTGGCTGTGCCCTATGCTTGCAGGCGGAGCAGGCATCACCACTGTGCATTTCAAAGGGGTGGAAGGATCTTTCCAAGGTCATCCAGGTAATCAGCCCCTTCTCCCGGGCAGTGCTTCTTCCTTAATCCCTTGCCTTGAAGCACTGGTCAAATTCATTGACATCCAGGTCTCATGTAGTAATCACTCTCTCTACCTTACACGTGTCTCTTTTACAGACCACAGATTACAAAGAAGGGTGCTGAGACATGTTAAAGTTCTTCCACAGACAACAAACCTCATGTAAATACAAGGGATGTGGAAACGTACAGCGAAAGGCCTTGGATGACACCATAAACACATCACCGAATGGAAACTGAAATGCACGGCCTTGCCTGTCCAGCGGCGCAGCGAAGCTGAAGAAGCCTCGGAAGTCAGCTCATCCAAACCACCCACGTGACAGACGGGAGAACCAACTGAGGACCTAGGAGCAGAACGACTTGCACCGATTCCCCAGATGGAGGTTCTGAACCGAGGCGCACACCCGGTTCCCACGCTTGCAGTTGGCTGCTCTTCCTTCCTCGCTGTGCTGCCCCCACACACACTGTGATCACTCACTGTCAAGTCCAACCCATTGCTTCTCCTGTGATTCACCTGCCCCTTCCTCTCAAGCCACGACCCCAGGGACCATCACCTTGTAACCCTCTGTCGCTCACCGGGGCATTCTCTTTGCTGACCTTTTCACCCTGGGTCCCCTCAGAGGGCGGCACTGGAAAGGCCCGGGAACTGACAGCCACTGCTGTGACTCTCGTAGGTGGGAATGTCCCCCTCCTACAGAGCTGGCCCCGTACCCAGGCAGAGTAGGTCTCCCCTCTGACAGGAAGCCCGGGAGAACGTGAAGCAGGACAAGTGTGGAGAAGGAATAGCCTGCTGTGAGCGGAACAGCTTATCAATATAAAAACCCATTTGATTTCACATAGTGGAGGCTGAGAGGGCTCAGAGTGAAGGATGGTGGAAGCTCATTTACATTTTAAATGAACCCAACACTTGCCCAGGGGCGATACTTCCTAATCTAATTGGAAAAACACTGCACTACTTTTTCTCCTTTTTAAAATCCTTTTCCTTAAAGTCAATAAACAAATATATTTCTGCTCTCCAAAGCTATTACTATCTGTATATCTTTTAAGCATAAAATCAAGACTGTGCCTTCAATGAATGGCTGATGTAAGCCATGGAAGCATTTCCACTTGAGTTAATAGACTGAGTGATTTGTAGGATTTTCTGCTTGAAATGCAAAGGAGTCTCACTGGGGGCCAGACTCCAGGGCAAGGCCTCCAGCCCCCCTCCCCTCGGAGGAGGGGGAGACAGAGAAATAAACCCTGCTGGGCAGGACTGGCTCCACAGACACTTCAGGGTTTCCAAGGTAATTCCGCAGAGAAGAATCCATTCCCTCCGGGCGCCCAAGACCACGTGAACTGAGTGTGCCCCACCGCAAACAGGATTTGTCCCTCAAGTAACATTTCTGAAACAGAATCATTTGAGGACACCAGGGGTAGATTTTATGATATGTGCAGTATATATCTCAATAAAGCTATTTTAAATAAACAGACAGGGTCCAGTGCCCAGTAACTGCTGTAGCTTTATTTTTTATTATCGATCATTTGGCTACTGTGTGAGGAATGAACTGTTTCGGGGAACTGGGGAAGAGGTGACTATCGTACCTTAAGGTGAGAGAAAATGACGGCCCGGAGGAGGTGCCGCAAAGACGGGAGGAAGTAGCAGGATTCGGGATAAAGTTTGAAGCAGAGCACCCACGGTGTGAATGAAAGCACTGTGCTGGACGGCCTTTCTGAGCAACTGGCTGCCTGCAATAACTCTTACTGAACAAAACCCACCAACTCCCCCAGTGAATTCAGCTGCTATTAAAGGGACCCCTTGAATAGAGGCTGTTTTTTTTTTTCCTTTGTACCTAGTAGTTGACCCAAGATCTATTTCCCTTGGATACCTCTAGGGCTTAAAATTTAACAACAACAAAAAAAGACATTTCTTCAAGCTGACGGGTCTAAAGACTTTCACATGGCAAGTCTTGAGGACACCCACGCTGATGAAGTACAACTTGAAGGAGAGGAAGCAATTTAGGCCCATGATCCAAAGGATGGGTGGTTGGCTTCCTGGTCCAGCAAATACTGACTGATTAGACCTTGAAATTCAAGTAAAGAATCAAAGAGAGTGAGCTCCGTCCGGTGCACCCTGCAATAAGCAAGGGAGCGTAAACCAACTGTAAGGAGGAGGCAGCTGCCCAAGGGCGTGGAATTCCAGGCCGTTTGCCTTCAGCGATTCCCATGCAATGCTCTAATCTAGCTGAAGTGTGCAGGACAGGCAATAATTAGGACTGCAGAGGTCTTGTCCTCCACTGTAATGATCCTCGGGGAAATGACTGAACTGAACCCTAATGGATTGATGACGCCTTCTGAAAATAATGGGTCGAAAAATCCCCCTACCAAATTAGGCATTAAAAATAAAGTCATCCTATATAGGACACTCCAAAGATAATGAGAATTAACATTTAATTTGTGCTAATAATATTCTAAGCTGTGCAAATCACTTTATGTGCATTGTTTCATTTAATCCGCACACCTCCGTGAGGCAGTTACCATTATTGTCCACGCTCTGAGAGAGCCAGCGTCCCAGCTATTACGTGGTGGAGTTGGGATTCACATTCACACGGTCCTACTCCAGAGCAGGCACAAGGTGCAGTCCCCAAGACAGTCACTGTTTTCCTTTAGTCCAGGGACGTCCAACCTTTTGGCGTCTCCGGGCCACACTGGAAGAGGAAGAGTTGTCTTGGGCCACACATTAAGTGCACAAACACTAATGAAAACTAATGAGCAAAAAAAAGGTTTTAAGTAAATTTACAATTTTGTGTTGGGCCATATTCATAGCCGTCCTGGGCCACGTGCGGACTAAAGTTTAGTCCACCATGAAGATGTCTGCCCTGGACTATCCATAGCCACCCTGCACGCACATGGGTCTGAAGGTTAGTCCACTATGAAGATACCCAAGATCATGGCATGTGGAGCCCCTTCGTGTCTTTTGAGCAACCTCAATCATTCTTCAGCTGATATTTACTTATAGCTTGATACGTCTCAAGTATTTGATCAATCAAAAACCTTGAACAAAGTGTCCATCAAAATGTCCAGCAAAGAAAAATAAAAAGATATTTCCCTAGTTCCCTGCTAAACATTTATATAGGAAATACAAAGATCATATAGGATTTAGCTTTGAATTATCTCTGAAAACAGGGAAATAAACAAGCAGCCTTTTAGAATACAGTCCACGGCAGCACACAATGACGTGCTCCACTGTGTGGTCCAGAAAAGGTTTGCTGGGAGAAATAAGAAAATAATAATGCTTGAGAATGAGTTTTGAACACCTTCCCAGGTGGGTATGACTAGACATCTCCATTTCAGTAGCCACCAAAGTTATGCCTTGGCTGGCAGTGAAGAAATTTGGTGATCAGAAAGGGAGAATCATTTTACCTTAAGAAAGATTATGTGCTATATAGAACTCATAAAAGAATCTCAAAAACTGTTTCCACCTACTTTTGAAATTGCAGAATTATGGAATAGTAAGGTAATAGAGAGAAAACAATGAGATATGAGAAGGGAAGGACGCGTGGAACCTCTCCCCACAGTCACGGTTGTCCAAGAAAGGAGCAATAGATTCCTGTCTTTCTCATGGCTGCAGAAGGAATGGTTGGAGAGCAGTAGGGGAAACGTTCTCATACGCATTTACAAATAAGGACACTAGAGTAATGCCAACTTTCTTTTCATGGTCTGTCATTGGAAGCTGGACCTTTTGTTGTTTTCGAGTTGTGGGAAGAAACATCATTGAAATGAAAACCCAGACACTCTGGCCCCACAGTAGTTTGCTCAGCTGACGTCGAGGTCATTCCTACTGTACGCATGGCAAGTTAATCCGCTGTGATAGCATCCTTATACCCGTACTTATTACATCTCACGTCCCCTCTAAAGGAGAGCAGAATCTGCCACCCCAAGATATGTCACTTGGGCATATTGATGATTTTGAATTGAAGTTAGCTAAGGTACAACCAGTGAAAGACACTCTCACGTCCTCTGTGCCTCTGACCCCAGGAAATCTCCCACGTGAAAGCTACCCAATTAAAAAATGGGCAAAGGACTTGAATAGGCATTTCTCCAAGGAGGACACGCAGAGGATCCAGAAACACATGAAAAGATGCTCAATATCACTAGCTATCAGAGAGATGCAAATTAAAACCACAATGAGATACCATTTCACACCAGTCAGAATGGCCATCATAAATAAAACAACAGACAACAAGTGCTGGAGAGGTTGTGGAGAAAAAGGGACCCTAGTGCACTGTTGGTGGGATTGCAGACTGGTACGACCACTGTGGAAAACAGTATGGAACTTCCTCAGAAAACTAAAAATGGACATGCCCTTTGATCCAGCAATTCCACTGCTGGGACTATATCCTAAGAATCCTGAAACACCAATCCAAAAGAACCTATGCACCCCAATGTTCATAGCAGC
>CM052546.1:16729495-16746053 GCA_028533065.1 Trachops cirrhosus
ACCAAGTAAAATATAACAAAAGACACTGAAATAGAGGACAAGTTGTCAGTGACCAGAGGGGAGAGGGGAGGGAATTTCAGGGGAGAAGGGAAGGGTTTACAGGAACAAATATAGAGGACACATGGACAAAACTAGGGGGGTAGGAAAGGGGAGGGAGGAGGGGAGGAATGGGTGGGTGGGCTGGAATGGGAATAAAGGATTGAAACTGTACTGAATAAACTAAAATTAAAAAATTAAAAAAATAAAGAAAGAAAGAAAGCTACCAGGAGGTTAGAAGGCATCGTATCACCAGAGCTAGAGAGAGAGGGAATTTAGGTCTGAGAAGACTGCATAAACAAGCCTTATTACCTCTTCACTAATTTGCTACTCCGAACCCGAACGTCTTTGCTTTGTCTTCATACATGTATTATTTTCTTGTCTAAAGAGCATAAAATCTGCCTGCTTTGGTCACTTCCTTGAGTCTCACATTTTTATGGGCTTCTGTATATACAAATTTAAATTTGATTTTCTCCCATTAATCTTTTTTATGTCAATTTAATTATTGGGCCAACCAAAAAAAACTAGAAGGAAAGAAGGGAAACATGCTCCTCCCCTACACCGCCTATAATACTCCAAATTATTCATTTCACTCTAGATGAACTCACAAAATCCTGTCACCTGTTTGAAGACTGCCCTATATTTCTACCCACCTTGATGGATTCCTCCTTGCTTTGAACTCATGCATGGTATACAGCTTGAGTCCTACAGTATAATCCCTTCATCACTCTCCTGAACTAATCTGACTTCCCAAGCACAAAAAGGCAAGTCTGGATCTTCTACCTATCAGGCATTTCCCAGCACAAATGCGGATACAGGATAGATGGTTGACAACAGCACAAATGATTTAGGTTTCAGTTCATAGGTTACCAGGTACTCCTCCACATTCAGTTGAACTCTCACAGCAGCCTACTAATGCAATTGTTGAGAAAACTATAGTTGAGTCATTTAAGTGATGAGTTTAAAGTTTCAAAGGTATCAAGTAGCATGAGTCTGCTCCCCCAGACCTGAGTCTGGCTCGGTTAGTTGTCTAGTTGTATGATCCCTTAGTACTCTGGACTTCTATTGCTTCTCCATAGAATGAGTATTTCAGCAATTATTGTGTTTTCACTCTTTATAAGTCTATAAACTCCATAGGGATAGGACTGTGGCTCACTTAAGTGCTTTCTTCAGTCCTTGGTACAAATTGGCACAAACTAAATACATGTGGGAGAAAGAGAAGAGCGGAGAGAGGAGTGGGGGTATCGAGAAATGTCAGCCTAGCCACAGTCAGAAACCTGGTTTTTATGTTCTTCTGTATCTTGCATGCATTTAGGCAAATCAGTTGGACCCATTCTGGAGAGGTGGAGAGGAGAATGGAATGAGAAGGTGAGACAGGGTGGGAGATCCGGAGGGCATGACACCACACTCCATCCCCCCCAGTGAGCAGAGTGCCCAGGAGAGTGCGAGATGGGAGACAAAGTGACTGTTTCCTCAGCAGGTCACCTTCTCACCTGCACCTCTCAGATTGAGCATCCTACAAGGATGTATATAATTTGCATTTAAAGACACACCGTACTGTTTTCATATAACACAACTCTAAGAATACTTTATCTATATTCATCCAAAACAATAGGAATGTATTATGTCACTGGAGGGGGAAAAATGGTCCTACTGGACTTTCGAGGTATTATGCCACCTGCCTAGGACACTTTCAAGGCTATTTTAACTAAACTCAATTTTTGCCTCACGTGCTGACGTGAGAGCCTAGCTCTTCTACAATGAGGCTGGACCTCCGTATCAGTCCTCACTGATCTGCTGGTCCACCAAACCTTCCTTTCATATAACCCCCTGAAATGCCACCAATAATCTTAGAACTGAATTGTCCTCCATTGCCTTTTGCTTCTTTCTGACCCACAAAAATATCTGTTAGGCTAAATAGAAACCACCCTTTCCTTCAGAATACCTGTAAAATACTATTGGCTGAGAATTTGAAAACAAACAAATGAAAACCTCTTATACACCTTGCATAGGGCATTCTGCAAAATCAATGCATTGCAATGCACTTGGAATTGAACAGGCCTTGGAAAAAGGCTACTCATCTAGGAAAGCAGATTCTCTCCTGTTGAAGCTATAAAGTTAAGTGGTTGTTTATAGGGAGTGTGCTTTCCTCCGTATCTGAGACTTGATTTTCAAGCCCAGTCCTTCTATTGACTTGAGTTATTTTCTTGAGCAATTAACTCCTCATCTTTAAACTTGATGTATGCATCAGTGTAAGAAAGGTCAGAAGGAGTAATATCTATGGTTGTCTCCATCCTTGGCAAGGTGACTTTCTACTCCAGCTACCCCAAATAAATATATGAGTCAAAACAGTGTGTCGATATCCAAAAGGGTTTCCAGCCCAGATAGAACTCTCCAACAGAGAACATGATGCTGTCACTACTCTCTAACCATGGTCCTGGTTTGAACAGAGGGGAGTTAATATAGGAAACCATGGAGGATAATACAGGAGAACGATGGTGAATTTTTGTTTGTTGTGTATTTCAGGTGTCAGTAAACTTACCAAGACAACTCCTGGGGTTAACCTTAAGTATATAGTGAAAAGTTAATCCCCATATGGTTGGATTTGGGGGTTGTCCAGGCCAACTAACCTTTAAAGATTGATCATTCTGAGCCAATGGGTCTTCTAACTTCCCCTGTTAGAAGGCAAATCCTATCAGCAGGGCAACCTCTTATGCCTGTTTGTTATTTGGGGTGGGCGTGTGGAAATACAAAGTTAGATGTTCGACACAATAGCCACGTTTCACAATTTGCCAAGGCTGCCTCCTTGGCCTCTAGGGCTGCCTTTCCTATGGCTTCTCCCAAAAGACTGCCCGCTTGGCCACCGTTTTGTTATCCAAAGTTTCCCAGAAGGCGAAGCCACTTCATTCTGCTTGCTGAGAGACTTCAGCCCTAGAAGCTTAGGATGCACAGGAATTCAGGACAGGACCGTGGAGCGGAGGCATGGCTGGACAGGAAGCAGGGGGACCTTTCTATACTGGTTATGTCTTTAAAGAAATAAACATAAAGACATGCGTGGAAATAGCTTCTGTTAATACTCTGATGGAAAGATCCTGGAGGAAAGAGTGTTAAGCAAGACATTAGGAATCACAGTGTAGGAAAAGCTTGGTACCTTTTCACATGAGTTCACATCCATCGGTCAACAGTATAGAGAGGGCTCAACCTGCCAGCTCCTTCCAACAGCCACCCTCCCGTAACCGATCCTAGCTTTGGCTTAGCACAAGAAATCGCCAACTCCACCCTCTCATTTGCATTTGGGGTGACTGAGGCATAACATCAGAAGAAAGCTATTTGCTTATGGGCCCAAACTGGCTTTAGTGCTAACAACGTGTGGAGCCTGGTCTTTCCTGTGTGCAGCTTCGCTAGTAGCTGCGTGAGTGACAGGGTCTTAAATTGTACTTATTCTGCCAGAAACAAAGAATTATTTTCTCAGAAGCATGTTCAGCTGTGAGGAGGGACAAAATTCACAGGAATCCTTCATTTCATTCTCAGGACAAACAGCAAGGTACCTAAATCTAAAATAAAAATGGAATTATCTAGTCCTTCCTGCCAAGTGCAGAATTGCACACCCATTCATGTGGGTTCCCTTCCCACAGCCACACCTCCCACTTACAATCGCCAAATGCACCGGGTTCTCAAAGTTTCCCTGTCTGAGTGCTCTGTGTGAATTTGCATATAAATACCATTCCTGCAAGTGTTCCATTTGAATACACAAAATATCCATTTCAGCGCCAGCTACCTAAGTTCAGGGCTGGAGGCGCATGCGCGGCAGAGTGACACGGGCTCAGGAGTCAGCTTGTCGGGGTGTGGACGTGGCATGGGTGTGTGCTGCCCATCTCCACCTGCCTGCTGACCCCCAAATTGGGGCAAACTAGACTCTTCACATTCCTCTCATGGATAACTGGGGGAATCATATGAGATCATGGGAGACGTAAAATCTGTTCACAATGCTCACTTTGAGAATAAAGAAAAAATATATAATCAAAGGCAGGTATCCACAAAGATTACCAGGACACTGGAGCCAGGTGATACGGGCTCAGTTCCAATCTTTCTGCCAACTCATTCACATTCCTTCTCTGCAGTGCAGTGTCCACATCAGTGAAATGACGGACCGAGACCGAATGATCTTGTGTGCCTCCTCTCCTTCTGACTGAGTCTTCGCAGCATCCCTGCACAGTGCCACACTGCAGCCTGCACTTAAACAGCCGTACCAGGACTGGACTGAATGTGAACTGCGGGACTGGGACCCAGAGCAGTAACACTCGGCCTGTGTGACAACTATAAGCAACATGAGGCTCTAAGTGGGGTCCTAGGACGACAAAAGAAATGAGTATGAAGCCTGTGAAATCTGCATAAAGTTTATGAGTTAACAGTATTTTTCTCATGTTAACTTTTTGGTTTTGATAGTTGTACTATATGGTTAGGGAAGGTGATGACATCATCAGAAGCTGGTTGAAGGGTTCATGGGACCTCTACACTAACTTTGCAACTCTTGTGCAAATCTAAAGTTATTTTAAAATAAAAAAATAACTATATCCCGTAAGAATCATCTCAAGTGCATGTTGAAAATGTACATTTCTCCAGCTCCGGAGCTGTGGAAATGACAGCCCCGGGACAGGGCCCGGGAATCTGCATACCAATAGGCACGTGAGGAGATTCTGGTGCAGATGCTCAGGGATCACACTCGGAGAAACCCTGACCTCAAAGAAACTGATTCACAATAAACTGAGTGACAATTAGAGATGAACACTAACAACCCGAGGCTGTGAAAAGTCTCTCGGGTGGGATCTTGATTTGGGTTCTACCTCCACCAGTGGCCGTATAAAAGGCAAGCGATTAATCTGCTGGGCCTCAGATTCTTTGTTTATAGCGTAAGGAGGTGGATCTATGAATGGATTTCTAGTGGTCATTCCTGTACAGGTCACTCCTGGACATACAGGGAACGTCCAGAGTGGTGAACAGTGGTCCCTACAACCAGGCACGGGCAGTCGCCAGGCTCTGCCGGCCCCTCTGCAGATCCCTTTCCTCTTGTGACGCTGCCCAACAGCCCCGGGCTCTGTGCAGTGCCATCGCCAGGCCTGCGAGTGTCTGGCCCTGCAGTGAGCTAAACACAGCCACAAGGGGACATAACCATGCTGAAAAAACACAGCCGCAGTAACAAGGTCAGCAGCAGGGGACATTAGATTTTGAATGTGCTTTACTGCGTGGAGCAGCAGACTGTAGTTCCGACTCTGGCTTTGTGAAACAGAAATCCTAACTTCCATCTGTGAAGACTCTGGGGACAGGAAATGAGGACTTTGGCTCTAGGCCTTTCATTAGAGAGCAGTTTTGTACCAGATGAGGCCATGGACTCACAGCTACTATGTCTCTATAGAGACCCTGCCCAGAAGAAGGAGAAAATGCATTTAAGTCAGCTCGGAGCAACCGAATTTGTAAGTGGCCCTGACTGGAGTCATGGATTGCCCCCAGCTTCTTGCTGCTAAGCATGTGGCATCCACACGTATTAGCATGAGCACATGCTTCCCACATCAGGGGGGACGGGGCATGGAGCCAAGTAAAAACTCCTATAGGGCAGATAACATGTCAACCTCACTCCATTCTAATTTTCTTGACCTGACTTAATAGTTTACATAGATAAATGCTTTTTAATGGTACCTATAAATCAACTGTAAATTTTGTTTGCCCACACAAACAGTATATCAGAAGAACATTCGACACTATTATTTTCTGAGTGCAAAGATGCTGCTTGTTATTCCAGAGCACGAATCGACAGCACATTTAACTTCTGTACTTCTTGGTTTCCTCATTTGTTAAGAGAGCTAATAACACCTACAAAATTTAATTTTCATCTTTACAATAATCCTATGGGCTTTATTTTACTTGAAATTACCCACATATGTATGTAAAAGGAAGTGAGCTCAAATACCTAAATTGGGACTCAGGTAGTCAGGGTAGGAGCTGGGGTTTGAACCAGATGCAGCCACTGTTGCCCACACATGTGCTGGAACAGCTCCAGCAAACCACTGTCAACTCTGGTGCTTCCCTGAACGCCAAGTGAATTTATGTCTCCACAACATAAAAAGAAGGGGAAATTGGAGGGAAATATGGTATGCCCCTTTTATATCTGTTTTGTCATATGCTGGTTTGTCATTAAGCCTTGTTTTCCTAGAATGAAATGTGTTAGCTCTGTAGGGAGAATCCCCGTGACGTCTGGGAACCAGGACCCGCCCCACAGTGAAGGAGAATGACCAGAAAGGGCTCTACCCGAACCCCGACCATTAACTCCCCTGCATCTATAGCAGCCCTCCCCGTCATCCCTCCAGTCTTGGAAAATCGCATACTGTGGTATTCCTCCCAGAAGCTGCTCTCTCTTGATCCTTTTTAAGCCTTTGGTTACATAAATTCAACCGTAGGCTGAACGACTTCAACGAGATATCCCAGAACTGCCTGAAATACAGCTTGTCTAAACCTACTCCCTCTGCTCTGAGTTGCCTTTTCCTACCAGTGTTCTCGATGTCCCCTGGTGGTACCCCAAGGCTGGTAAGCCAGAGTCTCCCCCGACTTCCATCTTTCTGTCACCTTTACGTGCAGTCTGGTCATTCTTCTGATCACCCCGTGCGGACTCTGCTGATTGCGGCTTCTCGATGCTTCTTCAGTCTGCTCCCAGTATTCTCTCTACCTTCCGCTGCTGCCCTGTTTCTGGACAGAACTCCTCATCTGGACAGACTCCCAATGATATCATGGCCTCTGCCGGTTTTCTTCTAATCCTTTTCTGCATGGGCCCCAGAGGTATTTATATAAAATGAAAACCTGAATTCATTGGTGCTTTGCCTAAGACCCTTCACTGGATACCTATTGATCTAATTTTTTCAACCGCTTCTCTCACTTGAACACCACACCTACATAGAAAAACTTAACTCTTGGCTTTCTCTTTTAAGCTTCAAAAAATTCATATCTCTATGTAATTCTCTATACGTGCCTCGTACTGCAGCTCATATTATTTCCCATTAATGAAACATCCTTTAACTCCTCCCTTTGCCCACAGATAATTCTTCTCCTAATTTCTCTTTTACTTCAGAACTTATCTCAGACACCACCTCCTCCAGGAAGACTTCCATAAGCATCATTGTTACCAGACTAGGCTAGACTTATATTCTGTACTCCCATAGTACCCACTGTATGATTCTATCATGGTCCTGAGACATTTATTATCATTTGTTATTCTGCATCTTTTTTCTTCCACTACAATCCATTTTTTTAAGAAGAAATAGGCAAACTATAGCCCAAATCCAGTCTGCCACCTGTTTTGGGAAGAGTTTTATTGGAAGAAAGCCATGTCCATTGATAGACATATTGTCTATACATATTGTTTATATGCTTTTGCGCTACGGCAGCAAAGTTGACTGCATGCAACAGTGACCATATGGCCCCAAAAGCCTAGAATATTTACTGTCTAGCCCATTGCAGGAGAAGTCTCTTAATCTCTGCCTTAGAGGGAAGTAACTTTTGCCTCCCATCATCTCATCAAGAGCTTCCCATAATGTAGTTTATATTTGTTAAATAAATATTACCAAATTAATAAAGGTAGTTCTGAAGTTTCTCAGTCTATTCCATTAATTATTGATCTACCAATAGAACCTATCCAAGATCGAAGCATGAGATTGAAACATTTAATGCAGCTCTAATGACAGAAGGGTCCAACGTGGGCATTTCAGCAGTTCCTCCTTCGGAAATCAATTTCGAACATCATTTTTACATTACACTCCTACAGTGCATGCCTCAGTCTGCTCTGAGAACATTGCAAACTCAGGAAGGGAGAATGTCTTATTTGCAGCTAGAAAACCAGAGATTCTTCACTGGCATTTTTCTATTGACAACTGATGAACCTATCAAAGCCAGATTTTCCTAAAAAATAATTACTTTCAGAAATGTTCAGCACTCTGTGTCAAAAGGTTCAGAAATGATTTCTTCGAGGGGAAAACAATAGGGAACTTTTCTTCACTGATCTGTATTTTGATAAAGCAGTTTTGTTTGAGAGAATTGATATCAGCACAGGGACCTACAGTCCCAGTAAATTTGGGTCAATTTACTCAATGAATCATTGCTAATGTCAACATTTCTCCCTATATCTAAACGCTCTTAAGCATCAGAAATCCCGGCTGCAGAGAGGACAAACAGTAAAAAGGCACTGCTAGTCAGAGGTCAGAGCACAAGTGACAAGGAAGGAGTGAGGACAGTTTCCTCTCTCAGTGCAAAATAATGAACCAAAGTATGTTCCTGCTTAATACGTTTCAACATGAGGCAACAGAAGAAATCATTGAATAGATCGCCTAGGGCCTCACTCAGCTAAACAATCAGAACAGTGAACTTGGTGATGCCTTTTAATCTGTACCCTCTTTCACGAATTCAAATCCTGTTTTCCTATGGTTTGCTTGATTCGAGTTATCACCATCATCATCATCATAAATACCAATTCTGTGCCCGAATCTGAGATTCCCGTTGGCTAATCTTGTCATGATTGGTTCTTAAGTAGACATTTAAATTTAGGAAGAACGACGCATCTTTGAACTCAGCTTCCACCAGAGTGTAAAACAACAGGTAGTGAGTCCACTGACCAAGCTCCAGGTTTAGCCATGGGCTCACTCTGTCCCTCTAATTATAACCTTGGGCCTCAGTTTCCTGTTTATATAATAAGAGAAGAGCTAGTAACTTCTATAGAAAGGGATCTCATAATCTCCTTTCTATAACCATTTGCTTTCTTTTAATGTTCCCTCAATGTTTTCTACAAAGCATTCAATTTGCCATTCTGCCCATATTAGCCCTGACTCCAGAAGAAATAAATCTGATAAACTCATTACCATTTAGGCCAAAGGCCACAATTCAGATGCCTACAGGTTGATAAACTTATCACAATGCTTGCTGGGTATACAAAAATGTGTACTAAGCAGCTCGTCCTTTAGCTGAGCAAAACACTATCTAGTTTCATTGCCTTTGAAAATCTATACAAATATATGTAATAAAATGCTTAGGCAAAACACCTGTAGTTGTAAAACTTTGAAGTCACCGGTTTGCCTTTGTTGGTTTAATCTTTGAGTACTTTATACTGAATCCCTCTTTTCTCTTTCACAACTACAATGGAACATTAGTAGACAGCTGAAGTGATGTTTAGCCATGACTCATTAATGATTATTTAAATATGGTCTTCCTATCAAAGACCCTCTCAAATTCCATCTTCTACATCTAATCTTTTTTTCTACCATAATATACAACTTCTCTCTCTGGCTTACATTTCTATTACATACACTGCACCTCTGGGTAAAGAAATTAGCATTTTCTGCTTTGCAGTGAATGTGTATTAGGTAATAAAGTACTTGTTGCACCTTATTTTATATTCTGACATCAGGGATTGTGCATTATAGCTCTTTAGCTCCAATATTATTTAGAACTCTGACCTGAATATTTCTAAATCTGCCCCAAAGAAAAGAATTCTAGAAATGGACTTGTATTCATTGACTAAAATAACCATGCATAGTGACTAATCTGGCCCAACTATAAGCACTAACCGTAGTCATCTCCACTGCTAGAGACTCCACTCCTACGTTTCCATGAAGTAGACAACCTTGTGCCCTATAGATTTTAGTGTCCCTTATCCATAGCACTTTACTATAAAAAAACAAGAGTCAGACATTGGATAGGAAAAAAGTCTGCCTGGGTTGGAAGATTAAGGACGAAGCACGAAACAAAACTTTTCAAACACAATAGAACCCTGATTCATGTCTTAAATGTTTTTCCTCTCTTAAGTTCCTGTTTACTAGAAGTTATTTGTCAGGCTGTGATTAAACGCATTGATTACTAACTCCTCCCTGTTAACAACACTGGCAATCAGTCCTCTTAGAGGAAGTCTGATCGCCCCCATTGTGAAGGCCTAAATAATCCAGATGGCTTTGCCCAGATTCTTGGGTTTTGTCCAGAACCACGGACAGCTCCACTTACTCATCCACAAAGTCCTGTGTACCGTTCTCCCCAGAGATGTCAGCAAGCATCCTTTGTCCAGTGGTTGTCACAATCCTGGGTATATATTTTTCTCTCCCATAAGAGCTACGGTGGCATTTTCAGGTTCAGTGTCCACATTTCACGTGCCTTAAACTTCCCTCTGGAAGCCACCACTGAGCTATACAGCAAGCTCTTGATGAAGCACCTCAGTCGATGGCAAAAAATAATTGCTACCAAATCTCAAGAGAATCTCAAACTTGGCATCTTTGTTTTTGTCTAGTGACAGAGTTTTTATGAGTCATTATTACTTGTTTTAAGTATCATCATCATTACTAGGGGTGTCATTGCAGAGGAAATGAAAAGAAAAAGGTGGGGAACCTGACCTCAAAATTATCATTGGCAAGACTTAAGATTTTGGATTTAAAAAAAAGAACTGTTAGAGTTTTGGTGGGAAAAATGTTCTGGTAATGACTGGTTTGTTTCAATAGGGGAGAAATAATTGCAGAATCCATGCTTACAGATAGAACTTTAGGTCACAAAGGCTCAGCCCTCCCCATTATTTCCATGATACACCCATAAGGTCAATGGGCCTCTGTCCTCCTCCTGTGTCTCCAGTTTAAGAAAGGAGTCAGTTTCCCTGCTGGCCTCTACAAACCATTCTTTCCTATTGTAAAAGGGTCCATTCATGAGGTTCTTTTTCTTGAAGAATCTTGGTGAATGCTCAAATATCTTTCTATAATTTAATCTGAAATTACAGGGGAAATAACTGAACTGCCACCATATTTGCATATAATTAACAAGGTGGATTAGAATATTCATTAGATATTTCAAAAGTGTGTACATCATTTAATATTATTCAATGTATAACCATAGAAAATGCTCTTTGCCCAATTTGCTCATGAATATGACTAAAAAGAGAATACGTTTTAGTCCTGAGGCTAGTACCAGCTCATTATATAACACTGACTAAATGATACCCTCTCCCTGCAAAAGTCTCTGCCTTATAATGACAGGTTTATCCCAGCCAATTTGTCTCAGTTGGTTGGGCATCATCCTGCAAATCAAAAGGTCAAGGGTTCAATTCCCGGTCAGGGCACATGCCTGGGTTGCAAGTTCGGTCCCTGGTCAGGGTGCACATAAAAAGGCAACCGATCAATGTTTCTCTCCCATGTTGATATACTTTTGCTTTCTTTCTCCTTCCCTCCTTTCTAAAATCAACAAGCATGTCTTCAGGTGAGGATTAAAAACTAAAAATAAATAAAATGACAGGTTTAAACAAAATGAACCCCAAGAATTCTAGAATTCTGAAAAGTAGCACAGTTTACTGATCAAGTCATTTTAAGCCTCTAACACTCATTTTCTTAATTTATGAAGATATAATTTATAAATATATCCTCTCCACCTCATGGGTCAAAGTCAGATTATTACCATAAAATTCCAGAATTATATTTTCTGTGGCAGAGATGCAGTCATCGTGCTCAGTACTCACAGCCAAGAGGTATGGGGGCTCTGGAGTGAGACTGTGTTCAAAACTCCACACCGCTAACTGAGCTCTGCTGATTTACAAGTTACAAGCAAATAACTTAAAATCCTTCGTATAAATTCCATCTTTGTAAATAAGGAGGAGAAGGAAGATGGCTGTTATGAGCACTGAATGAGAAAATCTATCCAAAGGAATCAAAATTCCTAATAACAACTCCACAAATGGTATCATCTGCACGGTAGGGGCAAAGTCACGAAACTAGGTTACAACGACTCAGTCAGCAGCGGCAGCAGCCCAACTGCAGCTGCGTCGACCGCTGACCACAGACCGGGGACTGTGCCGAATGCTTCCCATGCATCGTGTCCTCTGCGTTGTTGCTCATGTGCCTCTTCGCCACTTTAATGAGCATCTTGCAGAGGGAGATCAAGTCAGGATTCTTTTATGAATGAAATGATCTTATCATTAGCGAACGTGTACTTTCTTGTGCACTCTCTCAGTTGTTTCTAGAAACGACCCATGTTATTTATTGAAGTTATTTTCATTCCATTTTGCAGAGGCAGAAACCATCAGAGAGGTTGCAAAGTTAGGAAATATCAGACCAAATCTTTTGATTTGAAGCCTGGTATTCTTATCTTTCTACCTGGCCCCCTCTCATTGCCAAGACTTGCCAGGTGAGCAAATGACACAGGGCTGACTCCCGATGGGCACTGGAGTGGTGTCCCACCAAGTGGCATCCGTGAATACATGGTTGGCTGGATGTCTTTTGGGTCCTTTTCCTGCCAAAAGTATATTCTGGCCAAGGAGTTCTTTTATTTATCAGATGCCAGAGGGTTGAATTTTTATGTAAGCTTAATACTGGTTGGGCTAGCCAGGAGAAGGCCAATAAAAATTGCATGAGGTTTGGAGTAGGCTGGGGGTGGACAGCAGGAGTCTCCCCGCTGACTCAGCCTTTGCTGCGTGAAAGAGAAAGCTGAACCTCAGCAAGGCTTATGTGCATCCTGGAGAAACTCATTTGACACAAATATAAACGTCGCTATGAAGGGAAATTCATGAGACTGCAAAGGCCAGAGAAGCTGACCATCCACTTTTTTTTTTTAAAAAGAAGCAAATGTGAAAAATAGGAACTCTCTTTTTTTCCCTTTGTTCATTCAAGATATATTTAATACTCACTTTGTATCCAGACTTATGCCGGGCACTGGGAAGCACATATAAGAAATGGATCAGATTCTTACGCTTTAGGAATTTGATGTTTTAAGTACCAGTGCTGGGCTGTGAAGAACAGAAGGAGATGGTCCCGACCGCGAGCGAGGAGCTCACGTCGCATGGAAGAGCAGACGCTAATAAGAAACTACGTGCCGGTACCGTCAGAGGCAGACTCGGATAAGTGCCCTGAGAGGAAAATGCAAGGAGGGAGGAATTCTAATCTCAGTAATCACGGAAGGCTTTACAAAGGGGATAATATTTTAGGAAGGCCAGTGATAATATCTGAATATCAGTATTTCTCGGGGAAAAAAATGAGGCTCATAAAAATGCCAAGGCTGAATAGCAGCAATGGGTCTCCTGCTCCAAAAACATCGCCTGTTCTCTAAGATAGCATCTTAATGGAAGCCACTGGGAAGGGAAGGGAAGGGAAGGGAAGGGGACGGTGGGAGGAAAGTGATTGCTGCTAATGTGACAGAGCGACAGAGGAACAGTGAGGCCTTTGAGAACCAGCACTGGGGGTCAGGCACTCCCAGCTCGGAGCCTCAGCACTGCCCTTGCTGGGATCCGTGAGAGCCATTGGTTCCATCGCAGTCTCTGAACCTCGGTTCCCTCTGCTGTGAAAGGGGGTAATACAACTGAGTTAGGGTTGATGGGAACACATTAGGAGGCTTGTTAATAATATTTAAAGTGTGAAGGTGCATATTATTTAGAAGACAAAGAGGAGGAGTCCTGACTGATGTCCATGAACTGTGCCAGGAAACAGTGAGTGATTAGGTTTATGGGAATAAGAAGGGGGCGAGATAGGGACACATAATTCAATCGGAGTTGAATTATTTCACTTGATATTCAACCTTTTGGGGAAATGCTCCTCCTTGCGGGCAAAGCTTGTACATCATTACAGCTCAAGACCAAGTAGAGAAGAACAATAGTCAAAAGCAAACTTCATCCTGGACTTATTTTGAGCTCTGCAGTTGATGAGTTTGCCATTGGAACAAAAGCCAGTCACTGGCCAGATCATTTGCATTTAAATAAGAAGGCATGAATTTTAACTAGCCTTTGCCACCTAGGAAAGTAAGCTATATCAGGGCGCCCTCTGGGAAAAGCCCGGAAAGACTTAGCAAAGATGAAAATTTCAGTAAATTGAAACTATTATTCTGGATGCCCTTCCCATTCCCGAAAACCTGTGAGTTATCTCTGACTCTACTGTCTCTTTTGTCTTACACCCATTTTATCGGAAAATACTATCTGCTCTCCCTTTAAAACGTATCCAGAATCTGACATGTACCACTCCCACCTCCAAAGCCATCACTTCAGTCCATCACCTCACACTAGACCAGGCCAGTGGTCTCTGAACTGGCTTCCCCCATTCACTCCCCCCCCCACCACAACTCTTCTCCACACAGTAGCCAGACAGATGGCTTGAACTCAGATCAGATCACATCACCTTTGCTCAGACCCTCCCAAAGGTCTCCCACTCACTCAGACTGGGGAAAAAACCGAGTCTGCAAGTCTCCTGATGTGACCCTATTGCTGAGCCTTTGCATACCCGGACTCCTTTCTCCTGCTGTTCAGGCTTCTTTCATCTTCCAAAACACGCCTAGCCCTAGCACCGGCCTCCCCGGGCCCTCACACCTCTCTCTTTTGCTGGACCATTCTCCTAGGGAGCTCATGGCTTACTTGCTCACCTTACTCAGGTTCAAGTAAAATAGCAGTAATAACAGTACCTCCCAGACAAACACCACTGAAGGAGTAACCGGTCCCTACTATCAGTGTCTTCCCACTCTGCTTTTCTTCTTCATAGCATTTGTCACCATTTGATGGGGTAAATACATCCAATTACCTCTTCCCCCCACCAGACCTGATGTTTCAGAAGGACTAACAATCTGCTTTGTTTTCTGCTGTATCTCCAGCACCCCATCTCAATACAGTTCCGTTGAACAAACACCACCGTCAGTCAGGCTTAGGAACGGAAATGTAGTAACTGCCTCCCCTCACTGGCCACCTTCAGCCTCAGAATCTTAAAGACACCGACCATGTAATACAAAAGTCCGTTTTAAGATATGGCTGTTCACAGACTTCACACTAAAAGGAGATGCTAAAAAATTGAAAAGTTTATTAATGTACAAATCAATGTCGAACAAGAACTACAATATCAAATACATCCTAGGTTATTGGATCTTACTGACCCTCTGTTGCTTTTTATTAAAAGTAGAAGAGAAATTTCAAACCCCAAGTTGAAGATGAAAAAAAATAAAACCGAGAGCTCCTAGTTTAAATAGCCACTTCATAAATATAAAATCTATTTTTACCTCATTAAAAGTAATGCCCAACATTTACTGTAAAGTTACTACTATAGCTATTATTCTCACTCATTGTTATTTTATTTGGCTGCATTTTACTTTATAAATGCACTAGTCTACGAAAGCATTGAAAACTGTGAAGGTATAAAAAGGTACATAGCCAAACCATTTTGAAATTGTTTTCATTTATCATATGATTAGGGGGAAAACATGTAGTTTGAACACGTTTCTACAGATACAATGGCTTCGACTGAGAGCAATGTAGACATTTTAGATTTTAAAAAGGGAGTCAAAAAATATTAGGTACATAATAATAGAGGTGACACTTGGACGAGGCAAAAATTGTGAAGGTTGGTTGTGAATTATCAACGTTTGGAAAAGGTTGACACGTAGTATTTTACTTTGCTCTTGCAGAAATCCTTTGAGGAAGGTATTATCAGTCTCATTTCTTCTTTCGGATAAAATGCTGATGGAGAGACCTGGCAGAGTACTGAGGTCTCATAGCTAATGTGTTGTAGAACCGAGACTAAAACCAAGTCCCCCGACCGCAGTTTGCATGCTTCCCTCTGTCTACCATAACCAAAGGCCTCTTTGCACCGAAAAACCAGCAGCGGTTACTAGGGATCAAACTAGGATTGCAGGCTGGCAAGCCAGTATCTGGACCTGGCCCACGGAGGGGTTTTGTTTATCCCACATTATACTTATCATAAATTTGATCTCATAGCCAACATTTTACAAACCAAGAAATTCCACATTTAAAAAAATACGTCTCTGTGGATTCACTTCAAAACTCTGGTTGGTCGGACAACACGCGGCTGCGACCAGCCAGAAGCCAGCTGCAGGGGGCTCCCAGGAATGTGCGTCTTCCCGAGAGACCGACAGCGCCCCCAGGTGGTCAGCTACAGCTCTGGGGCCGACTGGCTGTTAGTACAGGCATTTTGGAGCTTTGAGCCCCCTGGAATGTAGAAGAGTTAGTTCATAATTAGTGGAGTATCTGGTTCTTCTTTTGAAAGTTGAACAGAGTTTAATCAAGGTAAATTAATAAGACCACACATGCTTACCTCAGCACCTGAGACACGACTGGCACTGTATAAGCACCAGTGTACTCCTGTCTACTACCCTTATTCCCCTGTCTTACTGGAAGGAATTTTCTGGGAAAGACAGTAATTCCCAAAGGGCGGTCCATTCATCACTTGCATCAGAATGGCCTGCAAAGCTTGTTAACATGAACATTTTCTGGGCCTCGGTTTGAGATGTACTTGCTACGTCTTGCAGGAGAACATCTAGACCAGGGCCTCGCCTTTGGGCCACCTCTGCAGCCTGGTCGCCTCCAGCTGGAGCTGTGCTTCCAGGCACGGCGCTCACAGGGAAGGCCAGGTGTCTGGTGCCCCTGGGGCTGCACCACGTGGCAGCCCTGGCCTCTCCCATAGGACTGGGTTTCCGGGAGTCCAGACAAAAAGGCCGGGACAAAAGTGAAAATGCCTGCAGGGAAATGAGAAAAACT
>CM052546.1:16746553-16765336 GCA_028533065.1 Trachops cirrhosus
CCAAGTCCGTGAAATGAGCACAGGCCTCAAAGCACCCTGGGGTCTGCTGTTGGAAGCGCTGCTGTGGGACCAGGAAGGTGGACACACACTGAGGCTCCTTCTTACCCCCGAGATTCTAGCCTTCTGTTTTCTACTTCATAAATAATGGCAGTCCTCACTCCTGAAATTGGGTGCTGCTTATGTGCTAGCTGTGGAATAAAGTCCAAGCCAGCCTTTCATATGTTGATGGCTTCACCGGAGTAAGCCCTAAAGGGGAAGTATACAGTGGGTAAGGCATGTCATTTACCGCCTTCCTATCGCACGGTGTTACATCACGTCAGCCTCACAAAAGTACCAAACCTGCTTCTTACCCTCACTAATTAAATATTAAACAATAACAACTATGCAATTTGTTGAAAGTGCAGGTAGTTAAAAAGCAATCTTACTGCGCACTTGTAAGCACCATGAAGACATCTCTGAGGAATTAAGACCACACAAACTGTCACCATATCATTCAGAACAAATTCAGCAATTCAGCTTCCAGTTTGCGTGAACATCCACTGCCCCCTGGTGGTCGCACGAGGCCACGGAACAGTGTCCACAGCAGGAGCAAAGCTCAGGCACCCTCTATGGGGTCCAACAGGCACTTGGCATGATTGATGGTGCTGATTTATGAAGCTGCTTTTTCCCTGCTCACATGGCAATTGCAATAACTTGCGGCAGTAAGCTTGTCTGACAAAGTGAAAATCTCAGAAACATAACATTGCTTCTTTTAGACACAATCTTCCCTGTGACTAAATCTTTTCATTGGTTCATCACAGATACATACATTTATTCAATAAATATTTATTGGTTGCCTACTAAAGAGTGGAGGATTTTTCTGGACATTGCCGATATCTATGGGAAAAACAGATGCGATCCTGCTGTCTAATTTGCATTCGCTATTTTGTGAGTTCTGGGAATATAGACCAGGTCTGGCAGAAGTAACGCCTGCTTCAGTGTGGTTGGTGGGGCAATAATATGGGTGTAATAGTTTTAATAGTTTTAATTTGAACATTTCATTGAAAATGTCATACAGTGTGCTTGAGTTGTGATCTTGTTATGTTACAGGATTACTTGCTCATGATTTTGTAATAAAAGGTTTTGCAATAAAAAGCAGGGGCGTTATTTGTGCCGGGCCCTGCATATACTAATAACGATCCTGGTCGAAGTTTGCTGAGTGCAAAGAAGAGCTCCAGGTTCATCGTGAACCCTCCTCACAGATGCGGGAAAGAAGGTGAGCAGGCCCGGCCTTACCACGACGCCGCTCTGCCATTCCGAAGACAGCCCGGCTGTGTTGGGCAGGCTCCGAAAGACCGAGGAGCAGACCCTCCCATTTGCAGGGGCAGCAAAGTAAGGTTGTGATCAGGAGTTCCCGTGTCAAGGACCCACACTCCAGCTGCACAGCCCGTGCACGTCACTCACCCCGCCTGAATCTCCTAGGTTTGATGGAGATTATTGAGTTAATTTGCCTTTGTAGTGAAATAAAAAGGATCAAGTAGTAAAGTGTCCAGGCAAGCGACTGGCAGGGGGACCTCCGGGAGGAAAGGGAATGTTATTCAGAGGTGGCAACAGGAAGTTGTTCCATAAACCGCTGCTTCTGGTACTTCTGCTTTTCATTTTGATCTAGAGGGGGAAAATCTGATTTTCACACTCTTGCAGAACAAACAGAACTGCGACTTTCATGTCACACTGTACTTCGGTGTTCTTTCAAAAGATCTGGCACTTTCCCAGGGACCACATTTCCCCTCCCTTTGCACACTGGAGCGCGTTTAGATGTTAGGCCAGATCCTCAGGGAAGGGCAGGTGAGGGTGCCCACCCTCCCGATACCGATGCTGCCCTTAAGGTCACTGACTCATAATCAGATTCAATAAATGACTTTTAAATCCATGCTTTAATGATATAACAAGTATTACTATTATTAATAAGTAATAATTATTACCAGTATTACTACTATTACGTGGAGTGGATCTGCTTAAAATGGTCCTCAGGAGAAAGGTGGTAGCCCCCAAATCCATAAGCTGGGTTCAAACCATGCTATTGTATTTCCAGATGCATTTGGACACAGCCCCTGAGAAATTGATGACATGTAGAGTCAGGACACAAACCACAGGAAAAACCTGCCAGGTCGCAGTGAGTGACAGCGTCGGGGCCACCGCAGGTGTGACGTTAACCTCAGACATGTGCTGGGCCTTTAAGCTGGGAGCTTCTATGGGGACGGACGCGGAGCTGCAAGGGGCCTGAGGACCGCCTACGCGGGGCCCCTGGTTCGAAGGCCGGGCAGGTAACACACGAGCACACTGGCGTGGTGGTGGGGACCCGGGCAGCAGTGGACAGCCCCAGCTGAGAACGGGCCGATTGTTTTTATGCAGGGATGTGGACCACTCTGGCCAGATCTGCAGATATTCCAAGAGAAGCCAGAACTCTAGAATGTATACACTCCTCAAATTTTCAGAACGCTGTGAGGACCAAAGAAAGCAAGTGGAAGAGGAAGATTCAGCCTGCAGGCCTCCTGGTTAGCACTCTGCCCAAGCTGGGTCCCCACAGCTTAAAGAGAGCAGCCCGAGGGCTAGCGTGGGGAAGGGGTTCCTCAAAGGCCGCAAGACTGCTCAGTGGTAAAGACAGCGGCAGAAAACAGCACAATCTGCACCTCAAAATATCGGGGTCCTGGCAATTTATTTCTTGTGTGGTATCTTTTCTCTCTCACACGTCTCGTTACCGCTGGCATTTGGGAAAAGTCTCAACTACCATGAAACAAGCAGAGAACTTCTCATGTACAAACCCTATGGTTTTCCAGAAAGTAAGCAATAATTCGGGGCGGGGCGGGGCGGGGGGGCAGGGCACAGCACGCTGGTGTGGATAAGAAATGTGGTCCAGATGGATTGAAAGCGCTTGGAGAAAAGACGTATGTATTTAAGCTGAATTATTGTTTGTTTTTTTTCCCTGCTTCTACAAGTAGTTTACATCTGGAAAGAATTATCCAGTTAATGTAATGAGATTTGGGGCCATAATCATCTTTAAATAGGAGAAAGGAATTATGGAGGACCTAATTACCAATCTATAATTTCAACTGGGATTTAGGAAATTTACGGCCTCATTTTGAAATCTAGCTGACCAGTGACTAGGAAAAATCACTACCACTACGGCTCCCCTGGGGTGATTAATCTCCCCGCTCTTAATTCCAAAATTGTTCAACTCCTTTTTTAAAAAAATAAATCAAATATCTAGCAATCTAACCCCTAGGACAAACAACAGAAAGCTCAATGCCACATTGGAAGGATCCATGAAGGAGGTGCCAATGGGCCTCTTACCCTTGACCTTGAATATTGAATCTCTCTTCACTAGTGTCAAGGTTCTGGTCCTGGGGCTGAAGCTGAGCCTGTCATTGCTGGTAAGATGTCATGAAGGGGAAGTTTACCAAGAGAGAAGAGTGTGTAACTTACCCTCACGTGTAAATGCATTACTTGTGAGTTCTTCATCATCTAAAATTCTGGGTCCTGGGTCTCTACATCTAGTCCATGGCTTTATTTGAGGGCAGCCATTTTTTTTTTCAGGGACTGTGGACTGAATTGTGTTTTCCAAAAATTCTTATCTTGAAGCCCTAACCCCCAGTGCAAGATTGCATTTGGAGGTGGGGTTTTTAGGAATTAATGAAGGTCGAAGGAGGTCATAAGGGCAGGATACTAATCCAATGTAGTTGGCACCTCTCAGAGAATGAAATCTCTCCATCTCTCTCCCTCTGGCGTGCATTCAAGAGAGAAAGCCATTGAAGGACACAGGGAGAAAGCAGTCAGCACCTTGATCTTGGAGCTGCGGCCTCCAGAACTGTGAGAAATGTTTATTGTTTAAGCCACCTAATCTGTGGTATTTTGTGATGGCAGCTGAGCTGACAAAGACATCCAGTCTCCATCTCAGACACTGGAATGATGCTTTCACTATTCTCAGCACGTTCACTTTTATTTTATGTTCTGATACACACTGAGCCATAGAAAAGCTGGGAGTCTAACTCCCAGACTTGGAAACCCACACAGAGATATCAAGTGACTTGTTCAAGTCATGGAGCAGGTGGGTAGGAGGGAGAGTGGGACGGGGGACCAGCTTCCCACCCAGCTCTTCTCTGCACCGGAAGCAGATGCCCTCACGTTGGAGGGATCAGCCTCCTGCAGCGGTGAGCTCCCTCTCTGCTATCAAAGGGGCCTCGGCGACACGGTGCTTGCTTCACACTGGTCACCTTTCACCCTACAGCATGTTCTAATTAGTACAAGAGGGAGGGGAAAAGAAATGACACTTTGAAGCTGGGGCAGAGGAAGGAGGAGTGAAAGAAGGATTAATTGCCTCCCAGCTGTCAGAACGGTAATTAAATTCAGGTTGTTGGCTCCAGCCTTGCTTTGGTTATGTGAAAGAAATCTCCAAACGCATCCACGTTTCCTTCGCCTTTTGCTTTCGTGCGAAAGGCAGGGCAGCCTGAACAATACACAGACAGAGAGAGTGTCATGTCCTTGGCCAGTCTCCAGCCCAAGCAGCCTCCTGGTGCTGAGCAGGGCTGGGCCGTGGGGAAGCCTTTCACTTCTCCTTATAAAACAAGATCACTCCACTTGTGTGCGCCTCCAGGACCAGATGGGAATGGTACCTAAGCATTCTCAGGAGGTCATTCCAAAAGAAGAGACTACCCCATTCTTCACAGGCTTGAGAGTTTAAACCAGAGGGAAGTTGGGGTCTTGGACCTTTGGTGTCAGTTGCAGGTCTGGAGTCCTTAGCTCCTGGGCTGGGAATCCTGGGTCCTAGAGAAGGTTCTGACACACAGTCTCTCTGACTTTAGAGCACAGTGATTTTACCTGTGGACCTCAGGTTAGACCCCTAACCTATCCCCTCTGAGAGCAGGAGAAGATTAGAACAAAGCAGTTCTCTTCCAGCACTAAGAGTCCTCGATTCTATGACCTTCCCACTTTCCATGAAAATCTGTTCATGTCTAAATATCCCAGTTTCTTTCCTAATGGCCCTGTGGCTTCCGAGTGGCCAGAACTTCCCCATGGCCTCCAGTTACCAGGAAAAGGGATGTCAGTCTGTGCAGGTAGAAGGTGTTAGCCACCCCCACATTGTGGACCTGAATGACCCTGAACTTCACTTGCATCTGTCCCCTCATGCCTGGAATTCATTTTGGTGAGAGAAGTCCTAATGCCCTCAGGGTCCCACTTCATGTAGTAAAACCCTCAGGAGAGGGAACTCAAAGGTCACCTTCCCGGCGTACATGGTATCTGAGGCTTCCTGGGTGAAGACGGTGAGAAATACCATGCAATGTCTTGACTTCTGGGGGTAGAGGTGCCATGAATGGTGGCAAGGGGACAAGACACAGGTGATGCAGGCACTATTTTGTCCAAGTACAATGCTGCCTAGCAAGCCTCATTGGCAAGATAGCATCTCACTTATTGTCGGCAAAAGGAAGAGAATGCACGGAGTCACTAGCACAAGGTCATGGCCTTCTCATTCGAAGACGAACCGCAATGCCTTCTACACAGAAACGCTGCAAACATCTAAGAAGGTGAGGATGTGAACTACCTTCCCATGTGCTATTTCAATGGAAAGATAAGGTTGAACATTTGGGTGATTAAATTAAGAAATTAGTAATGATTTACAGAGAAGTGAATGTGGGCCAGGCACACTGATGAGTGCTTTCTTCGCATTGCCTGTTTAATCCCTGAATCCACCCTGTGATGTAAATACTGTCCCTTCCTCCACCCCCATGAACATTTTGCAGTCTGAAGTTTGGAGATATTTAGTCACTTACTCAGGAAAGCACTTAGTATATTATGAACCCAGGATTCAGGCAAGCCTTTCTAATTTCAGGAACCGCATCCTTAACGAAGCAGTGAGTTCGCTGTCACTGAGCATGTCCGAGCAGAGGACAAAGAAACTAGTTTCATGACACAGAGTGTGAGATTCTTGCCACAGGCTGGAGCCGGGGACTGGAAGCGTCTGCAGCTGTTCTCACGGAAAGCTGGTGTGACACAGTCCGTGGTTTAAAAGTCAGCTGAACTTGAGTTCCAGGCATTTGATAACAGCTGAGCAGAGTGGCAGAGGTGAGTCAAGTTCTCTGACACAGGACTGTCTTTCTTCCTGTGAGAATTTCCCTTCTGCCTCCTTTGTTGGAAATCTCTCAATTACCCCTTGATTTTTCAGAACATGCATTTGTTCCTCCTCAGTCCTATCACTCGTGGTCTAATCCACCACAGACTCTGGTGCTCCAGCACCAGCCCCCTCATTAACCCAGTTTCTTTCCCATGATTGGCAACAAGACTGTGACTAATAGCAGCTCCTAGGCTCTGTGCAGTGGGCCCTGCGTATCTGCCACAAGTTAATGGGAACAAAAACATAATTAGTCCGCCCAGGTACCGCCACTTCTGTGAAAAAGTCTATGGTTCATGTTGTTAGAAGCTGTAAGCTTTATGGGAGAGGAAATTCGCCTTCGGATACAATGATAACATCTGTGTCCCTCTGGCTTCTTCTCGTGATCCAATTCTCACCGGTAATCATTTATCCAGCACCTACTGTGTGTGTGTGGGCCTGTGCGCACAAAGGTGTAAACTTTGCAAATTACAGAGAAGACTCATTTTTTCCTCAGGTGCATAGGAAATCAACTATTATCTGTAAGTGAATTTCATTCACCTAATTAAAAATGTATCCCTTTGAATCCCCAAACTGAATTAAAGATAAAAAAAAGTCTTTTTTTCCACAAAGTTTCTCCAATGAATTAAAGTTCTCTGAATCTACATGAACTGAGTACACGTAACTAGATAAGCCCCCACTTGATACCTGAGCCACACACAGCGAGCCCCGTGCAACACCGTGACGCAGAAGTCTCTTGGAGACCAATCAGGCTTTGTGCCTTCACATTAAATGTCCCACAAAGGGCTGTGCTCTTAGAAACTTTGAGCCTTATATACGCTTAATGTTTTCCACCACCCGCCTGCCTACCCGCACACACTCTCACCAACACACACACCAGTTGATCAGCCAAAGCCTCTGCAGCTGTTCGAGTCCCTGCCTTTGCCCCACCTTCTGAATTGTACTCTTTATCTTGCTATTGCCTAGGTTCTTAGATAAAGGCCCGGTGGTGTATCTGCCTCTAGGGCTGCCTGCCAATCCTCCCATCGATAGATAGACCTGTTTGAATCCGGTTCAGCCCTGTGATCTGCTTTGAACCCACAGAATTCCCCAGAACTGATGCTGTTCTAGGAAGCCAGCCTCCATGCCATAAAGAAACTCAGCACAAAGCACAGAATGCTGGGAGGCCACGAGGGGAGAGTAGGCCCTGGAAGAGGGGGGATCCTTGTGGGCGTGCAGCCACGTTCTAGATCCCTGGTGAATGCAGCCATCTGTGTGACCTCAGCTCACATGAAGCGGACCCCCTCCCCCAGCGAGTCCAGCAAAGCTCAGGTGCATGAAAATTAACTGTTGTGGGTTGAAGCCACTGAGTTTGGGGGAAGTAGTAAACACTTTGAAATCATATACAATGAAAATATAGAAGCTCTGAGGATGCAATTGGGTTGCCCTATAAATTAAACATACCATATTTAGTAATAGACTCTGCTATCTATTTAGAATGGCCAGAAAATTAATTTCTGCATCTTCCTAGCTGTGCCTATATTCTATGAAGCTGGTGTTGCCGGATGAATGGGAACCTGCTAGAAAGGGGAGGAAGTCTGTTCTCAGAAGGTGTCTAAGGAAAAGAGGCAAAGGCAGGGCTGGACGTGGTATGAGGCCAGAGGGGAAGGTGAGACTGGTTAAGGAAGTCAAAACCCAGGCAAAGGGGTAAAGGGAAAGATCAGTGGGATGGCAAATAACACAGGACCTTAGGAGGATTTGCAAGGTCGCCGAGAACTTTCTTTGTGAGAGTGTTTTCAAAACAGAAGAATGTCGGTTCTGAACGTGAACTGAATAATACAAGAATAGCTGTGATATCCTCAGCTGGGACTAACTGAAGTCTGAACTGAAGGGTTTTATAAATTCTCAAAAGCTAAGATCAGTTGGTGAAAGTGTAAAGTGATCGATATTCGGTTAATTTATCCAGCCGGTATTTAGTGATTCTAGACAGAACCCGTCAGTGGAGAGCAGCCAGCGCCCCCGTCTTCCTGCAGATCGCATTCTGTCTGGGGGCAGAGGGATAAGCCCAACACACGGGTAAATTACGTCACAGATTAGATCAGAGCGACGAGAATAACAGAACAGGGACGGGTCAGAAGCGCTGAAGAGGAGAGAGAGTTTTAAAATGGGGTGATCAATGCAGACCCGCTGAGAAGGGGCAGGGAGCCCGGACTGGCAGGGGCGACTGTGTGGAAGCTGGGGAGGAGACTGCAGTCTGCCTGGCCAAGGACACAGCCACCAGAAAGTCGTGAATGAGGAGCCACCTGGCAGGAGTGAGGAGCACACGGCCCAGGGTGGCGGAGTGAGAGCGTAGGAGCAGCGAGGAAGACCCGCGTGGTAGTGGGGGGCAGATCCTGGGGGCTCAAGGCCCTCCTAAGTGCTTGGCTCTTACTCAGAGCGGAGTAAGAAGCCTTTGGAAGGTTGTCCTGAGGAGCACTAGGATGAGTTTTACAAATACTATTCCAGCTACTATGGTAAGAATCAACTATGGAAGAACAAGGGTTAAAGTCATAAACTTGTTGGAGAGGTTATTCACTGGATCCAGTGGGGAATTAGTAGTGACTCACAATCATGGCATCACACACGCACGTCTGGGGTTTTAAAGGACTTTAAAAAAGACTTAATTTATTTTTAGCGAGTGGGGATAAAAAGACTTTTTTGAAAGAACTAGTCATGGGATCGTAAATACGACATCGACATTTCTTTTGCCTGCCAGGCTCCCAGGCCTCCGGCAGGCGTCTGCCAGGCGAGATTCCGGGGGGCTCACAGCCCTGCTCACCCCACCGTCCTGCCGCTCGGAGGGTGCTTCCCGACATTTCACCGCTGGAACGCAGCCATTCTTTCCAAGAATTCAATTTTGAGTTAGATGTGAATCACCCCTGGGGACCAGACTCTGTAAATAATTGTCACTTCACTGAGAAGAACGGTTACTGGAGGTAAAAAGGGAGGCCACTTGCTCTACTCACGTCCCAGGAGAAACACCTCCTTTGTGTGGAAGCCGAAGGAAACTGATGACAAAAGAGGAGCGATGTGAGGGATGACAACTTGCGTTTGTCATCCCTCACATTGAGGGGGAGGCTTCCTTTTGCTCCACAGCGATGTGAGGGAGGGAGGAAAGGAGGAACCTGTGAAAGGCAGAGCTCCCCGTTCCCCGGTGTGCTCCTGCCCGTGGCTTCCAAGTCCACGTGAAAGGTGCTCACAGTGAAGGGTGTGCGTGTGTGCGCACATGCATGTGTGGTGTGTGTCCGGAGGCTGACGGGAGCGGAAGCACAGGGAGGATGCCGTGGAGGCACATGGCACAGGCAGCTGGGCCAGATGAGAGGCGAGGAAATGACTGGCTGGTTCAGAGACCTCTAGGCCGAGTCCCAGAGAACGAGCCGCACTGTTCAATGGAAGGAAGTGGGATGGAAGGGGAACAACATTCCAGGCAAGGACAACGCCGTAGGCGAAGGCCCTGAGTTGGAAGAGAGGAGCTGGCTGTTTCTAAGAAATCGAGGTCACTGTGCTGCGGTGGGGAGCAGGTCTGGAGATGTGCAGGCACACTCCTTCACGGTCAAAGTTGAGCCGAGCCGGCGGGAGCCGTTGTAGGACTAGAGCCACTGTCCAGTTCTGTGGGGGGGCCCAGCAGGACTAGGCTTGTATTTCAGACAACGTCTCTGTGTCTGCTCGGAGCGGAGAGCCCACTGATGATACGGCACAGCAGCCCAGGGGAGAGAGGACGGTGGCCCAGACAGCGGCAGGCAGGAAGAGATACTTAGCGTTACTTAAGAGAGAAAACAAGTGGAATGTACTGATTGACTACAGTGGCAGGCAGGGAGGTGAGGGAGGGAAGGCAGGCGGCGGCCAAGTTTCTCGTCATCATCAATGCACACCCTCTATCAAACTTCACACAATTCGTATTTTTAAAATAACATTTCAGATTTTGAAGATTGAGGAGTATCACGCAAAGAGCACAGCGCGGTCTGTCACGCAGGAGACTCGGGTTCTATTCTCAGTGCTGCCACCGGCCACGTGACCCTCCCCCCGTTGAAGGAGCCCTCCTTCTGCTCTGAGGCATGAAATTCACTGATCTTTGAAAAACAGGAGGCTTCGGCCCGATGGTGGGCGCCAGGCAGGAGCTGCGGGCTGAGGAAAGCCTGACATCCTGGCAGGGGCCGCATAATACACGGATGCCATTTGGCAGCGGCAAAGCAGTTAATGAAAACTCCTCTTTCAAGATGTGACATGTTCTGCGTGAGCTGTCAGAAGGCAAGTTTACATAATGGAGAGAGCTGGTGTGGATCAAAGCCATCTGGAACCGCCCAGTTCCCCTTCGGGCAGCTCATGACTGGGGAGTCCTTACGACAGGAAGAGCAGAGGGATGAATTCTGGTTCTGTGAACAGTCAGCCAAAGGGATTAGCTCATGGCACTCAAAAGGCTGAGACTGGGGGTCGATTTGTCCATCAGCGGGTGCAATGTTGCCCACTGTGCAGTTTGGGGTACAGGGCCACGGGAATGTGTTCCCTGTACTTCCAGCCATCGGCGGCCCCCCTTTCCAAGGTGTCCTCTGCTGCACTTGCTCCATGGTTTAGGGGACACAGATGCACAGTTGGCACTCCATTGCTCAAACCCAAACAGGTGGCTCTGGGGTGGGCACGTAAAGCACGGAGAACCATCTTTCCTGGAAATGCTGGGGCCAAGGTAGCCTCCCCTCCACTGCCCCCCACCCCACGGGAGCTTTCCCTCTGGAAATGCCAACTGTGGGAGCTGAGGCCCACCTCTCCGAGGCTCTGACAGCTGAAGTTCACAGCCTGGGGCATGGCTGAGGCTCGAATCAGACATCCTAACTGCCACTCCTGTGCCCTTCCCGCTGTGTGCTCCTTACTCCGTAAAACATGGCATGCCGTTTGTACGACATGAGTTAAGTGAGGAGGGGGCTTATCTGACCATGGGGCCAATTCAGAGTTCAAGGAGTTGAGAGATGGGGTCCATTATTTCATTGTTTGAGCCCTGAAGCCAGTCCTGTCTCGGGACTTTTTAGTTACAGAAGCCAATCGAGTCCCTCGATTTTTTTAGACCCACATGATTTGCATTTTGGTTACTTGTAATACAAAGATTCTAAACTTAGGCACAGATTTTTACTTCTCTACATTCTAAGGCTCTTCCTGAACCCGGCCTGTGGTTCTAGTAGCACATAACACTGACTATTGAAGAAGGTGTCGAGGCCAACCTGCACCCTTCTTCCCTCCATCAGAAAAGGGCACACGGCCCAGCGGTCTGCACCCTGCCTTCCAGTTCTGTCCGCAAGCCCACCACTCAGTCCCCCTGGGCCCAGGAGGATTGGCCTCAGGGTCCCTGTAAGGAAGAGGCAGGTCCTGCCCCGTGTCACACCTTCTCAGGGGCTGCCGAGAGTATGAAATGACACAGTGCGTGGGAAACAATTATGACAGCTATAAAGCCTCATAGAACTGTTTGATATGATGATTAGCTCAAAATATATGCCCTTATTTAGATGCTTTATTTAGCATCATATTGAGTTATAGAAAACATATCTGCCAATACAGAATATAGGTATAATTCGGTGCTGGACTAGTCAATAAAGTTTCAAAAAAAATCATTCAAGTCCATGTTAGTCATTAGAGATGAATCACTGACCACTGGAATGCATACGGCTATTTTACTGAAAAGTTCTATTTCTATAGAACAAAGCGCATCATGACATTTTGCAATTTTTCTCCATCCTTTTCTATTAAAGCAGATTCTCTTGCCTCTAGAAGCCAAATGAATGTACCATGATTTTATAGAGAAAAAAGCACATAAACATTGCCCCAGACTAAACTGCAGTCTAAAATGCAATGTTTTGACAATTTCTAAATCAATGAAGCAGACAAAAGCGGCACTGAGAAGCACAGCTATTGGCCTGCACCCCCACCACGGGCGTTAACTCTGTGTAATGACTGTGTCTCCCTGCGCACCCCCTCATCTGCGGTGCAAACGGACCCCCACGTAGGGACTGGCAGCTTTAAACACAGGCGAGTGATTTTAGTCTCCTACTGTCTTCTTTCCCTCTCCATGTTTTCTCTCAAAGGCTTCAGGGCATGACTGTCCCTAGACCCTGTAAGCCAGCTTCCTTTTGGCGGTGTTTTTTTAAAAAATAGTTTTATCCTACTTGTAATCATTTTTCATTGATTACTCTTATTCAAACATTTCTTAACTAGTATTTAGTTGGCTACACTCTTGCAAGCAGGCGTCTTGTCTAATGAGCTATTACAGGGTAGGTGAGGATATTTTCACAGTAAATCACACAAGAGGGGAGGCAGGGGACCCATTGTGAGGGACAGGTGCTGTGAGGTGCCCTTGGCACTGGGGTTCTGTGGAGAAGGATCCATGAGGAAGGACCCATGAGGGCTGGAAGACAGGGCCAGCCACGCCTCGGGAGACAGCACGGGACTCCACGGGAGTGGCCCGCACGCTGTCTGACTTCCGCAAGGCCGTGGCCCTTGCCTCCCCTCCAGCTTCCCCTTGGACACACTGCTTTTCACGTGGCAGCCGCCAGCCTCCCTCTGCCCATCCCTCAAACATGCCAAGCAACTTCCCACTTGGTGGACTTCCCGCCCCCTCTCTTCCCCAAGAATCTTTTTTGTAACTCTCTTTCTCAGCCTTCAGATCTCAACTTAAATGTGGTAGAAGTTTAAACAGATCTCTTATAATAATACATCCTCTCCCTTTGTTTTTAACTCGGGATCTCATTTCTTTCTTTTACAGCACCTAAAATAATCCATAATAATTTCTTTAACCTATCACTAATTTATTATCTATCACTCCTTCTAGAACTATGCTATACAGTTCAGTACCCACTAGCCACGTGTGGCTATTTCGCTTAAGTTAATTAAATGATATAAAATTAAAAGCTCAGTCTCCTGGTCACATTAGTCACATGTCAACACCCAGTGGCCACGGCGGCCGGCGGACGCCATGCCGGGCAGCACGTACACGGACGTGTCCTCCATCAGAGATGAAGGCTGCTCGGGATACAAGCCCCTTGAGGCCTGGGCTCCACGGTCTGCCCTGCTCACTGTCCCACTCCAGTGCCCACCTCAATGGGTGGAGCATGCATGGTAGATGCTCAAGTATTTGTGGAATAAATATATAAGTGAATGAACTGAAGAAATAATAAAAGGATTAGTGAATGACTACCAGTAAGGAAACTCTGAGGACTGAGAGCTAGAAAGGACAGCTGCAGTAGATTTGAGAAGGACTCAAGCCCAGCCCTGAGACACGGCTCGCCACAGAACACACCGCCTAAGTCATCACTGCAGGTAGACTTACCCCTCCCACACTGGAAGATAAGCTCCCTCCGGGCAAAGGCTTTCTCTTGTTCACTGCTGTATTCTCAACACCGCAAACAGAGCCTGTCTGTGGTGAGAAAATCCAGACCATCTTCTCCTGCTCCCTAAACTTACTTTCCACATGTAGAAGTAAAGTGACGATCTCATCTAGGGAAGACTGCATCCATTTCCCGAACATCCCCACTTGTATCCCTGCCCTTCACGTTGCCTTCCCATTTGATTTGTCCATTCTCTTAATCCATAGGTCTCTCGATGCTCTTGGTAGACTTTTGACGCACACCCAGGAGTACTTGCAGGGTTTCCTCCTCGACTCCCAGCCTTCCCCCCACACCCCAGGGCAACCCGCCCCTCCAGGCGGGAGCCCGTGCTCAGCATTTCTTCTTGCTACCCACGTCAATATTGGGGTGTCTGCTTTTAATTCTGACTCACAGCTCTCACCCCCAAGGTAAGCGTCGAATGGAGGCAAATGGGTTAAAATATTCCTTCTTCAAGGATTTCTTGGAGTTGTCTTAATTCTGGATCTTACTCATCTCTTGGGGGTTCAGCCCACACCTCTTCTCTTCCATGGAGACTTCTTTTATGCCCAGAATGAGACGCAAACATGCTTTTGACTTTAGACTAAGCACATTTGAAAATAAGTCACATACTTCTAGCCCAAAGATGCCAAAGCATAGCAGCCCACAGCCCCTCCACAGGCAAGTAATTTCTCCATCCTCTCACCCCTCATAAGAAGCTATCCACTCCTCCCCTATGACACATACTGCTACCCATCCTGGTTCACAATGACTTATGCGCAGGACTTATCTCTGCAAGACAGAGATTCTTCTTTACGTCCCATTCAGCCTCACCCAGAATAGACATTCAATAAGTGACTTCCAAATGAACCAGACACTGTGCTGTTCTGGGCCCATGGCTTGGATTCCAAATCTTTACCTAATAATTTCTGTGTCAACCCTTTGCAAGACCTGGAGAAGAGACAGAACACTTCAGTCCTATGAATATATAATAATAGCAACAAATGAACTTGATATAAAATGCTTAAGGACTTAATATAGTATGACTTAAAAATTATTTAAAAACTCCAATCTAAATTTTCACTCATACTGACACATCACTGTAAGGGCCACAGCTAGGGAGCGGGGAGAAGCCGTGTTCTAGAAGAGTGGCACAATTTTCATCGCTTGATTAGATAATGGGTTGGGATGAAAATATTGTTAAAAACGTGATGAAGAGGTCATTCAGGAAAGTAAGCACGACATTCGTGGAAACAAGAGCATGGCGAGACAGATAAAAAACAGTCAAAATAGACAGACGCTTTTAAACTAAGGTCGATGCTTTTTAAACTAATTACGCCCTCCCCAAACCATGGCACAGGCCCTCTCCTGGCCCCCATGATCCTTCTCAATGTCATGGGCACCTGCCCACTTCTGGTAATAGCACCTAAAATTCCAGCATACCTTTGAGTTGTGACTTTTTATTTCTAAAGAGACTCTCATAAATTGTAAAACCCTCTTGAAGGGTTAACATGCCAAGTATAAGCAGTGAACATCTGAGCATACTCTAGTTACAAAAAAAGCTCTTCACTGGGAAACAGAACTGTCTCTGTCACCTCAGCCAGTGGGACCATGGTGGCTTCTCTGAGTCTCAGTTCCCTTCCATGCAAGCTGAGTGACAGGTGCACAGGTACACACGGGCTTAGGCACACGCATGCATCTATCTTATGTAGGCACATGTGCTGTATGTAATACGTACTGGAAAAGGCTACAAAGTTCTGTTCCTTTTCATGGACAGTTAAAATGATTTGGCAACTCATAACATCAACTGACTTATATTTTCTCTTTTATGTATGGAAAAACTAGGACCCAAAGCAGTGATATCATTTTTTAGAAAATGTTTACCTATTTCCTTTTCTTTTGTTGTTATTTTCCCTTGGGGAACCTACTGCTTTTCCAATGATAGATTTTCAAGTTCAAGAGAAATCACGCCTGCTCTCAACTCTAAGAGAGAACCTGTCATCCAAGAAGAGGAGAAATATACACAATATTTAACATCTGGAACATTATAGATGCCAACCACAGACAACTGAAATGAGAGAAGAAAATACTGAATAGTAACTTCCCTGCCCAGAGAAGTAAGCAAACTATGCAGTTCTACCCACACTGGTGATAGTGACTTGTTTGGAAATAAGTCACAAGAGACAAGTCAAGCCAAAGAGTGGAGCCTTTGGGCGACTATTAGGAAATAAATGTTCTCCCTCCCAAAAGTGATTAAGGCTAACCAACAGAGTCTGAGATGAGTGCCAATACAGAGGGAAGAAGAGGTAAAGAGATGGAGAAACACAGGTCCTTGTGATAGTGTTTGGATTCCTGATCCAGCTGTACCTGAAGCCAGCAAGAATCAATCTGGAACATTTTCAGCATGTGAACCCAAAACTCTCCCCAAACTTTTTTTTTTTTTTTTTTACTAAGACCATTTTGACTTGGGCTTCCCTCACTTGCAACCAAAAAGATGGGAGTAAAGACCAAGTTTACCAAGGAAAAGGAGCAGGATCAGAAAAGTCAATTCCAACAATGTCTCTCAACTTCAAATTTAAGTTTTCTTTCCACTACAGGGATGTTCTCATTTGGGAGGAAAAAGAGGTTTAGTATCAGAATCACTTGGAGGAACTTTTCGGAAATGTCCATTTACCTCCAACAGCCCCCTGCCCTTCCCGCCCCCCCCCCCACACCTAAGAGAAGCCAGACTAAAGGAAGACTGGAGGCAGAGGTGAGGAAGTGTGTGGGGATGAACACATAAGCAAGTGCACTCGCAGGAAGCTCCCTGAGTGGCTGGCACACCCCGGCCCCCAGCACAACGCTGCGCTCTCATGCCGCTTTGTTGCATTGACTGCCCCAGGCTCCATTATGAGGCAGACGTGGGACCCGTTCACAGCACTGCCTTACACTTTATGAGTGGAATCTGGTTTCTGAGCTACTAACAATGAACAATGCATGAAGAAAATTCTTTCCTAAAGGAAATGATTCACTTCTCTGGGTCCCTGGAATAAAATTAATTTTTGAATTGCGGGAAGTAAGTGCATAACAATCATGCTTTTGAAGAAAGAAATTCACCAATGACTACCGGGGGGCCCTTTGTCAGAAATGACAATATCCTCAAAGAGGTAAAACAAATAACCATTGTGGAAAGCAGTATGGAGTTAGCTCAGAAAAATTAAAAATGAAACTGCCTGTGACCCAGTGATTCCACTTTCGGGAACATACGTGAAGAAACCCCCAAATGCATTCACTGCAGCATTAGTTACAATGGCCAAGACCAGGAAGCAGCCCAAGTGCCCCTCAGTAGCTGAGTGTGGGTAAGTAGCTGTGGTACATTTACACAGTGGAATACTACTCAGCCATAAGAAAGAAGGAAATCTTACCCTTTGCAACAGCATGGATGGACCTGGAGACCATTATGCTAAGTGAAATAAGCCAGCCAAAGAAAGACAAATACCATATGATTTCACTCATATGTGGAATCTAAAGAACAAAATAAACTAACAAACAAAACAGAAATAAACTCATAGAGAGAGAACACAGCTGTCAGGGATTGGGGGGGCTTGTGGATTAGAGTGAAAAAGGTGAAGGGATTAAGGGAAAAAATAGCCTCAAAGGCACACAACAGTATGGTGATTGCCAAAGAGGAAGGGGTGCAGGGAGGCCAACTCCGAACAATGAGCAGTGCCTGCTAAGAACACGAAATTGAAAACTGTGAAGCCCCATCTGGATCCAATGGGAGAAGATATCATGATCGATTATTGATGTCTGCCATGGCCAAGGAAAGGGCAAGTGGTAGCCTGAGTACAACTGAACTTACCCTCTCTGACCTAAACCATCCACAGGTAACACAGAACTCTGCAGTAAATAATTGCACTCAATTGGACCATTATCTCAGAGCTAATAGCAACAAATTGGCTTCTTCTGAGAAGTAACCCTGAAGTGTGGTCAGCACTGTCAGTCATCAGCTGCACCTCTGCTGACCTTTCCAGGGACACTTCTCTGCCACTGTTTCCTTCCATCTAGTACAGGTGAGCAGGATGGGTGGTAACTGACAAACTTCACTCTCCAGGAGAGACACAGTTCCATTCTGAGAATAGGTAACTGTATGAGTTTGAAATTTGGGTACCAATCCTGCTTCTCCCCAGAATAAGCTGTGCGTCCCTGTGCTAATTGCTGGACCTTCCTGGGCTTCAGGTTCTTCCTCTATACCTTGGAGAGACTATTATCTGTGGTGACTCCCTCATGGAAATAATGTGTGTAAAAGTGCTTTGGATATTGAGAAGTGCTATATAAACATGAGTTATTATTGCTAAATGAAAAGAATGACAGAGAGCTTACCACGTAACATTGAGAGGTATTGTGCAATTACAGGCCCCGACAGGTCTATCTATTTCCCTTACGATTAGGTGAGCTCAGTTCTGCCACGCAGGGTGACGCCTTCAGAGAGCGCGCTGGCACTGACTCACGTGACGCCTCCCTCGGTCCCCCGGTGAGCATTGCCCAACCCACCTCCCGCCACTAGAGCTCCTTCAGGAGCTCCGCTCTGGTCCGCCTTGATCCCCGACTAGGACAGAACCTATTAACGTCACCGTTTTCTATCCCAGAATGCTGTTTATCTTCCCACCCCTGTCCACATTTCCACCACTGACTCTCTCCTTGGCCTACACACATAGGTGCCATACTGCCCAAACCTCTAGCTATACCCCTCACTAATGCAACACTCCATTGCATTATCTGAGCAATTTTAGTGGGCGATTCTATCTCTGTGTTAAACCAGAATTTTCAGAGTCATCATTGTATGATCTTCACATGCTCTTTCTGAATACTTCTTGTGATCTAACCTAGTATTCTCTGTTGTCTCACTCACAGTTTTCTTTTTTCTTTGGTTTTTTTAATCCTCACCTGAGGACATGCTTATTGATTTTAGAGAAAGAGGATGGGAGGGAGAGAGGCAGAGAAAACCCAGCGTGAGAGAGAAACATCACCACAGCTGGAACCGAACCCACACCCCAGGCATGTGCCCCAACCAGGAATTGAACCTGTGACCCTTTAATTTATAGGACAATGCTCCAACCAACTGAGCCACACCATCCCAGGCATTTTTCTTTTTAAAATCTATAAGTAGGTACTTATTTATAGATTTAAATAAGCATTATATTTAATCTTAAGAAACCTATGATGTTTGTGGATGAGAAAATGAAGCCCATAAAGGCTAATAAAACTGCCTAAGGTCACAGAGATAGTGCATAATGGAGA
>CM052546.1:16765836-16808635 GCA_028533065.1 Trachops cirrhosus
ACGATCAAAAAGGTCAAGTGATTTACTTAAAATCACTGCAGCTAATATTAATCAAAGTGTCAGGCTTGTAATAGAATATAAATCAGCAGATATGGCTCCCTACACCAAGAAAGTGTTGCCAGGGAAAAAAAATCAGCTGACCCAAGCAGCATGCTTAGTGACGTAATTGATGTAACTGATTGACAACTTGCACGTGCTCCTTAGGTAATTTGAGTAATACTAACTGCAACTGAGTAGCTTACAAGGCCAAGATTGGAAATTTGTTTTCAGGTATCCAAATCTCTATTCATTCAATCAGACAAGCATCTCCTACAGTGCTCCAGGAAGCAGTGTTTCTCTGTAAGACGTTAGGTAATGGGGGTTCCACGCTTTCCGCAAGTTTGGGAAACATCACTCAAACACATTTCATTTTCTCGGTGACTTCACTCTGTTAAAGTGCTCCATGCCTCTCAGAATGGAACAGACTGTAAGTTGCTCCCCGAATCTCATTGCATCAATGCTTGTTAGCACAGGTGACCCCAGGGGTACAGCTTGGAAACCCGGGTCCACTCCCAAACTCACATTTTGTACTAAAAGCTACATTCCCCAGGCAGCTTCCCACTCCACCTTTTTGCTCCTGTTCTTGAAGAAAGGTCTCAACAACAGAAAACTCTAACACAACCAGAGCTCACAGGAACCCAGGAGCAAGATAAAAATGCCAGCGAAAATCCAAACACACACAAGTGTAGACAGCCCTCATGTATCTATGACGGGCACTTCGATAGAGGACAGACAGGGACCAAAACACCCTGCCAAGGCCTCGAAGGGCTATCAGGGGCAGCTCCAGGATTTCTGCACACAGGGCAATCGGGCTGACAGTTGGGACGAGTGGGGACTTGGTGCGGAGGTGAGTGACTTACCTTGGATTTGAGTGTGCAGGGCAAAATCGTCGTCACATTGTGTAATTGGTGGAAGGGCAAAACTTGGTGCGATTGAAAAAAATTGTGGACAGATGACATCCGTCACCCTCCCCTCGGCTCTGCTGTTAGAAACAAGCCTCCTAATGGGGGGATGGATGACAAAACAGGTAACAATACACAGAGGAGCGCTCTAAACAAGCGCTGTGCTCGGGCAGACCAGAAACTGGAGTGTTTTCATCCACATTCACAGTGGAAATAAAGGTTTGATTACTGCTAGACTACCACACTGAAAAAAGAAAACGCCGCATTCTCACTCATGGCCCTGGTGAAGCAGACATTGCGTGACATAGTCTCTTCAAACACTAATAAAATTAATAGTGCACTGGACGGATGCTCCCTCTGCTTGCTTTCCAGACCTCGGATTATCAGGACTGGACTGGGAACAGAACATGTAGGCTCTTACACTGTCACCTGTCAACCAAATGGCCTTGGATAGATCTCTTACTGTCTATGAGACTCAGTTTCTTCATCTATAAGATGGGAGAGTTAAACTGAAGTATCGCTCAAGTCCCTCTTGGCTCTGAAATAATAGGATTTCCTAACATCCTTCAATGCCTCTCGGGTATTCAGAGTCTTGGCTGAACCATCAGGCTCTGGGTTTAAATCCCAGCCTGTTTGTATAGCCTTGGACAGATTACTCTCTCTGGGTGTTACTCCCCTAACCTATAAAACAGCGATGATAACAATAATGCACATCCCCTAACTTTTAGAGAAGATTAAATGAAGTAATACATTTAAATGGCTTAAATTAGTTGCTAGCATCTAGGTACAGTTCAGTACATAGAAGTTAACGTCAGCACATTATAGTTTTTTTTTTTACGTTTTTAAGTTTCATGCAGTATCTGTTATAAAAATGGCATATAGTGCTAATTAATGACCAGGCACTGAACCGGGCACATCCCAGGTCTGTGTTCGATCATTAGCCTTATTTTGATTTCCTAGGCCCTAGTCCCAAGCAAAATTTTATTTATTCACCAAATACTTAACATAGCATTTATTATGTGCTGGATAGTTTTCTAAACACTTGGAAGATATGAACTCATTCAGCTTCCCACCACCCTCTGAAGTCGGTATCTCCCCACTTTGTCGGCGCAGAAACAGAGGCGTGGTGAGGCCATGCAGCACGCCCTAGAGCACTGCCGGCAGCCCTCGTGGTGGAGCTGGGACCCGTGCCCTTACGCCCAGGCTGCGTTGCTGGCCTCACACCGTCCCACTCTTCTCTGACTTCACCCTGCCAGCATGGTTCCCTGTTCTCCTCACAGACTTCCAACAGTCCCAGCAGACTCGGTCACACATGCAGCTAAGATTGCAACCCCACCATCCCTTCCATCACCCCCAACCCATCAGGTGGCCTGTCCCAGGTCTTAGAGTTGTTTGACCTGCACCTAGGACACCGTTCAAGACTCATGATTTCCTCTCCTGTGAAGCTGTGTTTTTCCCTCACTCGCTCTGGTCTCCCCTGTCTCAGTCTATTCATTTGCAAGCAGCGGGGTCAGGATCACACGTTCTGTGTCTTGCATGCCTGACTGATCCGACTCCACTAAGAATAATACCCCACGAGCCGCATCCGTAGCATCTTTTCACATTTGGTTCACGGTCAGTTGTCATCCTAAGATGGCTCTAGAAAATTCCTTGTGCCCTGAAATGTTAGGATGCATGGCATCTATTTTTTTCTCATTCTCTCCGCCCACCCTCTCAAGCAAATTTGGGAACAATGGATAGAGTGCTCTCATTTGACAAACACTAGTCTAGAGTGACATCTGGTGGCTGTTTCTTAAACTCTTCACAAATACTGACTTTCTTACAGGCAAGGTTTGTTTAGTCTTGGGAGAAAAACAGGCTTTATCTACCAGGGCATTGCCACACCTGGGCGACCCACCAAGACAGCAGGAAGGATCAGGTGAGATCAGATGAGCGGAAATCCCCCTACACTCACTAAGTCACCAAGGTATGGAGCACCTTGCCTCAGGAAGAGAGCCTGGGGTCCCTGAGGCCCAAGTCTGGAGACCAAAGTTGAGGTCCCATATTGCAGTCCTGGCTGGTGCACCCAGAGAACAGGCAAGCCCCCTTTCCTCTCCGGGCCCCAGTTACCTAAGTTTCCAACACCGGGTTACAAACTGCACCGGCCCTAATTCTCAGTTCTCCTCTCCTCACAGCCCCTTCTGCAGTCCTGTGGGAGCCCAAAGCAGGCATGTGAGTGGAGTTTGAAGAGGAGAAAGACAAACTAGTTAAGTGGCAAAGCTAACCCATCATATCCCGACCTCCACACTGGATGCATCCCAGGCTGAACCAGGCTCCAACTGAAACAGACGGGTAAAGTCAAAAACTGGAAGACCTGATGCCTTGATGTTAGACTTAATGGATTTTTTTGTACCTGGAAAATAAGACTGCTGATTATTATTGAAAGTGACAGCCAGGGTATATGATATATGCCCAAGGCATCGTCAGGGATGTGGAAAAGAGGTTTGACATGGCACAGGGTGATGGTGATGGCAAGAAACAATCAAGTGGTTTCCGGTTTGAGGTTTACCCGACCTGGTTCGTTCAATAAACCATATGTACTGTTTGGACTGAATGCAATGGACCATTTTGAGGGATGAGCAAGCAAAGGCAAGAGCCCAGCACCAAACCTCTGACAGAAGGGAAGAAGCATGGACTGCGAGAGAGTGAAGAAAACGGTCCAGCACCAATGCCTACCTCCATCAAGGAAACTAAAGCACGAATGCCCTGGAACAGGAAATAAGCCCCTAACACGTGACAAAAAGCAAACTAGCAGAACAAGGAAACAGTGGCATGACTCGAACTCAATTAAAGGACAAGGAGTTACCCAGAGCAGAATGAGCATTTGTTGGGAACCACCCTGCCTGGTTTCAGAGACTGTAACCCCTCGTGGCTAAGGCTGAGTAAAGGACCTTGGGACCATAAGCCACTTAGGAGACAAAGTTTATCTTCCTAGTAGGGGCACCACCTCTGCCCCCTTTCACCTCACCCTACTTGTCCCCAGGGTGGATGACTGGTTAGCCAATGACAGGTAAGATTTCTTATCTTACAGGTAAGGAGGAAGGACCTAAGACAGGTATGGTCATGAAGGGGCCCTCAGGGAAGGACTTGGGGGACTATCGAAAAAGGGGGTGATGGATCCTCACCCTCAGTTTTGACATAGCCTGAGTCCTCATTCTGTCTGCAAGAAGTCTCCTAATCTCTTGGCTGCCTTACTTCCCCTGCCTGCCTTAAGCCTGAAACAATGCTGGAGGTTGGTACCACCCTGTGCTGGAAAGGGCGGGTTCCCTAGGGAGATCAGGCCCAAGAAAGAATGCTTAAAATCCTATGAAACCTGCTTTGCTAATTCCCTCAATTTAAATAAGGGTCCAAGCATGAAATGAGTTTGTTCCCCAAAATTTTATGCCCTTTAGCTATCTGACCCTGACTCAGAATAAGCCCTCAGAGTTCTCTGAGTGTTATCTATTGTTTAATCATTTCTGCCACAATGAATGGTGAGCTTTATGTATACACCCTGTATTCCTGTGAAAATTGAACCCAATAAAAGATTGTCAAGGCAAGGGTCAAGGCGCTCTCCCCTTGAGAGAGAGGCCACCCCATCCCTTTTCCTCCACAGGACACGGTAGTCCGTGTGAATTTGTCTCATATCTCATCCACAATGCCTCGGACCCCAGGAGCCAGGATCCACGTCAAGCACTCACAGAAAATACTGAGTCCAAGGGGGCAGCCCGGAGACACAGCACCGTCTGGCTTCCTCCAGGGCTGCCTCACAGCAGTCTGGCGCCCGGCCGGTCAGCACAGACAAGGAACTGAGCTCCCGGGAAGGCCGCTGCAGGCCCGAGTTCAGTTTCTGTTCAGTCTGACCATTTCCCATTGGTGTGTTCAGTCTCTTGAGGTCTTGGCAGAGAGTAGGTGCTTCATGTTTGCTGCATGAATGAATAGCATTCTATTTCTACACAATCCCAAACTTCTAAAATTAAGCAGTATATTGCTTAATGATAGAAACATTCATGATGGAATATGCATAAAGACAGTGATTATTATAAACTATACCATTTAAATAAAACAAGTCTGAAATAAAAATACAAAAAATAAAATGTTGATATTAAAGTGGTCAACATGCGACTTAGATCATAAAAGTGTCCATGAAAGAGGATCTCTTTATAATGATAAAAATAACAAGCTACAAAAAAGACAAGTTGCCATCAATCAACCTTTGACACCAAAAGACACAATAATGATACACACAAAGTAGCATCTGAAGACAATGAGGGGGAAATTTACCAGAAGCTGTGAGAAACTAACCTCTCTCACTCGGCATTCCGAGTGGGTAGAAATAATTCACTGCTATTAAGAGGACTTTATCAGTATACACTGCAAAGGTAGAATGCACTGCTTTCAAGCACTAATATTTTTTCAAAACTACCATGTCAGGCACAAATAAAAACTTTAAAAAAACAAAACAAAGCTATAAAGCAGGGAGCATACCAACTTTATTTCCTCCTATCTGCAGTAAGACTGGAAATAAGTAATAAAAAGCAAAACCAAACATGAAAACAGAAGCGGCAGCGGTAACACTGGGAACTACGTGGAGATGCAAACTCGCAGCTCGTACCACAAAGGAGATGGAGACTTCCAGTACAGGCTTCGCTTCTAACAACGTGGTGAACTGGGCTTTTTAACAAGCCCAGATAATTTATAATAGAGATTATAACAAAGTGTTTTAAGGTCATTGCTAAGCTTTCAGAAAAACGTCGGTTGTGGCCTCATTTACAGTTGCTAAGACACAGCAGCAACTGCAGTGTCTATTGGTGGATGAGCGAATAAGTAAATGTAATGTGTGTGTGTGCACACGTTTACACATGCGCACACACACCCAGTGGGATATTATTCCATCCTGACTGGTGTGGCTCCATGGATTGAGTGCCAGCCTCTGAACCAAAGGGTTGCAAGTTCGATTCCCAGTCAGGACACATGCCTGGGTTGTGGGCCAGGTCCCCAGTTGGAGGCGTGTGAGAGGCAATTGATTGATGTATCTCTCACACATCAATGTTTCTCTCCCTCTCTTTCTCCCTCCCTTCCCCTCTCTCTACAAATAAATAATTTTTAAAGGGAATATTATTTAGTCAGAGAAAAAGAAAACCCTACCATTTGTGACAACAGTGATGGACCTTGAAGGCACAATGCTCTAAGTGAGATGTCAGTCAGAGAAAAGCAAGTAGCATGTGATCTCACTTATATGTGGAACCTAAAACCAGACCAAATGAGCCTCAGAGATGCAGAGAGCAGGTCAGGGGTTGCTAGCAGTGGGGGGAGGGGAGGGGGAGGGCAAGAAATGGGTAAAGGTGGTCAAAGATACAAACTTCCAGTTACAAAATAAGTAAGTTAGGGGATGTGAGGTGCAGCCTCGTGCCCACCGTTTATAACACTCTTTTGTTTCATACTTGTAAGTTGCTAAGTATAAATCTTAAAAGTTATCATCACAAGAGCAAAAATCGTAACTCTGTGGTGATGGATGATAACGAGACTCATTGTAGTGATCATTTTGTAATATATAAAAATATTGAATCATTATGTTCAACACCAGAAACTGTTATACGTCAAATAGATCTCAAAAAAAAAAGAAAGATGAAGTACTATTTTATATCAAGTAGGAAAAAAATCTCAAGAAATGCACACCTAGGCAAATGGTAATGTAACTGTAAAACATTAAATCAAAGAGAAAGATTTAAAATCAGCCAGTGAAAAGAGATGAATTTCCTGCAATGAATTACAATTAGGCTGACAGTAGATTCTTAATACCGGAAATGGAAACCAAAAAGTAAATGTCAATCTAGAAATATGCACCCAATAAAATTACTGAAACATGTTTTTCAGACAATTCTTGAGAGCTTGCCACCAGCAGCAGAACTTTAATAAATTCTTAAAGGATTTTATGATTGTGCAAAATTAAAAGATGACCTAGAAAGTCAGAAGATTTTTAAAAAGGGAGCAAAGAAGTTGGTAAATGTGAAAGTAAACAATGTTGTATGAAAATAATAATACCAACTTGTGGGCGTCAGAAGTGATAAATGCTACACAAAAATTACATGTAAATCAGGAGGAGAGTGACCAGAGAAAAACACTACTAAGGTCCTTGTATTTTAGCAGAGAAGGTTAGTGTGCTGACTTCAGATTTTTGATTATGGATAACTGTACATTGAAATAAGCAGGAACCGTGAGGATTTAACATAAAAGTTGCAATTTCCTCTCTTCTCCTGCTCAGTGGATGATCTTTCTCTGTTCTCAGATGAAATTGTTGCAGTCTCCAAGACTTTTCTTGTATCTTTTGGGTAATAAAAAGTCAGACAATCTTTAAGAACACAAAACTTGGCCTCAATTCAATAACAGTTTCCAATCAAATGTGTTAATAAACATTTTAATCTTTATGGCAAAATGAGTTGTCTTTCCTCTTAAAGGGGCCAAGCTGGACCCGGCCATAGGCAGACGGCAGCCTCTGGTTGTGAATGAGGGGCGCTGGGTTCTTTTTCCTTTTCAGATGCCCCTCCCTTTCCAGGTCACCAACAGTTATTATTGAATATTGAGTCCGGGCACCTTCTGCCCCTTCTTGGCTCTCAGGACACTAGCAGCCAGGCTTATGCCTTCAGGGAGGACGTTAGAAGAATCTCCTCTCAGGAATCTGATGAGTTTTAAGAGGGAAGACCTACAGATATTCACATTCTTGGGAACCCGCCAAAGCTGGTCCCTCCAGATTACCCTCAGTAAACTCACTGTTGACTATTACCAACCTCACACTCAACGTTGCCACCAGATGTGAAGTGCACAGGGAAAAGGCGGGCCAGGGGTGTGTGTGTGTGTGGGGGGATCCTAAACATCTGAGAAAATCTTAAAGATCAAGCCCCAAATATAAATTGTAGCTCACTAAAAGCCAAGGAATGGGCAGTGGGATTGAAGTCCTGAATGAGGTAGACAGCTCTTGCTTTTGTGGACCTGAGAGTCCATTGGGCAAGAAAGGTGGCATCACAGTGAGGCGGGTGCTACAGCTGGAGTACTGGGGAGTGCATGGTAGCGCAGAGGCGCCAGCCACCTCAAGAACAAGCGTGAGGTGTGTCTTTTCCATGACAGTGAAATCTAAGTTGAAACCTAGTGCCGGGTGCAATGGGTAGGGGTAGCCATGGGATGGGGTTTTGTGGTCCTATTCAAGCCTAGAGGTAAGAGAACGTGTGATGTGAAATGGCTGAAAGGTAAAATTCAAGGTAGGGAGTGATCTAGCAGGGGGGAAGGTGAGTTCTGTTCGGAACAGGACATACCTCCTAAACCCTGTGCAAGAAATGAGAATTCTGGGAACTGTTCTGAGTGCACCGAGGAACGGCTGGAGGGTATCACCTGATGAGTAACGGAAGAGGGTTGCTCCGCCCACTTGTGGAAAAGGGGATTGGAAGGAGGCGGTACTGGAGGCCAGAAGGCCTGTTAGGAAGCCGCTGTAGGTCATTCCCAAGGACAAGGATGACGTCCTGAGTTAGGGTCGAGGTGGTGAGATGAGCGCTCTGGAAAGATTCGAGGAACATCGTGTCCCTTCAACAGAGCTTCGGATGGATTCCAGAGAGCTGCGTGATTTGCAACAGTCAGACTCAACAGATACAAGTACAGAGGGAGGGGAGGGCGGAGGACGGTGAGCCGGTCACTGCGCCCTTTCCACTGAGCTGACCCTACAGTACTTCCGCCCAGAGCGGGGCTGACCACCCTCCCCTGCGAGAGCAACAGAGGTGTCCACAGAGGAGGATCTTAACCACCTGCCACACCGACTCGACAGGCTAGATCGGGAAGGAGGTGTGATGCGACCCACAGGAGAGCATCGCCCGTGAATCTGAACATAAATTCTTAAGTAGTGGGATTCTCTAACTGCAGACTATTTTAGTGTTATCCAACTCTCAACACAAAACACTGAACATTCTAGTCAAATATAATCAACATATTTTAGAACTAAGACATACCTTAGAGGTAATGTGGTTTAAGAGTCTCACTAAAGAGATGAAGAAATGAATGCCCAGAAACAGAAAGAGATTTTCCCAAGACATGTAAACGATAAAACAGGTCTGCAGTTCAGTTCCTAAATCCTTTCATCCCGGTGCTTTTGCTCTGTCTAGCGGAATTCAAGAGAACATAGCCTCTGAAATCTGACTTCTGGGTTTGAATCCAGGTTCCGCCACTTACTAGCTTTGTGTTGAAAGTTATGAAAAACTTGATGTCTCAGCGTTCTCAAATTGAAATGGAGAAAATTATAATGCCTCATTTATAGGATTGTTGTAAAGTTGAAATGAGATAATATGTGTAAACTTTAAATGAGATAACGTGTGAAAGTCATCAGAACAGTGACAGCACATTATATGAGTAAGTGTGGGCAAGATACCCATGTTTGCTCCTGCTGTGATCGTTGTTCGTCATCCTGGCAATGTCTTCCGTTGCTATTCCGATTACCCTTCAGCGCCCCTAACTGGAGAGGGAATTCTATTTTTCACTCACCCCCCCACCCCCACCTCCTCTTAAGTCCCAGTGAATTAGAACAAGTAGATACAGGCACCATGGATGCATCTGTCATTCACACTTTTCCTTCTGTCACCTCTATAAAAGAGGGCACTGAACTTACCCTCTCTCCACGACGCCCTTCCTATTACCTAGCCATCTCTCCTTCCCGTTTTCAGGACCCATGTCAGGCCACAGTTTTGGGGGATGCCTTGCATGAGCACTCTGCCCTCTGGGTTTCCTTCTCCCCCATCTACCGTCACAGTTTAATGTTGAAGCACGTCCTGCAGGTGTCCACAACTGGTCTCTTCCCACAACAGAATCAGAAGACCTAAAGGCCATGTTTTAGCCTTCGATTCTCTTTCTCTCTCACCCCCCCCCCCAACCACACACACGCTGGAAAAGCTCTGCATATCTATGAAGATCCCAAATCGTGTTGGTGAATAAATTCAGAGATTCAGGATGCTAACTTGCGGATTAATGTTTGCTAATTTATTTTCCCTACCATGCCTCTCCTAGTTTTGGACTCCACTGCAGCCCAAATATTTGCTCAGTGTCCAAAACACTGAAATGTTTTCTTACTTTGCATAACAGAATCCAGTTTTGCATTCTTCATTTCTAATGAATCTTTTTGCGGCTGTTGCTCTGTGAAAACATATTCTCTTTATGTCCACTAGATGGCACTCACATCACGAGACTAACATTGGGGAATGGGTGGAAAAAATTGTAATGCGATTGAAAAGAAGACCTTAATGTACAAGTGGCAGTAGCAGATGACCTATTAGCTGTGGTGGCACATACATGACAGATGAGGCAATTACAAGGACCTGTGTATGGAATTTAGTACAATCAAATGCACATGGTTTCTTCCAAAGTTAGACATACTCTTACCACACAGTCCAGCAATCACGCCCCAAGTGAGTGAAAAATTCAGGTCCACACACAAACCTGCCCACAGATGTGCACAGCAGCTTCAGTCGCAGTTGCCAAAAGTGGGAAGCCACCAAAATACCCTTCCGAAGATGATGGATAACTGAGGTAACACCCAGATAATGGAATAGTTTCAGTACTAAAAACAAAAACTATCAAGACATGAAAAGACAAAGAAACCTTAACTGCGTGTTATGAATGGAAAGAAGCCTGTTGTACGACTCCAGATATATGACGTTCTGGGAAAAAAGTGAAACAATGGGGTTAGGGGATGAGGGAGAGATAAGGATGACTAGGAAGAACACAGAGGATTTTTAAGGTAGTGGAACTATTTTGTATGATACCATAATGGTACATACACGTCATTATGTATTTGTCAAAACCCACATAATGTATAACCCTAATGCAAACTGTGGGCTTCGGGTGATAACAGTGTGTCGATGATGATGTCAGAGGCTGTAACAAATGTATCGCTGTGATGTGAGATGCGGACAGCAGGGGAGACAGTGCACCGGTGAGGGCAGGATGCAAGGGAACTCTCTGTAACTTAGCTGGGAACCTGAAGTTTCTCTGACAAGTGCAGTCTATTAAAAAGAAAACCCTGGAAGACACCGATTGTCTATATTGATCCCCCCAAATGCTCAGACGCAGTGTGTATATCACCTCCTGACTTCTGTCACTTATGTCACCCATTAGGAAATCCTGTAGACCCCACTTTCAAATATGCGAGGAATCTGAACGCTTCCCATCAAAGCCACTGCCCCCACCCCAGTCTGTCCTCACCTCTCGGGTGAATCAGTGCAGTCACCTCCAGACTGGCCCCCTTGCTTCCACTCTCCCCTTTAGTCCATTCACAAAATGAATCCTTTGGGACTAAAGAATAGATCACTTCACCTTCCCTGTTAACCCCCTCTCCTGGCACCAAACTGTGAATAACTAGAGTCTAAAGCCTTCACCATATGGCCCATAAGTCCCAAATGGTCTGGTCGCTGCCTACCTCTCTAACCCACTCCTGTGGCCTCTCATGCTTACTGGCCTGCTTTCATCACTAATTTACCATCATCTCAGGGTCTCTGCACATACCCACCCTTCTGTCTACTGCACAGGTTCACGTGACTAATCCTTGCTCATGCTTCAAATCGCAGCTAATCTCACCTCCCTGCAGAGGTCTCATCTGCCCACTCCGGCCAATGTCCCCTCCAGCGACTCTCCATCTTACCCCTCCATGCATTTTCTTTATCGATGTATAACCGCCCAATACTACACTTCCTATGTGTATCATCTGATTCCTCACAGCACAATGGCAAACCCACGTGTGAGCACAGACCCGAGGGAGGCTGCCATTGGTCCCACATTCTGATATTCACACCCTTGTGTAGTCCCCTCCCCTTGAACATTGGTTGAAACTATTCCTGTTAAAAATACAATAAAGGAGGTGAGCTTGAATTTGTTCTTGACTACAGAACTGTAATGTGTCTCTTGCCAGAACTCTCACTTCCTTGCTGGCTTTGAAGAAGCAAGCTGCCATGTCATCAAATGCCCTTTGCCACGTGATGAGGGTGGCCTCAGGCCAACAGCCAGCAAGAAACCGAGGCCATCAGTCTGGTAGCCTGCAAGGAATGAATGTGGCCAACAACCATGTGACCTTGGAGGCAGATTCTTCCCCGGATGAGCTTTCCGGTGACAGAGACTCTGAATTCTTAGACGTGTGGTGAGTACTGAAAATTTAAGGCTCCAAAGTCAGCTGCATTTCCCCTGCATCTTATTTTCCATCAATAACAGGGTTTTTAAACCCTTTGCATAGTGCTTCATCTCAGTAGTCATCCGGGTACTCACATCTCAGTTTCTAAATATCATCCCCGGTCCCTTCAGCACTGATGCCAGGTTAGGTTAAGAAGACACGAGATGAGCCTGGGACAGCTCGCGCCAGGGAGTAAGGAAGCAGTCAAGTGCGCGAAGGAGCAGACGGCCAGCCTGAAGGAGCTTTCATTGCCAAATCTGGGACAACTCAGCCTTTAATACACGGAAAATTATGGCAGTGGATTAAACCACATTGGATTAAAAAATCTTGGGTCCATAATAGCACCCAAGAAAAAGAAGGGGAAAAAAATTCTTTTTGAAGGACTGCAGGATAAACAATGTAGGAAAAAAGAAAGAATAAATTACCGCTTTCAACCTCCATTGTATTAACATTTCAGCTGAAGTTCATCAGTGGTGCATAAAACTTTTGGGTCAAAAGTGTTTGGGGACAGAATGTTCATACAGTGTCAAGGTTTCACCCCACAAATACTTCATGTAACCAGCAAAGACAGCTAGCTGTCACCTTAATCACGTGATCCCACTTGGTGTCACCAAAAGTTATCTCTACCCCCTGAAATCTTCCAAAAGTCAACATTATGAAAACTCAAACATTTAGTTTTATCCCAGAACACAAGAACCCAGAGACATAACAATCCAAGACAATGAATTAATCTTGATTGGACCCTGGGTTGAAAAATAATTCTCTAAAAACATTTGTGGGACAATGAAGAAATGTGAATGTAAGTATGAGACATTACAAAAATATTAATAACTTTCTTTGTTCTGTTAATGATGTTGTGGTTATAGTAGAAAATGTCTATTTTTAGGTGGTGTGTGCAGAATTTGGGAGTGAAGGGTATAACGGAGAAGAGGTTTGGAGTATAGAGGGACTATTCTGTCAGCTTCTCTGCGGGTTTGAAATCATGAAGACAAGGAAAACAGTTTAAAAAATGAGAACTTTCCTGAGGGAGGAGCAGGGAGACAAACAAAGACCAGGAGTCCCTGCAGAGTGGTACTGCATTATGCTTTATCTCGCTTAAACCTCACAGGACTCCGCTGAAGGGCATGTTATCACAGACCATTCCAGAAATGAAGGAAAACAGACAAACTAACTAACTAACAAAATTCCAGATCACATAGCCTGGAGGAACATGGCCATGACATCAGGTAGGGGTTGCATGACGTCTTCGTACCTTAAATACGTGCACTGACATTTACGTGTGGCAAAATGCTTTATAATTCCCCGCCTCCCTAATTCTTCCATATGAAAAACATAGGTGCAGAAGAAAGAGTTAATATAATGGCAATAGAGTAAAAGTCAACAAAATCATATGGAGCCCCATACCACACTCCTCACGCGCGTGTACTTAGCCATTCCCTAAGCAGCACACACGGAGAGACGCTGTGCCCCTCAGTGAGATAACGGTGCGTTCCAACACCCGTTGTAAGTGGCGCCTCTGATGTGCAGAGACGTGTCCAAAGGAGATGGAAAAGTTGGTCACTGCTGACATCCATCTTCTTCCGTAACTATGAGTCTATAGTGGCTCATTGGGGCAATTTATACAAGTTGGGATGGGTCCCTTTCCTTGTTGCTGAATGTTAGAAAGGACAACCCCTGCTCTACACACCAGATTCAAGTCTGAGCACTGGACATGAACTTAGGAGGCCTTCCCGGGTACAAGTCGTCACACCCCTGTGGTCCTAGATGGGTTGCTTTCCGTCCCTGGGCTGTAAAAGGAGGGAGAGGTCAGTCTCAGGTTCTCTGAGTGCCCCGTCCTGTGCATCTGAACCTGTCACGTGCCCTCTGTCTTCTGGGATCTGCTAACTCAGAATTCAGCCTGAGTATGGGTCTGGCCTGGCGTCTGCCCTCCGTTGCATGCATGCATTACCCGTTAGTGTTCTTTTCCATTTTAGGTAAGTTTTACTAAAACAGCTCATTTTTTTGAGCTGAAGTTGACTCAGACTAGATGGCAATCTTGTCCGTGTTTTCTTCCAAGACCTCCAGGGCCTCAGCCCCTTTTCTATGGCCAGAGCGTGAGTCCTGTCTCCAGCCAGAGGGCTCAGCTCCTGTGATCACCACCCTCATGACACAGTGCACGGTCTGAGAGCTCAGTGCTGTCCACTCCACATTCTTGAAGTCAATAATCAGTACTTATGCAAATTCTCTTTTTATAGTCAGGGTAGGGCACACTACCCTTTCAATCACAATTAACATGCAAATTTAAAAACTGCCATTAAGGAAGGATAAAAATTGTTAGAAAATCTGAGTGCCTCCAGCGCCTCTTATCCTGTCTGTACCTGTGGCATTTCCACTCATGATGGCTTGCTGGTGACCTCTGCAAAGGATTACTGACCATGCTCCCTGTAGAGAGAGCCCGTCCCTAGCCCCCAGGACAGGCTGACAGCACCAAGGGCCAGGCGAAAAGAACATTTAACTCAGGGCAGAGGTCAGGTTCAAAGTCTCTGGCACTGGGCGCAGCAGGAGCACGGCCCACTCTGCCCCTCACTGACTGCGAGACCTCGAGTGACTCTAACCTCTGGGAACCACAGCATCTCTCTGTAAAAATGGGGCTAATTAGATCCCTCATTCACAGGGGTCTTCTGTGAACTAAATAACGTAAGTAAAGCTCTTGGAATAATGTATGGAAAGAAACAAGTGCTCGATTAATAGTAGTTCCTGCTGTTGTTACTGACACCATTACCAGTGTTTTCAAAATCAGCTGAATGATTCCAGTCGTTCTCATTGCTAATTATAGTATTGCTATTGGTTATGATTGGCCTTGCGTTTAAGTAGTACTATGATGGTAATTACTTCTTTTACATCAGCTACCTCATCTAATCCTCAACCGTATGAGATAAATATGTTATTCACAACTAAAGATAAACTAAAGCTCAGGAAAGTTTAATAACTCAACGTAGTCACACGGCCTTAGCAGGGACAGCTGAAATTCCAGCTGAGGCTCTCTGACCGTAGACCCAGGACTTTAAACCACTGACTACAATGAAAGGACAGGCTCCAGCCCTGTCGTGCAGAGAAGACAACTAGTGTGGCCACCATTTTGCAGCCCTGCAGAGTTTCAGAGGCCTGTTGAGGGCGCACAGGGTGCTGAGTGACCAGGACTAGAAACCAAGTCCCTGCACTCTGAGGCCCATGTCTTCTATCTCAGGCCAGCATTGCCCCAAGTGTGCACACCGACTGGACACTGGAATCTTTTTGCTGAACGGGGTCTTGCATGCTCAGTGTCTTATGGATCACAGTTGTGAAACAATTCTTCATGCTCATACTTTTCTTAAAACGATACTGAATTTTAACAGTGCAACTGGTACGACCACCACAGAGTTCCAGGGTGATTACTGCTGACCCTGCAAAGCCCTGATGGTCATTTACAGAAAAAGAAACAGAACGGAGATTCTATTATGTCCAGGCTCTTTAAATGCAGCCTAGGATATAGGAAAGAAGCAATGTGAAAAAGTCTGGTGGGAAGCAAGTCTCGGAGGAGCAAAGCTAGTGAAAGTAGGATGCTGGGATGTGGGTGGAGAATCAGTGTTGACTATTTTAGAATTTGTTTTGAAGGTGCCGAATCGTTCAATCACGAATGCTAAGGCCAGGAAATCGGCTCAATTTACTCTTCTTGCGCAGAAGACGCCCTCTTAGTGAGCCAGAAAGTGCCGCGTCAATGTTTTTCCAAAAATGCCAGGAATCGGATTTGTCAAGTGATATGAACATCAACACAATGTCATAGAACAACTTCTACAACCAGGAAGTGCACTTAGATCCAATCTACATCATCCTGCCTGGAAATCTGAATCGGGGGTAGAAACACGGAGCAGGTCACTGTTCCTTTACTATGCTCTTATTCTGTGCACGCATTCTTCCCAGTCATCCTCTGAACGTTTCCATCCCCTTCCACCCGTTGAGGAATCTTAACGTAAACATCTCACTCACGCACCTGGTCTTTGCTCTCAGACTCAGGGCACAGCTCTCAGAAGCAGAGGCAGGCCACTGCAGCCTTTCCTGCTATTCCCCGATGACATCGTAGGTACAAGGAGCTGCAAGGCACAGTGCGCAGAAAAATTCCTTGCAGTCTGCTTCCCCTGTCTTTGCACTCGCCATTTTTGCTAAAGCCCACACCTGCTCCTAGGCCTCCCTTCTACCCAGTTCACTCTGAGCCTCACCGAAACCCTGGCTGCATTAAGCCCCCTCCCGACTCCCTGTGCCTCGGCCCCGTCCCTGGCACCCGCCAACACCAGCTGCGTCTTCCCCGACGGGGTTTTCCCTCTCTAGTTCACTCATTGTCCTCTCTCGCTTCTCCTGCTATGCCCAACCCCTTTTCTAAAACTGATTAATACGATCTAAGGGGGGAGAGCTTAGACCCTGAGTTGCAAAAGACAAAATTTCTACAGTAGGGGGTAGAGTGTTTAATATTTCTTGTGTTGCTGCCATATTAGGTAACAGAGAGAGGACGGAGAGCCCAGTGGACTTGGCTTAGCAGCCCTTATGTCTCTTTGAACCGAGAGAGAAAATGTTCATTTGAAAATGCTCCCTCTTTCCATCTTTCCTCCTCTGAACTGAGTGTGTTTCTCCGCCATCCTTTCCTTCACCCGCTCTCATCTTCTCTCCTGCCTCCAGGCTTTTGTGGCTTTCCAGCCCCATTTCCTTCACAGCCTCCTGAGAGTCTCCCTTTGTTCTGCCTGTTCCTTCGGTTTGCAGGTGGTTCCCAAAGGCACAGCTCGGGGAAGTTCAAGGCCCTGAGAAACACTGAGACTGATGCCCCATTCCCAGAGTGAGATGGGGAGGGCCGTTTCGGTGCATGGAACTCACGCAGCTTTCGGCGTGCAGGGACTGGCTCACATTTCCATTGTTTCTAGAGTGCTGGAAGGTTTTTGAACAAGAAAGTCATTTCTCAATTATCAATAGTTTTTGCTTAGAAATTCAGCCTTTGGGATTTGAAGCCAGTGGGCTTACAAGACACAGTCTGGGTATCCAAGTCCCTTCCACCCCACCCTGCACCAGGGCCTAGTGACATCTGAGTGAGTACATCCACCGCACATCCAATCCAGGCTGTCTCGGGCCCTTTAGTCTCGGGGCCCTTCTCCGAGGAGACTCAGCAACTCTGAGCTGGTTATTAATAACGTCCTTTGCACGTAAAGATGATAAAGAACAGCCCCCCCGGTATAAAGAGTAATGATCACCTCAGGGAGATGAGGGGTGGATTAAAGCAGTACCCCCAAACTATCACTGAAACCGAGTGGCAGCTCCATCCAAGGCGACTGCCCTTTGAGGATTTACATAGGAAACAGCTCTACACAAAACAACTTGGTAAAAGAGGAGAGAGTGACCAGTTGTTCTCGCCTCATACCGGGGAGGAGACTGAGGCTGCGACAGGAAGAGCGATGTGCGCAAAGGGAAGGCGGGGACGCAGCAGAGCGCACGCCTTCTTCTTCTGGTTCTCTTGCCACTGGTTTCGTTCATGCAAAACCATGCCCCTCAGCGTACTGGGGGGTGTTCTGGGAGATAGGGAGATGAGAAAACCAGGCTTTCTTCATCAAAGGATTTCAGAAGTGTGGCAAAGATAAAGCAAAGACTATTTCTTTACTGCCAGGTATCTCGGAATTTTCAGTATGCTATTGTACACAGCGAATTTCTAGAGGAAATCTACCGGGTCTGTTCATCACATTTATCTGGCCATAGAACAGTCCTCCGTCCATATAAATGCTAAATAACATCCTGAATCAATAATCCACGAAGTGCACTTTTCCGTAGGCACACAGCACATGCATGCCGTTTTGATGGAACTGGCTAAATCTCCCAATGACTTCTGCCCTTGTCCCACCAGGAAGAGCTTGAATGGACCCGAACGCTTCAGGAGATCTCGTGCCTGAGCAGCGCTCAGTGTGGTACCCACAGACGTGTGGTGTGACTTCTCCATCTCCACCGAAACCACCTTTCCGCAAGCCACATAATTCTCCTGATTGATTTCCCCCCGCAACCTGTTTTTTTTCTGCTTCTACTTTTGTTCCTCTGAGTCATGTTCTCTATGCGTTAGCCATATATTTTAAAAATATAAATCAGAGCAGGTTACTCCGCTTTAAACTGCTTCCTACAATGGCTTCCCAAGATCGTCACTGGGACTGAGGTGTGATGACTGAACACCTGCAGCCTTTCTGACCCCACCTTCGACCAACCTGCTGTGTTCCCAATGCCCCAGTGCGTGCGTCCTTTCTCTCTTCCTGGAACATGACGATCCTGCTCTAGCACAAGGACCTGCGCCTTCGTTGGTGTCTGTCTGCATCACTCTGACAGGTTCTTCTTCAGGTCTCTGTTCAGAAGGCACCTGCTTAGAACATCTTTCCTAAAACAATCTCTATTGCATGTCTTTCTTTCATTTTCTTCAAAGCATATAAATTACCTGAAATTCTTTTTGCTGTTTGTCACCTGTCTCCTCTGTAAGGGCCTCGACTGTGCTATTTGTCACTAAAGCATCAGCACGTAGGACAATATCTGACACACACAGGCATTCAGTAAGCACTTAAGTGAATGAATACAATGGTAACTCTTTGCCCTTAAGGGTCCTCAAAACATGGGCACCTTGCCAAAATTGAAAAACACGTATTATGTTTACATAAAGTAAATAATAATATGAATTGTTAATGTACAGGAATATTTTAAGTCATTTATTGGGTGTGAAATAATTAAGTATGAAAGGCTAAGTAAGGTTTCGCTAAAATCCAAAATATTTTCCTTCTCAAGAATGACCGTTATTCACTGTTTTAAGACCACTTCAGTTCAGAGGTCATCTGGAAGTGTCGGCTAGAAACAGAAGGCCGGAGAGGCCGTTGGCAGAGCGCTGCGGGGCCGCGGGGCGCCCTGGGCCTCACACCAGCACGCGCCGTTCCTGCGTGCCCTACTCTGCTCCGAGACTCGGCTTCCGTCCTTGGGAAGCGCCAGGCTGGACTGAACGGTGCTGAAGGCCCAGGACAGCCCTCACGGCCTGATAACCGAAGTCAGAGGTGATGACCGGAATAGGCTCCAGCAGAGCTCGGTCTTCTCCGAGTCTCAGTGAGCCCATCTACTTCTTTCGTGCTCTCAGAAAGAAAATTTCAGTTTCATCCCATTCACAGCATAAACCAAGAAACTCCCAGGCTGAAATGGAGAAGTGACCAACAATGGTATGATAGATCTTTTTTTTTTTTTCATTAATTCCGATAACTGCCAAGCACAGAACCAGGCACTGTTCCGTCCTGCTAGAGCTTGCTTTACTCCAGTTAATGAAGCAGACAGTGAATACGATACACACGTAAAATATGTAACAAATAATGCTAGGTGCTGAGGATACAGAATAGAGCATGGAGGGGGAACACCAAGTGTTCTGGGCAGGATTCAACTCTTACATAAATAGGACAGCCAAGGAAGACTTCACCGAGATGCTGATGGCTGAGCAAAGATTTGGAAGGACTGAGAGCCAGGCACACATCTCGGGGAGGAAACTCTAGAGAGAAGAAACAGCAGGAGCCAGGACCTTGTCTGGTATGTTCAAGAAATGCGGCTAAAGCAGAATGAATGAGCAAAGGCAAGAGCAGCAGGAGATGAGCTGGGGGAGACGGGGGCGCCTTACAGTCCTGACACAGACGTGGGCTTTTACCCTGTGTGAGGCGCACAGTGATGGGAAGCTTTCTAGCAGAGACTATATTGTCACAGAATCAGCTTGTCTGTTGTGATACAAATAGTGTATATGTGTGTGTGTGTGTGTGTGTGTGTGTGTGTGTGTGTGCATGTTTAGTAGGAGGCAAGGGCTAGAGAGAGTCCAGTGAGAAGTTACTGTGATAGTCCAGCAAAGAGTTGGCAGAGACATTGTCCAAAGTGGTTGCAGAAACACACGATGGAAAATGTCCAGTTCTATATCCAGTTTAGATATAGGGATGTCAGGGTTTGCTGAGAAATCTGATGTGGGGTGGGGAGAGTTGGAGAAGTTTATCTTCAGTGGCTCCTCACTCATTTCCAGAAAGCTTCCTAGGGTGAAGAGGTTAGTGCTTCTACTTGGCCAGTGCCGTGTGCAAACATTCTCTTCTTTTTTTTTTTCACTATGTCTAATTCTTTTTTTTTTTAATTTTTATTTTAGTTTATTCAGTACAGTTTCTATCCTTTATTCCCATTCCAGCCCACCCACCCCTCTCCTCCTCCCTCCCCTTTCCAACACCCCTAGTTTTGTCCATGTGTCCTCTATATTTGTTCCTGTAAACCCTTCCCTTCTCCCAAACATTCTCTTCTTGTCTAAATCATCACTGCACGTCATCAGAACTGCGAGCCTCTAAAGCTGAAAAGAACCATAAAAGACGATCCGGGCTCATTTGTAGAAATTCTGTGGAAGTAACAAGTTTCCTAAAAACTCCAACAACTCCTGTGTTACACTTCTGATGTGACATGAACTTCATCTGCTTTACTTCCAGGTCAGACCTTCACAAGTCACTTTTGCCTGCCTTGCATTTGTGACCTGTGTTTCCACAAACTAAAGGTTTACGGGTCTAGCTCCTTGAGGGCAAAGGCAATACTTTTCTGCTTCAGAAAAGAGATATGCATGTGTACTTTGCACACAAGAATGTGAAATAAATGATGTGCTGGATCTTGTTGTCTCTCCAGAAACCATAGACACAAAAACACATCTAACCCTTTCTGACCCAATACCACAACTGTGTTTCCTAGGGGAAAAAAATGCATGGCTACTACAAAACAAAACAAAACAAAACAAATGTGCCCAGCACCCAGAGTAATGGTTCCCAAATCTAGTGGGTTATGAGAATCACCAAGGTATTCTCCCAAGAAGGTAAATGTTTCCCCTTGACCGGTGAAGGAGAAGCTCTGGCCACGGGGCCCAAGAATTTGCATTTATGATACATTTCCCTGGTGCTTCCGATGCTCCTCTGGTGTAGGGAGCTGAAGCCTAGCGACTCTGTTTCTGGCTAAGATGCGAACGATGGCATAGCAGTCTGAAACTGGTTTGTGCCGACGATGCAAACCCACAACATGGTGAAGTGACTTAAAAAATAATGAACTGTGTGAACGTTGAGAACTAAAATGGGTGACTTACATAATAGATAAAGTGGCCTTTAATACTATCTATTTAAAAAAAAGAAAAAACACCCCATGTCCTGTTACTGGAAAGCAGACAAAGCTAAGAATGCCCGGCACTCATGGGAACGGTGGCAGAGCCTGAGAGAAGGCTGAGTCATCGTCTTCGGTCTTTTATGCCCAAGTCAGGCCCCGATAAGGAAAGAAACCCCCACTTGCTATATGGACATCTGCATAGATGTTTTCAAATACCTTGAACCCCAGTTAACCCTGGACACTCTGGGCTTGTGGAAATGGCAAGTAATCCCTTGCTAGATACCATGTTTTGCCATGTATATTGTGCTGCTGTGTATAATGTACACCCATGTTTTTGGCCCAAACTTTCAGGGGAAAAAATCTTTCATTTTAATTTTTAAATTCAATTATCTATTTATTTATATTTAGGAACAACACCGATGATCAAATTCCAGGGTATTACTTTGCATACGGATATCATTATTGCTTTCCAGAGTTACACTTTTAATGCATGAGCATAAATAAAAGATTAAAAACATTTATGTAGATATGAAATTAGCACAACACATGTATAATGCTCATCCTTATTTTTCCCTCAAAAATTTGGGCAAAAAGTGCGCATTATACACAGCAAAATATGGTAACTTTGAAGAAACCGCCCACGAGGCAGGTGCTTTCTCGGGTGGTGCTGGCCTTTCTCAGAATGATGAAATGGCTTCTTCGAGATGCAACTGATGCCCCTTGGAGAGGACACCCTGTGGGGATGGGTGTCATCCTTCAGGGGGTGCTCCACTCTGAAACCAACAGGCATCTTATGTAGGCTTACTCCAAACAGTGCACTTAAGGAATAACATCGTCAGCTAAGTTAACACTAAAACACTGTTCTGTTCAATAGGTTAAAAAAAATACAAAGGCACTTTCATAGCTATAACATCATTCTGAATGAGGGTATTCACATAAAATTGAAAGAAAAAAAAAAGGTCCTGGCTGGTGTGGCTCAGTGAACTGAGTGCCGGCCTGTGAACCAAAGTATTATCGGTTCAATTCCCACTCAGGGCACATACCTGGGTTGCAGGCCAGGTCCCCAGTGGGGGGCATGCAAGAAGCAACCACACATTGATGTTTCTCTCCCGCTCTCTCTCCTTCCCTTCCCCTCTCTCTAAAAATAAATGATTTTTTTAAAAAAAGGAATACAATGACTATTCCAGTAACCAGGAAGGGAATGTAGAAGTGAGCCTTCTGATCATCATCCTCAGTGACCAGTTGGGGAATCTGTGCTTCCTCTCACTACAACTTCAGTGTCTCTGGTTGTAGGGGTGCTGGTTCCCAGACAGGACACACCTTCACCTGCTGAATTTAAAGTGAAGGTGTCACATGGTTACTTTAAGGAAGGTCTTATATCAATAGACTGGAAACCACAGAGAAGAATTTCCATGCTGTCAGGAAGAATTAACCCTGATGATCATGAGGGGTGGGGTTTCTCTCATTTCAGAGAAGCAGAAAGGAATGTCTGACACCCAGATAATCTACTGGGGCATCTCTTGAGTCCCCCACGCCCAATTTTACCTCTAACTGGGCAAATGCAGTCACCAGAGCCTGATGAGGGCCCGACAACCAGGGGGCTCAGACCTCCCAGGAAGAAAGGTCAGAATCATCCCTGGACAAGCACCAATACCAGTGACCACCTGGCTGCGCGCACTCATCTGGAGCGGGTTGTGGGGAAGGGAGGTGATGAGTATCGGACACCGCCTTGAGACCACCCGAAGCAGCTCTGGAGTTCATCCCACCAACCCTCCTCCAGAAAATTCCGAGCCCAGAATCCTGGAGAAGCTGTGGCTAGATGTAATGCACTTCATGTGACAAATAAGTGGTTGTGAGCAAATAAGTGGTTACAATGCAAGAGGAAGGCTCTAAAAGACATCGCGAAGCCCTGGCCAGACCCCAGACCCTGTGGCGCTTCAGCAAACGAGAGCTGCCTCACCCAGGAACTTGTACACAAACCCCTTCTGGGGGGAGCCCGCAGCCAATGGCTACCTTGTTCGTGGTCCGAAAGGCTGGGCCCTTTGCCTCAGGGCAGAACAACTCTAGAGGGCACTTTACACTCCAGAGACCCCCAGATCACCTTCGATCAGATGGAAACTGGATTTATCTGAGACCACAGTCTTACTCTCCTGCTTCCTCTTTCCCTGCTCGGCTCTCTCCCTGATAAGTTTGCCCCCGAGTCCCTCTCTGAGGCTCAGTTTGTACACAACTCTTTCTAAGACACAGTAGTATACACAAGGCCTAGGTCGTTTCTTCCTTTCACATAGAAGAAATCAGGGACCAGACGATCCCGGGATGGTTGTTGTAGGTCACCAGAGACCCGGGCTCCCCCTGTCTGTCTTCTCCTTCATCCTTAGCTCACAGCGGCTGCTGTAAAGATTGCCATCACGTCCACATGCCAGGAAGAAGAATGAGGGAAGGGACACCAGCCTAACAGCGCGCCTCACCACACTTATTGCTACTTCAAAGCTTTCACGGAGGCTCCAGCCAATGCCTTTTGTTCACATCTAGTGGGCCCACCCCCGTCTGTAAGAGAAACTGGGACATACGGACTTTCCGCGGGGCACGTGGGCACTACTCCCAGTAACAAAGTCTGTTAGAGAGGGAGGGCTGAGGACAGGTTCTAGCAGTCTCTGCTACGGGCCCTGTAGCAATGGAGCTTCCAAAGGGAATCCAAACCTAAAACTGTTGTCCCTTACAGACCCCACCACAGTGGAGCTGATCGAGAAGCACGGGAAGAAGACAGAGACACTGATGAGAAGCAAAGGAGTAACATGTGGAACAGCCTGGCTCAGGGCAGCCTGAGACCTAGTCATGCAACCACATAGCCTAATCTTCAGAAACCCCTGGGGGGCGAGAGAGTGGGTGGGCACTTTTTGATGCTGAATCCCTCCTGGGGAAGCCATACTTCTCCCCCTTCGTCATACACTCTAGTCTGTGAGTATAAGCCACATCATAAGGCTTAATAAAAATGCCCAGGGCTCCACAGAGCACCGGCTCATTTCCTGTGTAACTTCTAAATGCTAAGACTCACCCGCAGTGCAACCAATTAGCATATCACTGGAGTCTCTGTTGAAGAATTATCAGAACCAGTTCTCTCTCATGTTCAGGGGGAAAAAAAAAACACCTCAATGGGGAACAACCATGTCCGATTTCTACTGAACAATATGAAACAAAAATGTTAACTCCAAACTCTTTTTGTTCAAGGGTACATCGAACCTTGAGGACAGAAATTGCTGACAAGCCTTAACATACAGAAATGGGGCTTTTTAAAATAACTTCATCATCATTTCTTGAATTTGAGAATCCCCTGTCTTCTATCATTCTACCTCTCTGGGTCCTAATAATGTGCACATTCAAAACAGCTCATTTCAGGAGTAAGTGATTGAGCATTGGCTATAATTTCAGTATAAAGCCATTTGGTTCAGCGAGTGAAATCGCCTTTATAACTAAATCACAGTATCTCTGTGAAATAGAAGAAGGAAGTACAATTAATATTCCTTTTAGAACTACTAAAGGAAAAGTGAATAAGGGAAGTGACTTTCTGGTTGTCAGAACCCAAACTTGCGGTTCCTATTTCCCTGCTCTGGCCAGGAAGGCTCCTTCCCTGTTTCCTTTTGCTTCTCACTCTCCTGCAGAGCCCCCCAGGTTCCTCAGTGTTCACGTCCCCTTTCAGTAAGAGGACCTCTTCCATTTTCATAAGCAATGGAATTGCCCAGGTGGAGGTGAAATTTCCCATCTTCCTTACAGCTAGGTGCAGCCACCCAAACAAGCTTAGAAGCAATAGGCACAACCTCTAGCCATGTCCTTGAAGATGGGGCCGCTGTCCCTGCATGGTCTTTGTCCCTGCACTGTTGGGCTGGGAAGTGAAGATTGCAGAAACCCTGGAGGCCTGCGCTGAGGGTCACAGAGCAATGCCGGGAGACTCAGAGCATTCCTCTGTGCAACAGAAGGACACTTCCATATTCTGCAAGCCACTGTCGTGGATGATCTCTTTTTCCCCAATAAATTCCACCCAGCCCTAGACCTTAGTCCATCAGAAGCCTCACTTTAAGGCTCATTTACATATAAATAAGTTCAGAGGAGAGGGACTGGACAGCAGAGTAACCAAAAGACCTGACCCACAAAGGGCCATTTCAAAGACATGGGAATACATAACGAGGAAGAAAAGACAGGGAGGTACCAGTGGGAATTCACTTCATGTTTTTCAAGGATTATTGGGTGAGAAAATAATCACATTGTGCCCACATATATCACAGAAATAAAGTAAGATTTATTTCCAGAAGCCCAACAGAGACAAATTTCAGCCTCATTAAAGGAGGAGCGTTCTCATAATCACAACAACCCAAAGATATGCAGGAATGCCCTGAGTACTAATGAGTTCCCTGTTACTGGAGGTATGCAAGCAAAATTTGATGTGCAAGAACACAGAGCACAAATTCAGCATTCTGACAGGACTAAGTTCTAATTCTTACTCTGCCAGTTACCACTTGTTGTTTCTTAATATTTATGAGCCAAGTCTTAATTTGTAAATGGGGATAATTTTAATACTTATTGAATAGAGCTGGAAATAATTTTTAAAATGCATGTGGAAGACTTTCTAACGGAGATACTATATGACCCTCTTTGGTGGGAATATTAAAGGAGGGTTTAATCACAGGCAAAGAGGGAAGGACGGTCATGATAAATGGTCCTGTGACTCTGGGATTCTGAAATATTTATTTCCCTTTCAGCGGCGTATAAACAGAATGCTTATTGAAAAAGCCTGGCTAGCAAACAAATAATCAAGTCATTCCTCCCTCTGTGAGCACCAGATGTTTCAGGAATAAAAGTACATTGAGTAGCCCTCACTCACCAACCCCCCCCCACCACATAGGACAGCTCTGAGCACGTCAGCATCTCTGCTGGATGGAAGAATGGTAACTCCTGGACACCTCGGAAGTTCTGCTGAGAATGTTTTCTTATTCAGACTCCTATGTGGTCCAAACTTTCGAGAGAATGAGAGGCAATAAAAGGCAAGGCACATCAGTCTTACGGAAAAAGCTGAAACCCAGGAGTCAAGAGGGTGAGTTCTGGTCTGATGGCTGATACTTAGCTCACTTTCAGACCTTGAGCAAGTTTCCACCTCTTTAGAATTGGTGTAGAAATTTATGATAGAGGGGGGTTGGGAAACATAATCTAAGGGTCCTTCCAGGTTAAAAAAACCTATTCTCTTATCTCAAAGAAGTAAGATGACTCACTCCTTGGAAGCCTAGATCACTGTCTTCAAGTTCAAAAGCTATTGAATGTTAGTGGGGATGCAGACTGGTTGCAGACACTGTGGAAAGCAGTATGGAAACACCTCAAAAATAAAAAATGGAGCTGCCTTATGGCCCAGCAATTCCAGTTCTGGGAATATATCTGAAGAAACCCGAAACACCAATTTAAAAGGTTATATGCACCCCTATGTTCACTGCAGCATTATTTATAATATTTAAGATTTGGGAACACTTTGCCTAGCAATTTAAACACCAGATTTTTTTACCCATTTGAAGGTAGGCACCTTGATTATCTTAACAGTATTCCTAGAAAATAGTCCTTACATGGTACAGAGTAAGTGCTCAAGAAACTTTTGAATAAATGATGCCACATGCCCAGGGGTCCACTGAGTGGCCCCAGTGATGAGAACTCCTGACCCTCTTCTGTAGTCACCTGACCCCACTTTGGGGCAGCATCACTGTCTCATCATACCCCTCTTCTTCTCCATCGGCATTTATGTAGCACAACTGTAGTCACCGAGGACTCATGGCCACCGGGCCCCAGTCTAGGCGACGCCACTTGGCATCACTGTTCTCAGTCCAAGTTTCCTGCTTTATGGCCCCGACATTTTAGTCTTTTGATTTTGGTGGGGGGGATGGTGAGTGGGTCCTTGAGCTTGTTTGGGCAGCGATGGAATCCAGCACAGGTGAAATCAGCCACGTGGAGCAATGAACCCGTAAGCAGTTTGACGGGGCTGTTAGAATTACAGCGTGGGCACTCACCTGACCACCGCCCCGAAAAGGGCACAAAGAAGACTGTAGATACATTTTCAACCAAACCGGCCACCATTTGTAAGACTTTTATGCGAGTTTACTTAGCCTGAATTTTACATAAGCCAATTTAGACACACTGCCGCCTTGGGAATCAAGGCAATTATAACTGTAATACAAAAAGACGACTTTTTAAATAATCAAAATCATCCTTGTAATTATTTAGCCAACAAAAAGGGACACTTTCAAAGTAACAGACTTTCATAACCAGGGTATTATTAAACATGAACCCCCAAAGGGTGCATTCGTAGAAGAATGCATAATGTGTTCTCATTAAAAGTAGGAATTTGTTGACAAATCCTGCACATAAGTGATGTGCACTGTGCAAGCCAACCTACCTTTGCGTCTACCAAAATCACCGTTTCTGAGACCGTCCTGGCAAAAACATGCAACTGAAATCTAGTAACAAGAAAAATATTGCTGAAAGTCACAAATTGAGGGACATTCTACGAAAACATCAAGGCTGTGAAACATACTAAAAATTGAGGAACCACTCCAGAGTAAAGGAGATAAAAGAGGTTTGACAAGTAAATGATGCGTGTGATCTGGGATCGGAACTTCCTGGGTTGTGTTGGGTTTCTTTCTTCCTTTTGCTATGAAGAATATTTAGTGAAATGACTAGTGAGATCTGGATAAGATCTGTTTATTAGGTAATAGTAATGTACCAATGTTAGTTTCCTTATTTTGAAAATACAGTGTGACTATGAAAGAGAATATCCTTGTTTTTAGGACATATACACCGATGTGTTCAGAGGTAAGGAGTTACTATATCTGTAACTTACTCGGTACACAGAAAAACATTTATATTTATGCTATGTCACATAATATTTATGTTATACTTTATAAACATACATGTATAAAAGGGAGGAAGGGAAAGAGAAACCAAAGCAAATGTGTTAAAATGTTAACATTTAGGGAATCTGATGGAAGGGAATGCAAATATTTTTATTTTTGTAACCTTCATTTAAGCCTGTAATTACTTCAAAATTAAAAGTTTAAAAAGGATAATAAAAGGGAGTGAAACAAAATTATGCCAATAAATTTAATGACAAAAATACAAGGGACAAATTCATTGAAGACCATAGCCAATAAAATATACAGAAGAAACTAAAAATCTGAAATGTTCTTTGTCTAGTGAAGAAACCAAATTCATTTTACTCTCTCCAAAAGAATATTCTAAGTCTAGACAGCATAACTGGTGAATACTATCAAACTTTTAAAGAAAAAATGCCAATCTTACACCTGTGTTTATGGAATAGATGAGAAAACCCTTCTCCCTTATTTTTATGAGGCCAATGTAACTTGATACAAAAATTCAACACAGACATTAAAGTGTTAAAACCTAGTATCTCTTTATGAATGAAGATGCAAACGTCCTTCACAAAATTCTAGTGAGCTGAAGCCTGGCGTTTGAGAAATGGCCGCCAGAGGATGGCGGGGTGAAAAAGCAGGGTGCCTGTCTGCAGGCTCCTCTCGGAAGGCTGAAATGTGCGCACGTGTCCGCATCTCCACGGAGAAGCAGGGAGTGGGGGGGCAAGCGCGGCCAAAGGCAAACCATGGGCCTGGATAAAGGACGTGCAGGAGTTTCTCGTATTTTTCTCACAACTCCATGTAACTTGAAGTTTTATTGACGTAAAAGCTTACAAGAAAATCTATTTCCAGTCACCACTTAACATTGTGGGTTGTATGTGCCCATGTCAAATCTGCTTGTAGGAACACCACAGAAATGCAGCCTCGTTAAGCACAAAAAACTTAGTCTGGTCACTTTATTTCATAAGATATGCCAATGTCCTTTCCAGACCATACTCCATGTATCTTTTTTGTTTTCTTCAAGTCAGGGGGGAAATAAGTGGAACAACTGTAACAGCATAAACAATAAAACTTAAAAAAGTTAAAAGAAATAAATAAAAATATATTCTGGTCCACAAAAAATAAAATTAAAAAAACACAGAGAGCAGCCTTCTTAGCTGCGGTGTCGGCCTCTGTACCCAAGTACGCACGAAGGACTGAGCCATTCTCCCTCCGAGCACTCCCAGCCTCTCGCCCTCCTGCCGGTCTTAGCTGCTGTCCTTACCCCTGCGCTCCTGAGGCTGGTCCCAGGCCAGTCAGGCTCAGCCACTTAAACCTCTGCTCGCTGCCTCCCACACAGCTCCACTGCAAGCCGTTCTGTGCACAGCCAAGGGAGTTACCTTGCATTCTATTGAATCTCATGCCTCCATGGATTAAAATCTAACAATAATTTAACATTACCTACAGGACAGAATCCATGCCCCTTAGAATTCTGAAAAAGATCTCTAGTGACCCCACCCTATTCCAGCCTAAGTCTGCCTGCCCTGTTGAACAGAATTTTGAGACGGTCTGCAGTGACTCATACCCGTGCATCGTCTTCTTCCCTGGAGTGTGAGCAGCATCTGTGACTTTCTTCCAACCACGGAATATTGCAGAGGTAGTGAGACACCACTCCTGTGACTGTGTGATGTTACGTGGTCAAAATGAAGGGATTTTACCAATGTAGGTAGGTGCCCAAAGAGTTGATTGTGAGTTCACCAAAAGGGAGATTACGCTGGTGCGCCCAGTTCAGTCAGGTGGGAGAAAGAGTCAGGAACTCCAAGGGAGAGACACTGCTGGCCTCCTGACAAGTCAACAGTGGTGATGTGACCTGCCAGTAGAGGGAGCCACGTGGCAAAGAATGGTGGGGGCCTCTAGGAGCTGAGAACCACTGGCTGAGAAAGTGTAATAACCTCACTCTTAGAATCACAAGTGAATTCTGCCTGCAACCACGTAAGCCTGGAAGAGGATCTGAGCCCCAGATGAGGGTGCAGGATGGGTGAACTTGAATTTGGCTTTGTGAGAACCTGAGCAAAGAGCCCAGAGAAGCCTGCCCAGACTTCTAACCTAGAGAAAGGGAGATAATTCACAGGTGTGGTTTTAAGCAACTAAGTGTGCAGTAGTTTGCTGTTCAGCACTAGAAAACAAAGACACATATCGAAGAGCACCCGTGTCCATGGTGTGCATTAATCTTTCATGTCAAAATATTTGTATCTGCCTGAAAAGAAGTCTTTCCATTCTGCAACCTCCAATCTAGAGGTAGTTATTTCCCAGTCCTTGCTACCCATTTTTATGTATAACAACCTGTTATAATATTGGTGCAAACATTTGTCTTTTTACAAGACTGATCTCCTTGATGGTGAGGACAAGATCTCATCTTGACATTTTCCTAGTAATTGGTTCATAAGAGGTTTTCAATATATTTTAGTTGAAATCATTCTAATTGACTGGAAAAATTGCTCTATTATCTATAAGCACATTTCTTTCTCTGTCATTTCCCCTAATTAATAGGTATGGAATTTTAAGAATCTTTTATACCATAGGAAAGAAACAATGCACAAATTCACACAGAAGTTTCCAAATCCAATATAGTAATCAATCACCCTAATTCCTGGTCTGTAGCTATAAATGCCTCTACAGTTTCTGTAACATTCAGTTTTTCTCAAACCAGAGCAGGGAAGGCTGCCAACAAAGCCACTAATTGCAGGATGAGACAGGAGAGGTGGACTGTGACCGCTGGCATTTCACAAAAACCTTATTAGGATGCTGGGGACCAGCAAAAGCGACCGGCCGAATGAGCAGCACCTCCCGGGAGGACCAGGAACCGGCCCATGCAAAGAGAAGAGATCCTCAGAAGAATGGGAATGGAGTTAGCAGCAGGATCTGGTTTCTGTACAGCTTCCCCCACATCCTCACCCTTCCCCGACAAAGACCCCAGTTCCCGACGGGAAATACCGGCAGTTAGCATTCAGTCAGATGCCGCTGCTACGCTCGCCCTCTGTAAAGCCAGCCGACTGTGAATGTGAATCACATCTACAAGCTGCTCCCACAGTTACTGCTGGGCACCACAGGCTAACCAAGGTGACATTCACAATGACCATCACAGTTACCTACCGCCTACCATTCTTATTTTTCCACTTGACAATGTAGACTGGAAATGACTCCATATTTGTGTCATCTGTGTCCTAGTTATGTTCCTGCAATTTTTCATGGAAGTATAATACTCCATTGTATAGATAGATCATTTATTCAACAAGATGGTTCTGTTCTTTTGGTTTAATGATTATGGTACAAAAAAACCCTTGCACATGTGTTGTTTCATTTGTTCCAGCATACTTTAGAAATGGTTCCTAGGATTGAAAATAATTGATATTATCAAATTTCTCACCATAGAGGCTGGCCCTTTAAGCACAGCCCAGCAATGTAAAAAAGGGCCTGTTCTGGCATAATATCACACACACACACACACACACACACACATACACAAAACACAACTATATTGTCAAACATGTACTTTTCCCCAATGGAATCTAGGGGGATCAGGAAAGGCTATCAGCTTCTAGGTAAGGGTGGGAAACTTTCACCCTCAGTTCCAGGCCAAAGCCATTTTCCACGAAGAGAGGGCCAGGAAACTTGCTGTCAAACAAGACTCTCTGATATGAACAGAGTGTGTCAGCCCCGCAGAGGAGAACAGGAGCAGTGAAAAAGCCCACCCCTGGGGGTCAAGTACATAGGACCTGCCCAAGACAGAGAGTGGAGAAGGAGAACAGCTCCGGCCCATCATAAGGCTTGCGCTGAGGAACAAGCAACATCGGTGCTTCTTAGGGGATTGGGTCAGGTTCCCTGGAACAACATGGACCTCCAGGTAGCAATGAGGAGCTGATGGCAATGGTGTGGCTGCTTACTAGGGGTCAATCACCAATGTCCAATGTAGGCTGAGTTTTTAAGTGAGCTTCTTCCAACGGAAGAAGGAAACAGGCTTGGCATTTCCTTTGGAGGGATACAATTTTGTAAGTGGAGAGTCCTACATCTACACAGTGATTTACATTGTCTGATATGACACGTCTTTCACTAGATGCCCAGCGAAGGGAAGGACGGCCCCGGGAGGGGAATACATGGCGGTGGCCAGGTCCCAGCCTGCCGGATAGGGCCCACTCTGTCAATTTGCTAAAGGAGCTGACAGTTTGAAAAAGTAGCATTCTCTGACTACCTACTCACAATCTTGCTCTTAGAGTTTTTTGGCTGTGTGCTAACATCTGGTTGTCATTGCATGCCTAAGTTATGTGCCAACAGTTATGAGTCTCAAAAATTATAAGCGATGCTAGGTGGGCTTGAGGGAAGAATCTATTCCTTTGCTACCGTTTTAGCGGCTCCTTCCCATTGTTGTTTAGGAGCAGTTGTGAACAGTCAGCACTGAGTGTGGACACAGACGAAGGGAAGAGCTGCCTTTCCCCAAATGGGCCACTGGGTTTGGACAGAGAACTTGTTAAGTGATCAGGGTAAATGTCTTGTGAGCCCGTTAGCCACACCCCAGAGACGGACAGGATACCCTGATCCTTGAGTAAATAAAGGGAGGTAGGGAGAAGATGCCCGAAAACCCAGCAGCTAAAATGTGGAGTCTCAGAGTCTAATTCAGTGTGATACTAAGAAGTGAATCGATCCGGTATTTCGCACTGAGAAATGCGGAACAAAATTCGTTCTCATTACCCATGAGTTTCAACCACATGTTAGGGAATAATTCATCTAATAACAAAACTGCAACTTCCCAACTTTCTCCAAACTTTCTCTTTCAAAGAGTTTTATTTGAACAAGTAAAGGCATATTTGATTCCAACCGAAAGATTTTAAGCAGAAATGAGGACAATTTGTCTTGCACGTCATGAAAATTACATTTCCGACCTGGCCAAGCAATCATTTCGCTTAGACACCTGGAGGGACTGACTGGTCTTTAAGAGGTCCCTGGGACGCAAACACCGACACCTTTACAGATGTATTTCAGTGCTGCTGAGCAGGCCCAGGTTTTGTGCCGAACGCTGAGGGCAGATTTTGAATTGATACAACCCTTTTTTGTAGACGTTATTCTACCATTGCTATTTAAAAGGCCCACTGGAGACTGCGATAGTTGTACCAGTTTAAAGCGGGCTGCAAGAGAGCGAAGTCCAATAACACGACTGCCATGAGAAATTAATCTAAATGTTAATGCCTCCACATCCCAGACTCCTCTGGGTCTGGGTTTGAAAGCTGGAATGTTTGTCGGGGGAATAGCTAGACCGACAGCACCTGGGGAAACGTGGTGAGATTGCCTTCATGACAGGGTGGAATCCAATTAGAACCTGGCCACACACGTTAATGCCTTTGCACTAAGTCAGATCATGACCTTTCCCAATGCCTGTCCCCAGACTCCAACGGAAGGCAAGGAGGGGCTCGGGGCTCTCAGAAACAAAGCGTTCCTCAGCTGTCCACCAATGAGTGGGTCTGCCCGTGCACAGGCACCGGTCAGGGACCAATGCCGACCGAGCCCCGAGACAGTCTGCACGAGGTTTTCATAATCAACCACACGTGGGATTTTTAGGACACCGTACCATCTGCAAATCAGTCTCTCTCTCTCTCTCTCATCACAAAATACATTATGTTTCTGTACTTTAATAAATTTATAGTTTAGATTGTGGATGAAAGAGTGAGGACAGATGACAAATTTCCCTAAAACAATTGAGTGAAAATATTCAACTCTCTATCCAGCAGCCTTGTGACAGTTACCCTGCTGGTCTGCAAAAATTCACCGGCTGTGTGCGGACGCAGCAAGCACACCACATCCGGGCGGGTTTTCAGGCGGAGGGCATGTGGACTGCTTTCCTCCACAGCCGTGGGACGACGTCGGGCTGCCGTTGGTAGATTCTGGTAGACTCACTCACCCCGATGCAAAGCCTCATTTCCCATAAATTACTTCCTTTCCCTCTTTTCAACTTTGTGGGCAGCATCAGGTTCTGACTCTGTCTCAGATTTTGTCCGTCGTGGGCACTGTGGTCGACTCCTTGGTGCATTCTCCCTTCTCATGCACCCCTTCCTTCGAGGCATCCTGACCTCTCCCCGATAATCTGGGAGCGCTGGAGGAAGCCCTCCTCACAGGGCAGGGTGTGTGACTCGGGCATAAGCTAACCAGCCTGTTCCCATTCCTGGCCCGTCCAAAAATCAGACCAGAAAGCGGGTAGGCATGGTTTGCTGAAACTTTGAGGAAAGAAGATTCCTTGTTCTCCTAGAGAAATCTTCTTAAAAAGACCCTTTCTCACTGTACCCAGGCGAGGGGGCCTGCTGCCCCAGGAAGTGTGCCCAGCCCTGGGGTTGGTTGGTTTGCTTTATTATTCGTACTGAATTTGTTGGGATGACGTTGGTTAATAAAATTATATATGTTTCAGGGGTACAGTTCTATCATATGTCACCGGTATGCACACTGTATTTTGACCTCGGAAAAAGGTATGTCACAGGGCAAGGGGAAATGGGAGTGACACGGACGGGTCCTTGTCCCCACCATTGAAATGCTGACACAAACTAGCCCTGAAACTCATTTAATCTCCAGATTTGCCAGTTATTTAAGCCAACACATCTTCTCTATTGTTTGAGTCAATTTGAGCCAAGTCTTTTCTTGTTCGGAGCCCTAATGCATCCTAAGTTACACTGATCACTCCATTAAGCAGGGCAATTTGTCAACATTCAAAAGCTTCAAAAATGTCCAGACCCTCTGAGCCAGCATTGCGTCTTCTAGGAATTTACCCTAAGGAAATAGTCGAACGGCTATGAAGAATTTATAGGCACAAGCCTCTTCGCATTATTGTTTGGAATGGTGGAATACATAAAGTGACTTCAATGTCTAATGTGCAGCTAAGAAGTAAATATACCACCCAGTTCCACGCAGCCATGAAAAACGATAAATAACGTGGCTACACATGTTTGTCAGTAAAAGCTATACTTCATATAGTAAGTAAAAAAAGAAATGCAAGTGGCAGCATGTTTTATCAATCCGTTTTATTAAAAACCACAGTACGGTAATGATGCTAATGTTCTTTCTGGGTTTTAAGTACCAGGAGCTTTGCCTTCATTATTGCAGAGCGTCTCAGTCCTGGTTGTGCCACAGTCGCCTAGAGACACTTTTAAAAATGAGCAAACAAACCAAGCCACGGCGGCCCAATTAAGTCAGGCTTTCTGGGGACGGGGGTGGTACGGGGCTCATACATCAGAATCTTTCAAAGGTCTTGGGTAACTGTAACGAGCAATGAAAAATTAAAATCATAGTATTATCCCTTTTATTCTGGAGACACCACAGGTGGTATTTGTATCACCTTCCTCACATAGTTGAGGAAATATTAGAAAGGTTAAGTAACTTGCCTCCTATTACACAGACGAGTGCAGACTCTTCTACCCAGTGCTGTCTAACTTTAAACACCATGGTCCTGACAATGACAAGGAAGTTATTCTTTTAGTGACTGAGGGTGAATATGTGAGGAATTTGGGTGCAAAGAAAAAAGACCAGGAGACTCACAGAAGCAGTGTTGTGCCTCTGAGTGGTGAGATTACAAATAATTTAGATGTTCTTTTTTTTATAAATTTAAGTGTTAATAACCAGTATGCTTTTGTATTGCAAGTATGTGTACCAGTATGTGCATGTATGCATGTTTGTATACATGTATGTGTGTATACATACATATACCCAATACATGTCATAGCACGATTGACCCTCTGTCACCATCATTTCACTGTGGGTCAAACCCCCGCTCCAGCTGTGACCACACCTCCACAGGGTATCACCCCACCTCCTCTGGGGAGAATCATATGGCTCCTACCCCCACTGTATCTAAAAACTCCAGCTCTGAGTTGAAAGGTGACATTTCCATATATACTGGAAATAACCTCAAGAACAACAGCAGCACGAAGATGCTGAGGTTTACCAAAGAACTAAGGCTGCAAACAGAAAAACAAACCACTCGTCCATCAGGTTAGCTCCTAACTTCACTATACACCCATTTGAACGGTCAACGATATGGTCAAATAAATTACTTTGGCATCATCTAAAACCACTGAATGTTGTCCCCCCTGAACTTTTAAAAACTTGATGCAGCAAAATTATGTTTTATGTTAATACAGTTTCAGAAAAGCATTCTTTCCCCACTCTGATTTCACCCTGGTTTGCTGAAGACATACGAGCGTGCTTTCTCAGGAAGGTGAGCACCCACTTCAAACTGGGCCCACTCTTTTCAGTTGACTGACAGTATAATGTCAGAATGCTTGCTCTGATTGTCAGCCCTACCAGACACACTTTCCTTAAAAATGTTCCCAACATGTTATTCAAGAACCCATTGCCCAGAGAGCCAGGTCTGTGGGTCTCTAGGGACCAGGGCCTTCCCTTAGCAGGCAGCCCACGGTGCTCCCGCCCCATCAGACTCCATACCTCCTCCCCGCTTCGGAGCAGCTTCATCTCCTGCGGACAAATATGTTTGAAAACCACTCAGCTGAACCGACTGCTTCGTTTACCAGATGAGGAGACAGTAGCTCACAGAGTGGAAGAGCTCACAGAGGAGGCCTTCCTACGTGAGGGAGCCCACCAGGCCTCCGGTCCCTGGGCCCTCAGTCCGGGGCAGTGGGTGGACTCAGTGCCTGTCGCTACTATGACAAACTAGCAGGGACGTATGGGGCAGAGAAATATCACAAGTTTGTTATCCTGCACTTCTGAGGGTCAGAAGCCGACATGTGTGTCCCAAGGCCGTCCCTTCTAGAAAGCTGTAGGGCAGAATGTTTTCTTGCCTTTTCCAGTTTCGAGGGTCTGCCTGCATTCCGTGGCTTGTGGCCCCTTTTCTCAGTGACACTTTGTCATGCTGCCTTCTCTCCGGCTCTCTCTTCCACAGTCTTATCTCCCCCTGACCCCAGCCAGGAAAGATTGTCCATTTTTAAGGGCTCAGGTGAGTAGATTGGGCTCACCCAGACAACCCAGAATTATCGTCCCATCTCAAGGTCTTTAACTGAATCACATCTGCAAGTCCATTGTGCTGTGTAAGGCAACATTCATGGGTTCTAGAAATTAGGATATGGATATCTTTGGGGAGCCATTATTCAACCTACCAAACCATCGGTGCTTTTTTTGTCCCAGCACAGCTGCAAGACAACATATTAACAACAACTTGGCAAGGCCGTGATTCCCAAGCATAGAAACGCACAACCGTAAGTAAGTTCACAGGACGGGGATAGAGATGAGATAGGGAAGCCATTTTTCAAAGGGTTTTAAACATCACAGATGCCTCTGTTTCAGTGACATTCCTATTTTGCATACTCTCATAATAGTTTATAAATTATATGCAAGCGACACATTTACGAGTATGGGATATAGAACTAAAGCAAGAAGGAGAGGTTAGGAATACACATTTCTCCAGGAAAAAATACAGATTTTGATGTAAGGGGCCAGCAAATTAGAATTTTCAGGTTGCACACTCTCACATGTAATTTATTTCATATCTTGCACAAAATGTGGACACTATATTGCCCAGAAAATACATGTCCTTAAATGGCTGAGTGACATGACACCTCTTTTGAGAAATAAACTGGCAACTCCAGGTCCCGAGGGCAAAGACGTGGAGTCTCCGAGGCCCTTTTCCGTCAGCAGGCTGCTCTAGGCGCTGCCTCGCCCTGAACCGGAGACCTGGCTTCCAGAACAGGAGATTAAAACGCTCCTCAGAGCTCCTGCACTTTGCTCTGTCCACCTCTGTCCTCAAGGCAGAGGCCCCTGGCTGCGCTGATCACGTTGGCAGAGGTGACCTTCCCCTCAAAACCACCCCCCTTTGCTCTCCTTCAACTGTATCATTCTTCACCCTCCTTCCTCTCTCCCCTCAAAGCTCATAGAGTTGCCTTAAATCACAGAAAGTCATCTCATGCTCCCTCTCCTGTTAGGTTAAACACAGGGAGGTTTAGGGAATGGGAGGTTAGGCTTCAAACTGTAACACTGTATATTTTTGAAATTTCTGGAAAACCGCCCAGGGCTTTCAGTTAGCAAACATTTACTGAGACCCAGTAATTATCGAATTTCTAAAGGCAGTATGTCTTAGTCTGGGTTACACCTTGGAATCACCTGGGAAATTTTTCAAAATATTGATGCCCGTCATTCTAACTCTGAGCCTCTGATACAATTGTTGGACATCTGTCCCGGTGGTTCCGTAAAAACGCAGATCACACGGTCTTTCTTTCCTCGTAAAATTTTGTTTTCTGGAGGAGGGGGGTGGAAATAAGTATATTAATACTTGAAATACATATATTAATAAACACCTCAGGTCAGTGGTCACGGTTCTCAGAACAAACTCTGAATATCAAAGGGAGGGGTGACGAAGAATTTCAGGGCCACACAGAAGGGATGAGGGAGGACGTGTGCTCATTTGAGAGGCGGCACCTTCGCGTGACTGTTTCATGGAAAACAAAGAGCTGAGCATAAGGCCTAGGCCCTACAGAATGAACTAAAAGTGGACGGTTCTTGTCCACGGACGACAGAAGTCAATGGCAAATCTGGAATCCGGACCCAGAAATTCTGACTTCTATGCTGATTCTTTCTGCACCATCCCCACCATTTTCTTCACTTAGAAATGCCATGCAGTGTTTAAAATGAACACATTTCACTAAACTAAAAGCAGCCTTAAACATTGATGGCGAATCCCATACCCTGCTCAGAAGACAGTAACTCCACGAGGAGATAAATAACTTCACTCTTTGCCTTCACTTAATAAAAATCACCTTATAAGCCATGCCCCTGCCAGGCTGGTTTGTCCCCCCAGGTCCTGCAGCTAAAATATTTTGGAGCTCTTATGTGGAATGAGTAGCAAAGAAATTAAAACGGTCCCTTAACCCATGTTAGAAGACTCTCTTTTTAATGTTAAAAGTCATCCTATTACCCTCTAATGTAATTGATTATTTCTGACTGACTGAATATGATTATCTTCAACAAGCAAACTGTTTCTATTTAAAGGCATAACTATTCACAGCCATTTACAAAGGGTTTTCACCCTAAAAACATAAATGAAAAAATACAGATTGAAAACAAGCCAGACCTCTGGCTAAAATACAAACAATGGAAAATCCAGAAACATAAGACACCTTGCAACTCTCCATGAAATTGACTGAAATGCAGACCCCGGACCAAACCGGCCCATTGCCAGCACAGAACCTTAGGAAATGCTATAAATGCCCAATTTCCCCTATTTCCTCTTAATGTTGTTTTACATTTTATTTTTCTAAGTTTATTTAATTCTCCCCCCCAAAAAAAAGTAAAATAAAATGTGGGAAAACTTTCGTTAGAAGTCAGTGAATAGACAACCTCTGCATGTTATACCTGTTCATGTATAGAGACAGGAAAAATAGCTAAAAAGTTACCTACTTGGGGGTTTCTATGAATTTCGACTTAGAAGTGTGAGTGTTATTTTAAGGCACGCTAACCAAATTTCCATGTGCATCTTGTAAGCATGACAGAATTTGCTACTTGAAGCATATTTTAAAAAACAAAAAAGTCCAAGAAAAGGTGACAGTAGTCTTTTAATTTCATTGGATCGCTCCTTCTACCCTTTAATGTATTCCCCAGGCTGGACAGAACCTCCCTAACTTTAACTCCAGAGCCTGCAGTCTGGAACACAGTGCACTCTCTCTAGCTGTAGTTTTATTCCTGGGCGCAGTTTCTGAGAGGCAGACGGCCTGCTTGTTTCTGGGACAATGTAGGACAGAAAAGATTCGGCCTTTGCTGGCTCTGTCACCTGGGAAGCATTAAGGTGAGTACTAATTAGTTCTATCCAGCACACTTGTAGAGGGAATTTAGCTGCAAATGAAAACTTCTCTTCTTTGGCACTTTGATCTTTGTATTAAATTTCAGCCTTGTTATGCTATATTCTCTTTCCCCGAAAGAAGAAACAAAGAAAGCCAGTTGACTAAGCGGTGATCTGCCCATCCGTTAAATGTTTCTGGGCTTCACCTAGTAGTTATCAATGTAGACTAAATGGATTCGGAGCATTCTTGGACTTGGTCACTTCATGAAAATTCATTCAGTTAAAATAAATCTTTCTGGGGCTCAGGGAACAGATGTGTCCACCATTGTCTTTCCCGAAACCCGCGTCTAGGTTCTGGAGGCGCTTTCTTTCTTGCTCATATTAGCAGAGTACACCCACAAAACTAGTCTCTTTACCTAAGGGTACAGGTGCATAGCCTAAAAGCCACACAGAACAATGAGCAAGAACCACAGAACTGTAGCCACCCTCTGCCCGATTCTGCCACGCTATGGATTTCAACTCTCCAGAGACTGTGATTGCCTCGGTGAAACGATTTCCCAAGCAAAGCCACCCTAGCCCACTCATCGTAAATTAGAGAGAAAAGATATTTTCAATTGCTCCATCAGGCTGTGGGAAAGTTCCCATGAAGAGGCATCATGTGCTAATAAGAGCAAAATTCCCACAGCGGGGAGGGGGCACTTTTTGGAAACATAGACTGGACAGTACCTGGGAACTCGCTTCTGAAATCACCCGCACAGAATTGTAACCGCCAGCCTGCCAGTGGCCACTGCTGACCAGCCGCTGTGCGCACTTCTCCCTGGGGGTGGGTTTGCCGCAAATTCATCTTTTCGTTTACTCATTAGCATCAACCTCTCTCCCACACAGACTGGGTTGGCCCAGAAGTCCATTCAGTTTTTTCGATATGATGGCTCTATTAGTGCTCAGTTGTTTTTAACTTCATCCAAACAATTTTGTTAGATTATATTGTGACAGCTGTCATATCAGTGTGCAATTAAAATGATCAAAATTGGTGAATTTTTGTGCAGCCATTTTAATATTGAAGATGCAAGAAAACATAACATTTTTGGCGTATTATGCTTTATTATTTCAAGAAAGGTAAAAAGGCAACTGCAATGCAAAACAAGAAAGGTTTATGCATTGTATGAGAAGGTGCTGTGACTGATTGAATGTGTCAAAAGTGGTCTGTGAAGTGTCTTGCTACTGTTGACATTCTGGCCAAATAACTCTTTGCTGTGGGGCTGTCTTATGCATTGGAAGATGTTCAGCAGCGCCCCTGGCTTCTGCGCACTAGAAGCCAATAGCAGGAGATAGCTGACAAACTCAAAATATCCAAATCAAGAGAGTTATTGTGAAAATGAAAAATGGGTCTTTTATTTTACAGAAAAAAACTAAAAGAACGTTTTGGCCAACCCAATAAAAAAGAGCAGGACCCCTTCTCTCTCCTGCAACCGAGGAGTGGGGAGAAGCACCTTCTGCCTTTCCCCTTCCCCTCACAAGAGCAGGGACAGGGGAGGAGCGAGCCACGAATAGTTTCCTTCCGTCAGGCATTTGTGCCCACTTGTCGGCTGCGGCGCAGTCCTGCCTGGAATGCAGACGACGATTTTGCCTCCCTAACTTCTCGGTACTGATAGAATCACATCAGGCTGTAGAATGTTTCCAATTCACGTTTCATCGCACTTTCAGGTCACAGTGTTACCCCTCTCACAGCTCGCTTTACAGTTTTCTGAAGAATCTCCTCCACTAGTGTAGGAGTTATCACCTCCTGCCTATCCATCCTTAAGACATGCCCTCTCTTTTCATGCCCTTCCTTCTCACACACCGTTAGCTCCTCCTTGCCTTTTTCTTGTCCATCCACCACAGCCCCTTTGTCCTTCGGAAACCGCCGGCCCCCTGAACGCCCCTCTCTGTTCCTTGTACCCCAGGCTTCCCTTGAACATTCTCTGAAGCTGTGGTCCCCAATCCCTCATACCAGCCCACAGAGATGGACTGGCCTTCTGCCAACACAGAAAAGTAGCCTATTTGCCTTAAGTACTTAGTGGTTCAAAAGGGAAAATAATTTTCTTTGCAGGCAGTGAGAACGGAATTTCCCCCATGTAATCAAGCTGAATGAGTCTCTCTCCTTTTCACTCAAAAACCCCAGACCAAGCTCCCTGGCAAATTCCTTCCCTGTCACAGTCAAAATAAGTGGCATCATTTGAAATTCCAGGGCTTGCAGTATAGACAGGAATTAGCTAAGAATCGGCTCCATAAAGGAAAAATCTAAAGTCACAGTTATGTCACACACAAGTCTTGTTTTGTTTCCCCTCAGTTTCAACTCAGTTGCAAGCAGCCACCTGACATTACTGCACCCAGAAAGCCCCTAGTTGATCCCCCCTCATCCTCAGTCTTCTGTGGGCCGTGGGCCTCAGCCTGAGTCCAAGCTCCGACTGCAGACACCCTCCTCCGGCCCTGGGACCAGGAGGGACGCACCGTGCTCTGCCTGAGTGACAGCTACGGCCGAGTGCTCAGTACCCAGCTAACAAGCACTTCAACATCCACCTCCAGGGATGGGCGGCACCATTGGGACACAAAGGTAAGTCCTTGGATCATCCAAGCTTGCCTCTCTCTCCGCAACCTCCTCAAAATGACACCAATTGCCCCTAATGTATCACAACTTCGCCCTGTGCCTGCGCAAGAGGACACTTCCAGCTCCCCCAAGGCTGCGGACTGTTCCAACAGGAATGGGAGACTCAGAGACCCTGTTAAGGCCCCAGAATGCCAGAAACCA
>CM052546.1:16809135-16828982 GCA_028533065.1 Trachops cirrhosus
TTAGTACAGTAAATCCTCACTTACCATTGTTGATAGGTTCTGTGACTTTGAGCAAAACGACTTTGAGCAAAACGACTTATAACAAAAGTAATTTTGCCATAGGCTAATTGATATCAGAGAGAGTTAAGTTCCTATGGCAGCTCATCAACGCTGTCACTGAATGATGTTGAACCAAACGACATTATTCGAGGACCTGCTGTCCCTACACAATGACCCCAATTTTGTTGCTTGGCCCACAATGCTGAAAGTGTTTATTACCCTGGCCTTTTAATGAAACATTTGCTGACAATCTGCTCTGGATCAATTGCAGGAATCTAATTCGCTGCAGCTGAAGAAATGAGTAGCAAATTGGAATTAAAAATTCCCTGCGGGGAAGGTATCTTCCCGGACGGGGTGCTGGAGAGACCTTCCTCGTGGGTGTTGTCCTTGGCCCTCATCTCGTCCTGGGCAGCTTTCTTCCCACGCAGCTCATGCATGGGAAGACGGCGTTTGGCTTCTTGAGAAGAATGGGGCGGTGCTGGGCCAACTGGCTGAGAATCTTGACTCTGTGAAATTGGACGGTTTTCTATTTGGATGAGACGATAGTTTGATTTGAAAACACCCAATTAGTGACTGTAACTAATACATTGTTTCACTGAATTAAATTATTTTATCATCCCTCCAACTGGATTTAGAGCACAGATAAAGGTCTTGGGTAACAGGTTACTGTCTGAAATGAATTTGTTATAGGTCAGCAATGACCAGGGGAAGACTGGTTCATAGTTTAATGAACTAGGCTAATTCTCCAGGAACTAGGTGATGAGCCTCGGTACAATACAAAAGGAAAATACTAATTTCAGAGCAGTCTTTCCAAAGCCAAAACCAAAAAAGTAATGGAACATCCCGGAATGTGGTATGGATTTCATTCATTTGTTTATCAAGTAAGGAGCTCATAGCCTAAAGGGGAGATAGACAAACAAAATACATTCCAATAGAATATAGAACCTGCACTTAGTTTTTGTATGTACAGCATCATGTCCACAGCACTACAAAACATAGAATAGGCATGCAGGTCAGCTTTGAGGCTTTGAGGGAGGCAAGAGAAAGTTTCTGGGAAAGATGGCACGTGGATGAAATCATAAAGAATGGTTCAAGGTTACTCAGAGGAAGGCAGTGGCCAGCTGTGCAGGTATGTGGAAGGATTTAGGCAGTAGGCAATCAGAGCCTTGAGAAAATTCAGTGCAATTAGAAAACTTCAGAACACTCTGTATGACTAGATCAGAGCACTGAGGAATGGTGCTTACAGGGTCAAAAAGTGGCAAGGCCACATTGTTCTAAGGAGTTTGGTTCTCATCCTGAGGGTCACAGGGAGCTGCTGGAGGATATTGACCATGACATGATCATATGTGAGTTTTAAAAAGATTGTTCTGGCAGCATAAAGGGGAGTGGGGTGGTGCAGAGTGAGACCAGAGCTTGGGGGAGATGTGAAGGTTGCTGTTGCAGTTTTCCAAGTGACAAATGACAGTTATGTAGCAGTAGTAAGGCTGATGGGAAGAGGGGGATGAAACACCAGGCAGGTGAAACTCACAGGGCTGGTTATTCTGGGATGTGCGCAGTGAGGGAGGAGAGGCCGTGACTACCATTCACATGCATCCTCAGTGAGATGATCACCACGGGACAGATGCATAAAAAATCACGAGCCAGGGAAGGGATGGTCAGCCATACAAACAGTACTGAGAGCCAGGGGAGTGGTGTCTGGGGAATCAGTGAAGCCTTCATGGACGGATCGGTATTTGAGATCAGAAAGAGTTGAAACTTTCAGTCCCACCCACTCCCACCCCCACCTCTGTGCAGGGGAGAGGGACGAGAGATTGAGTTCAGTTGTCAATGGCTAATGATTTAATCAACCATGCCTATGTAATGAAGCCCCATAAGGCCTGGGTTCAGAGAGCTTTGGGTTGGTGAGCAGGTGGAGGTGCCGAGAGAGTGGTGCACCTGGGGAGGGCGTGGAAGCTCCTCGCCCTTGTCGCCATGCCTAGATCTGTGCATCTCTTCTGTCTGGCTGTTCCTGAGTTGTATCCTTTTATAATAAACAGGCAATCTAGTAAATAAAATGTTTCTCTGAGTTCTGTGAGGCGCTCTAGTAAATTAATCGAACCTGGGGAGGGGCCTTGAGAACCTCTGGTTTTATAGCCAGTTGGTCAAGGATGTAGTAGCCCGGGCTTGTGACCGTGGTCCACAGGGCAGGGCGACTGAGGGCAGTCTTATGGTACTCACCTGTGGGATCTGATACTGTCGCTGGCTGGGTAGGTCATGTCAAAATTGAGTGGAATTGTAGAACACCTGCCTGGTGCCCTAAGAATTGCTTGTTGATGTGGAGAACACACCCCACCCCGTGCTGGAAGTGGTACCAGAACCTATGCAATAAGTGCTCTGTATGTATTTGTTGAAGGAGTGGATATTATTGAACAGTTGAATGCTGGGATGTCATAGTTTAAGTGTCCTTAAGAAAGTAATCTAACCATCGCAATTGACTGATGGAGTACCAGAAAAAGGGCATGACTTACCTTTGTGTTTTTTTATTATTTATTCATGTTGCCCAGCATGTTTTCTTAGCTTGATCGTTTTGGCAATGGGGAGCAGCCTGGAGATAAGGAAATACCCATGTCTGTAAGTGGCTGAGGACAGTTTTACTTGTGCATGTGAAATGTATATATTATTTTACATATTGCTACCATTTAAAACTTTTACCTCTAGCACTTTGGAAAGAGACTTAAGATTCATTAGTCCTCGGAGGCTGAAAACAAACTCTAAAATTATAAGAAAATCTTATGGTTTCAGTAAGCATGCCACTGAATGACAAAAATAGCATTAGGTTTTATTTATTACTTTTACCCAAACCCTTTCCTGGTTTATTTTGTACAGTCTGTTCTACCTATGGACAATTGAGTCTGCATAAATCTCAGCTTTGATCATGTATTTTTTTTCCCCACTTAAATGTGTCATCCTGTCTTCAAGTGGCTACAAAGGGAAGACCGAAGTGCTCAGTCTGGTCCTATTCTTTCCAGCTTTATTCCCACGTCCTGGCCCCTAGACCAGTGTGCTTCTCGAACTTGAATGCACATGCGAGTCACTTAGGAGATCCAATGAGGATTCGGATTCAGCAAGTCTGCGGTGGGAACCAGGTTCCTGCCTTTCTAACAAGGTGATGCTGGTAAAGCTAGTGCGAGTGGGAAGGCCCTGGCAATACTGTGCCCTCTCCTACATGCATTCATCGCGTTTCATTGTTATGTGTTTAGTAACTGTCTTTCCTTCACTGCAGAGTATGTCCCAGAGAGCCTCATCAGATCTCTCGGCTTCACAGTGAAATCCTTTGGCATTTATCAAAATGAATCCGAAATTCCTAATACTCTTGCTTTGGACAGGACCTTATTTACCCCTTCCCCTTGAGCCATAGGCAGTGAACTGAATCCAGAAAGTGACCTTTCTTTCCAGGGAGACATCATGAGTTAGTGCAGAGCTGGGACTAGGAACTGGTCTTGGGAATAAATACCTGCTGCAGCACAAAACTTCAAGGAAAGTTCTTAGGAGAAGTAGCACATCATTCAGACCTTGCCCCTTCCCTCCCCCCGGTATTGGATGCTTAGCATAGAACTCCCACTGCAAGCCCTTTGGCAAATTGCAAATGTGTAAGAGAAGACAAGAAATACCCCAGGGGCATTTCTCAGCGTCCATGGAGGCTCCACAATTAGACAAACAGCTTATAGGATAACTAGAGTGTAGCCAATTGAGAAGGATTGACCTAATTCTTCCTTTTTAATTACCTTAATTTTATGCATCAGGTAATTAACTGAATGACTTAGTGATTACAGATGCTTTTTCTATCTCCAGCCAGGAAATAAGCTGCATCGGAAACATAGGTGGGAGAAGGAGGGGACATTAGGGAGTGGGCATTTTGATAGGCATCTGAATGAACCCCATGTTGGAGTGCAAAACTCCCCATGGAATTTTATATCTGAACAATGCATTTGTCTGCCTAGAAAGAGGAAAACACAGGGAATTCCCCAAAGTAGCTTCTAGAAATAGATCAGTGTTTCTCAACTCGGGCACAATCAGCATTTAGGACCAGAGAGTTTTTTATTTTTGGGAGCTGTCCTGCCCATTGCAGGGTATTTAACAGCATCCTTGGTCTCTAGCCACTGGTAGCACCCCCACCACCACGCCATGACAACCAGAAATGTGCCCAGACATTTCTCTCATCCCCTGCGAGAGAACGGGAGAGCATCACCCCCAGTCAGGAGCAGCTAGACTCGACCACTGGTCTGGCTAAAGCTGTGCACGTCTACCCGGCTGCTGTAGCAGCCACACGGGACACGCGGCAGCAATTCCACGGAGCGCCGTCCTCACAGATTTCAATGTTTGGGGCCATTTATTTAAGATTTTGGTAATATTTGCAATGCAAAGTTTCAGCCTTTAATAATGAACTTTTGTAGGCTAAAAGCCTCCTCCACTTAAATACATGAAGCATTTGCAAAAGCCGTGTGCCCAGCAGAATACCTGGTGACTTTAATATCCAAGAAGCCGATCCGCTGCTCACCTTGATCTCCACTAAGGCTTTTGTCTTCCATCCCACCTCATCCTAGACCATGTTGTCATCAGTAACTGTATTGCCTCTGAAACCTTCAGGTGTCTTTCTGATCACCAAGTCCTATGCTTCTGACTTGATTAATCACCTGGTTCTCCGAACACTGTTTTGACCCCACCTGAGTCTCCAATGTATTGACCTCACCATTTTGCATCACTGACCACACCCCTCTTATCTATATTTGCCTCTCTACCCAGGTCAGAGTCTCTTGTCCATCATGTTAACCATTCCTTGTGTTATTAGCCCTATGATGTGTTTGCCTGTCTAACACCAGTGCAGAATGAGTTTCATTTTTTAATTTTCTCTGTATCTATATCTAAACAGATAAACATCTGCACTTAATGGAAAAGCCACCCAGTATAGTGACGAATCCATTGCAGTTTAAATTCAAGACCACAAACCTTGAATGGACACTTAGACTGCCTAGAATTCTCACCCTAGTAAGTCTGTTTTCTCCTCTTTGGGTCAAGTCTTTCATGCTCCATACCCTCACTCTGATAACTGCCTGGAAAAGAGAAGCAGAGGGAGCTCTCACATACGAATGTCAAATCCACACCATATCTTTATTCCTACTGGTAGTCTCTATTTTCCATCCTCTCACTGCTTTTACCAAGGGTCAGTCTCCTCCAGTGCTTTCTATCCCAGTTCCTATAGCTTCCTCAAACATTTGACTTCTATGGTTTCATCTGCATCACTGTTTCCTACTTTCAGTCGAGTCATCTCCACCGCGTGGAGATATACTCTAGTTTTTCACATTGTACATCGATCCAAATTCTGTTTCTTCTACACATATTTCTCTCTTGTCCTTCACAGGAAATATTCTTGAAGGATTGACCTAAAGTCACTGGATCTGGGTCTTTATCTCCCACAGTTTCTTTAATCCACTCCAGTGTGGTTTTTACCATCACTACTCCCCTAAAACCATTTCTGTCCACAATCATCATGTTGCCAAAACTAACGGGCCTTTCTTTGGACTTCTCACTCACCAATTACTGTTGACCACTCCCTCCCTTTTGAAACTCTCTCTTGGTCTCTAGGACACTGCCTTCTCATAGTTTCTTACCCTTTTATATCCTCCCTAAAAATATTTTTAATTATGGTAGACATACAACATACAATATTACATTCGTTTCAGGTGTACATCTTAGGGAGTCCACATTTATGTACCTTACAAAGTGATCACCACGCTGAGTCAAATAACCATCTGTCACCGTACATCATTATGATGGTGTTATTGACTCTGTTCCCTGTGCTATCACATCCCTGTATCCTTCTTTTATTGTCTTAAAAATTTTTTTTTCTTTGCAAACCTACTTTTTATTATAAGAGTTCTCCACTGATTGGACCGACTCTCTGTCTACATTTTCCTACAGGGACCTCATCCACCTCACGGCTTTAAATGCCAACTGGATAGTTACGGCCCCCAGACCTGTGTGGTGCCCTCCATTCTTTCCTGTGCTCCAGACTCGCACAGTCAGATGCACACCCATCTGACTCGTTACTCTTTGGGACTGGATATATGATACGCATGTCAAATTAGCATTTTCAAAACAGGGTTTTTGTGTTTCTTTCTTTTCCTTTCATGTTTCCCCCAAGACTTTCTCATATCACTAAGTGGCACCTTTAACCACCTCAGAACCCACCAAGGCCAAAACCACTGGAGTCGACCTTGACTTGTTCCTTATTTTCATTCCTTACTTATAATCCTTCACCACGATGATGTTTCATTCTGTTTCTGAAATGTATCTTCTTTCCCTGGTCAAAGAGCACCAGCACCGAAAACTTGTTAACCATGGCAAGAGAGATTTTGTTCGGACTAATGTGGCAGGGGAGAGAGACTCCAGTAAAAACTGAGCTCAACTCCAACTAAGACAAACGTAGCTGAGATTTTAAAAGGGAAAAGAGGAAACCAAAAGGGGCTATGGGGAGGTGAAAAGGGGGGATCAAAAAGGATTCAGGGGGCTATGGTGGACATGGAAAAGTACAGCAAGGAATAAGTGGAGAATTACCGAAAAATGGTTTGGCAGTGTGAGTTGGAGCAATACACATTTTGCGGTTTGGAAGCATTTCTTTTTCTTGTACAAAGATTTGTACGGGGCTGGGTCACTGTAGAAACATGGCCTAGTGCAGGGGGAAGCCAGGCTGAATTAGAGTCTCTTAGCACGGTGCTCACGCAATTCCTTGTGCCATGGGTCACAACCTCTTCACTGCCACCAGCTTGTCCGTCTTTTGTCATCTGGACCTTTGAAAGAGTTCTTGGATGGTCTCCTTGCACACATTCAATTAAATCATGTGTTCATTCGTCATTAGGGAAATGCAAGTCCAACCCACAATGATGTATGACTTCATACCCATCGGAATGACTATTATAAAAAAGACAAACCACAAGTGTTGGTGGAGTCACAGAGAAATTGGGACCCTCATACATTACTAGTAGAAATCAGAAATGGTATAGCCACTTTGGTAGACAGTATATATAGTAGTTTCTTAAATGTTAAACATTGAGTTATCATATGACTGAGCAATTCCATTTCTAGTTCTCTATCCAAGAGAAATGAGAACACTTCCACACAAACATGTGCTGAGGTGTTATCATCTGTCCCTTATGCACCAGCAGTGGTGCTCTCTGCTCACTGCAGCCACTTGGGGACCTTGGACAGGGAAGCAGCCCCCATTCCTACCAGCGTTTGTTAATTGTTATTCCAGAGGGAAAACACAAGTCTGGCAGATCTTACATCAACAATTAAGTGATACACATCACTTCTGCTCACAATTTAGAGGCTAGCATTAGTCACAAGGCCTGATCTAATGCAAGAACAAAGAAGTGCCATCTACACGTGCCTGGGAGGCGAAGAACTGAAGTGTTAGCAGGCACCCTAATGGGTCCTCTGCCCTTGCCCCTGCCGTTCCCTTGGCTTGGAATGGTTTCCCTTCATCTCTGGGTGGACCTAGATCCTGCTCAGCCTTCAGTTCCCAGACTTCCCTGGGAGAACTCCTGTGACAAGTCTGTCCCAAGCGGTGCCTCTGTCTCCCACACAATCCTTTCGAGTTCTTTACCCCAGCCCCGAGGTGTTATGACCCTGCTTATTTCATGATCTGAAATTGTTTGCTATATTTCTTTGTTTGTTTTCTTACTGAATGTAAACTTTTTGAGGCTGTAATTTGTATTCTCTGTTTCATTCATCACCAAATCCCCAGCATTTGGAACAATGCCTAGCAAGCTCATAATAGAAAATCGATAAATATTCATTAAATGAGTGAATGAACATGCTTTCTTACCTCCCAAGCATTTTTCATGCTGGTCCTTCTTCATTTTCTTTCAAACAAAATACTATGCATTCTCTAATGTTCAGCTTAATGTCATCTGTGCTGTAAAGCCTTTGATTTCTCTATAATTATTGGTCAGAGGTAATTTTTAACTCAACCATGCTCTCATAACATTTTACGTATCCTTTTTTCATAGTGGATACTCTGCCTTATGTCTTTATAGTGATATGCATGACTCTTCAATGTTTCCTGTCTCATATTTTGAACTAGTTGTGTGGAGCGTCATTAAAGCTAAGTGGTATGTCTTCTAAGTATTTTATATCCCAGTGCCCAGTCCATTCTACAAACATTTGCTGAATACCTGTGCTCTAGGCAGTGTTCTAGGTGCTGTGGATAGAGCAGTGAATGAGGCAGACACAGTCCTTGCCCTCACAAAATGCATTTTCTATTGGAGCAGACAGACCAACCAACAACTTCAGGTGTGATAAGCACTTTGAAGAACATTAAAGGAGGACAGGGGATAGATAGATAAGGAAAAGGAGTGTTGGTCAGGGAAGGATTTTTTGAGATGTGATATTTGAATCGAGATCTGTGTGAAGTGAAGATTCAAGCCATCAACACATCTGGGAGAAGCTTGTTCTAGGCAGATAGGACAGCAAGCACAAAGGCCATGAGATGGGAATAAGCTGTTGTATTGTGGGTGGAGTGGGATTGGGAATAAGGCAGAGAGTTGTTGGGGACATATAAAAATTTTTTTTCTTTTACTGATTCCAGAGAGAGGGGAAAAGAGGGAGAAAATGAGGCAGAGAAGCACTGATACGAGAGAGAAATATTACCTGTTGTACACGCCCTGTCTGGGGACCAGACCTTGCAGCTCAGGCATGTGCCCTTACTGGGAATTGAACCCATGGCCTTTTTGTTTGCAGGACAACTAAGCCACACAGGCCAGGGCGGGGCCACACTTTATACAGGGCCTCTGTAAGCCATCAAGTGGTTTTGAGTTTTGTTCTGAGTATGTTGGCATGTCATCAGCAGAGTTTGAACAGATCAAGATTTTTTAAAGCATCAAATTAGCTATCACTCCATTTCCTGTGTAGAGAATAGTCTGTGGGGACAAAAGTAGAATCAAGAAAACTAGTTACTAAGCTATTTGATAGATCAGGTAAGGGAGGAGGGCTTAGGTTAGAGAGGTGGTGAAGACATGCTTCTGAGTGGATGGAAAGTGAGTGTGGTATCCAGGGAGCCACGTGAAGAGTGTGTCTCAATAGGGAGGAGGATGGAATAAGTGGATGCTGTGGGGGAGTCTAGCAAAAAGAGGCCTAGTGCTTGATACCGGGAGTCACTGATGAACTTAGGAGGTGTGGTTTTCCTGCAGTAGTGGAGAAGAAAGCTTCACTGGAGTGATTCCAAGTAGTGGTGGAAGATGAGGAAGTAGAAGCAGCTAATAGAGACTCTGAGGGAATTTCGCTGTAAAAGATAAGCAGATAAATGGAGAGGAAGTGTATGGTGTGCATAAAAATGATGATTTAATGGATCAAAAAATGGAAAAGCAACACTCAGATGGAAAGGTAGTAGAAAATGGATTTATTTGTAATTATTGGTCACTCTAATCTTAAATGGAAGCTTGAGGCTGGCCTTTCTCTCTACTCCTTTACCAATCTGTGTTGCTGTCTTCTCCTGCCCCACACAGATCAGGGATGAAATAGACTTCAAAGACCAGCAAGGCTACCTTGCTAATGGTGAAGGTTCTAGAAGCAAGCATATAAGAAAAATGTGTAGATTCACACTGGGCAAAGGCTCTCATCACTTTTAGGTTTGGTCTCTCTTGTTCCCATCCTTTTGTGGCCATGATACTTTTTCTCCCATTTTTGGTTTCTGCCTAGAGCTTTTGAATTTCACTTTCCAGAAAGCCATTATCCTGGCTATAATGCTTAATCAGGGAGATAGATAGATGGGTGGGGGGGGATAGAGAGAGAGAGATCAAAACAATGAAAAGCAAGCAAAGCAAAACAAAAACTAATTTTAATTGGTTTGTGTTTTACTGGTTTAGAATGAATTGATTCTCTCCATTTTTTACCTTCCATACTTTTTTCTTATCAAAGAAATAAGACCTTAAAAAAAAGGATTAGGTTGTAGACCTAGGGAAAAAATGCAAAAAAAAAAGTCACTTTACTGTTTTTAGTCTTTACCAGGGGTTAGCAGATCATAACCACTCGTGGGACAAAGCTGGCTTACTACCTGTTTTTGTAAGTAAAGTTTTATTGGACCACAGCCATGCACATTCATTTACATATTGTCAGTGGCTGCTTTCTGCTACAATGACAGTGTTATGTAGTTGTGAAAGAGAGCATATGTCTGTAAAAGCCAAAAATATTTACTATCTGGCCCTTTACAGAGAAAGCTTGCTGATCCCCCTAGTCTGTACTAACATTTCCCAAAGTGTACCCTCAGTGAGATGGTCTCATTGAGATACACTGAACTCACAGGCCTGGAAACTCCAAGTGAAACACAGGGAATGAGGCAAATTCACTTACTGTGGGACACTACAGAGCCTTTAATATGCCACTGTAATGTGAGTCTCCAAAAGGGGGTGAAATGTGCTTTGCAGGTTTAAAGATGAAATGTTAGGGAAATTAGGATGGTATTATGGTTCTGATTCCTAAACATACCCAAATCTGTCCCAAAAGACACCCATTCTCTGCACAGAGTCCCTGGAAAAGTAACATCCTGGGGGATGTGGAGTGGAACAGCAGTGTGCCACTTTGTTTAGAGCTCTCCAGCTCCCAGCACCCAGCGCAGGGCTTTCCTGTACGTGGCCAGGAAGCACGTCATTTGTAACTGAAGGCAGACAAGGGGCTTCCTATCCTCCCCCTGTTTCACATCTTGGAATTTTATCTCACGCTAGGCTCATGGATGAAGGAAGTTGAAGGAGATGGATGGGGAGCAATGTGGCAGGCTGGCGGAGCAGGCCCCGGCCTAACTCACGTGCTTGGAGGAGGTGGAAAGAAGAGGGAACAATTTCAGCCACATCTGCACAGAAGCAGCAGTTTCTAAATGGAGGAGGTGTGGGAGAGGGAGTGGAGCCTTGTTGATGCTTTTAAGGCACAGTGGTTGTATCTGATCATAACAATGGTCTTGTCAATATTCTAGAACTTTGAGCAGAGTGATAAGCAACTCCTTCCCATAAGCAAGTCCTGCTCCTTTCCAGGAGGTGAGGGCAATGAAAAGGGATGGGCAACTGGGGAATCATTAAGAGTGCCCTGGCATGGGAGAGGATGCTGTTGGGCGTCCTTCCTCTATAATTTGCTGATTTTCCTAATTTGTCTGAGTTTAATATTTTTCCTATTTCATAGAATTCATAGTGAGACCAATCTTCTAGGATACACGGTTGGAGAATATTGGCCTAAACCAGCAGTCCTAAAACTTTAGAGGGCACCAGAATTTTTGGAATTCTTGTAATAATCTATATCCCTGTATTCCACCTCAGAGGTTCCATTTCAGCAGTTGCAGGAGGCTGTATAGTCTTAATGAACTCCCCAGGGGGTCCCAATCAGGTAGTCCTCTGGTTGCATTTTGAGGAACAATGGTCTCAACACTAGCTGGAGAAACACAAGAAATCTTTTTTATTACACTTTTTTTTTAGTGTTTACACTATAGCTAGCAATAGCAATATATATGTAAAATGAATCCAAATCCATTTTTACCCTTTTTGACCCACTTTGACAATCTCTGTCTTTTAATTGGTATATTTAGACCATTGACATTTAATGTGATTATTGATATTATTGGATTAATATATACCATATTCCTTAATGTTTTCTATTTGTTGTCCTTATTCTTTGTTCCTAGTTTTGTTTTTCATTCTTATGTTGCCTTTTGTGGTTTTAATTGAGCATTTCATGTCATCCATCTTTTCTTTCTTAGCATATTAGCTATACTTCTTGTTAACTATTTTTTAATGATTGCAAAGGAGTCCTTAAGCTGTAGTCCTGCCCTACTTTGCAGAAAATGCTGGAGTAAAACTCCAGGCTGGTAACTAAGCTTGAGTTTCACTCCAAAATCACTCATCTTTTTGGGAAACCTCTAACACAGAGAGGCAGTTGGTCTAGACTCTTAGTTTGAAATTTTGGCAAACCAAACTGAGGCATGATTAACAAATTGGACCTAGAGAAATTTAAGAGTCTTAAGGAATAAGGAGTTCTTTGTGTTTCAGAAAGAGTTGAGTCATTTTCACCCAGGAAGCTGTATTTAGAGGAGCTCATATGGTAAGACCTCAGAAAAATTAAGATCCAGTTCTCTGGGTTGTTTGAATGTCCTTTCTGGAGAGTTACAACATCTTCTCTTCTGTAAATCACTAAGAACATTAAGAGAGGTATGGACGGCAGGAAGATCTTGCATGGCTTACAGACAGCTCACAAGAGAAATGAAGACTTACTGGCACAACTAAACTGGAGCTGTCTGCAGAGGAAATGATTTGGGGGGTAGCAAGCCAGACATGTGCAAGCCTAAGACAGATTGTGGAGGAAACTGAAATGTCTCATTAGTTCTAGCATTCTAAATTTTAAAGTCCTCACCAGCTCTAGGATACTGAGTCTCATGAATAATCATCTCATGCCATTTCATTGTTGTTGGAAGACAATGACAGTTTTACATTTTATTTCTGTAAAAATAACTTATATGTCCACTTGGGGGTAGTAAAGTGTTTTTTCAGTATCTCTAGGGAGCCTTCAGTATTTCCTCTGCAAATGCATTGGATGTGAGTGAAAGCAGCGCCAGCTGGGTGTTGTGCTATTTCTTCTATTTTGCAAGTGACAGTTTGTTCTAGTGCGTGAATAAACACAGTAGGAATTATGGGCAAACACAGGTTTCACTTCCTTTTTTAAAAATTTATTTCTTATAATGCTCAGAGTTAACAACATGCAAGCAAAAGTTGTTTTATTGGCAGATATACACAGAGGCTGAATGGCATTTGAATTAATTCTATAATGGTGGTCACATTATATTCAGTTCAATTCAATTCACTAAGATAGTCCTAAACTTGTTTGAAAGTTCCTGGGTTGTAAAGATTTGCTAACACTTGAATAATTCTCCTTCTCTTTAACAATTTCAAGATTTTAATATTTTTACTGTCGTAACAGTAACATAACAAGCCACGACCGAACTTATAAAATGATGCGTCTTTATTATCTCACAGTGTCTGTGGGTGAAGAACCTGGGTGTGGCTCTGCTGGGCACCCGGACTCGGGGTCTCTCAGGAGGCTGCTACTGAGTTGTACACAGGCCTGCAGTCACTTCAGGCATGACTGGGACAGGATCCACTTCCAAGCTCACTGGCAGCTGGCTTCCCAGAGAAAACGAAGAGAGAGGGAGAGGGGGACCACGCCCAGGAGAGAGGCCAGGGTCTTGCTGTAATCTAATCTCAAGAGTGGCATCCCGCCATTTCTGTCATAGTCTAGTTATTGGAAGAAGGTCAGTAAATTGTACCCCATTCTCAGGGCGGGGGGTTACACAGGACATGAGTGCCAAGAGAAGAGGATCCTTCTAGGGGTACGTTTTATAGGCCCTGCTATACCTGTACAGGTTAGACAAGTATGTGATTTTAAATTATTTCTCTTTTGAAAAATTACTAAAACAATGTTCAGTAGTTAATCAGATTTCTGTTTTGTGGGTAGAGTAACCAGAACCCGTCTTGTACTGGTGTCAGGAGACACGGCTTCTATCCTTCCTTTGTGCTGACCAGCAGCAGACACTCAGCCACGGCAGCCCCGAAAGGTGGCGTCCTTGTCAACAGAGAGGCCGTTCGGTTGCACTCTGTAATCTAGGGCCATACACCCTGAGCGCACCTGCTCTCATCTGATTACTACTCTGTAAGCCCCCTTCTCGTGTGGGCATTGCTTCCCAACAAACAGATCTATTGGAAGGGACCCTACTCTCTTCCCTTTTGGCAACAGTTTCTCAACCTCAGCACTGTTGTTGACATTTTGGGTCTGATAATTCTGAGTTGTCTTTTTTTTTGGTGGTTGGGGGGTGTGTTGTCCTGGCTATTGTAGGGTGTTGAAACGCACCCCTGGCCTCTCCTCATGAGAGTCAGGAGCAGTGCCCCCTTTTTGACAATTAAAAATGTCCCTAGATGTTGAGGACCACAAATGTGGTCAGAACCATACTTAATCTGACATATAAAAGTGATTTCCTTTTCCAGAATACCTTGTTTTTCTTTTCTACATGCTGTAAATTAATTACTACACGTGTTAGTAATTTACAGATATTCACAATTTAAAAGAAAAGTGATCTTTTGAGGTAGGAGTTCAAGGCCTAGACATGAGAAGGTGTTTCTTGTGACTGTGTTGGGGGTGGGGGGTGGTGGGGATGGGACACTTCATACTAGGCATAAATCATACTTATTCCAAAAAATAAATACATAAATAGATAAAATCATCAGAGAGTGATTTCCAGGATCTACAGTGGAGAGTGTGTGGAAGCACGCACGAGTCCTGTGATGGTTAATTTCACGTATTAACTGGACTGGACCACAGGTGTCCAGTGTTTGGTCTAACATTAGTCTGGGTGGGTCCGCGAGAGCGTTTCCAGATGGCAGTGCAGGTAACCTTTCATTTCTGCACGTGTCGGGCACAGTGCAGCTGTCAGTGCCCCTGAGGCTGGTCTCCTTGTCCTTCAAGTCCAAGCGGGTGTCTGGGCTCGAAGGAGCACAGTGGCTGGATCCTCAGCCCCGTCTTCTAACTGCGGGAGCCCCAGCTCAGACATCTCCTTCCCCAGATGAGGACAGGCCAAAGGCCTTCACAGGCAGGTGAGATGCTCGGCTGTCCCTGGGAGCCTGGTGGCTGTGGGTTTGCCAACTGCCCCATCAGAATATTGATTAGCGTTTCGTGCAACAGAGCAGCAATCTTTCACACGTGTTCGTGCCTCCATTGCTAACAAAACCCTAGCAGTCAGTGATGGAGTCCCCAGTGGCTTGCTCATCTGGCAGAAAAGACTACAAAGTACGCCTGACCCATATCCTGGTGCAGAGCTCACTTAAACTGCCTTACACTCAGATGCTGCCAAAGGGGGTAACATTCTCTAAAAACTTAAAGTGAAATGGCATTAAAAATATTTTCATAAAGCAAAAACCACCCCTATTCCTAGTTATCATTCTCCTACAAACACTTATTATAGCACCTTCTAGGCATCAGGCATGACCCTAAGAGCTTTACACATAGTATATTGATTTATTTCACCCTTGTGTAACCACCATGATGTAGAGACAGCGATTGTGTCTATTTTGTAGATGGGGAAACAGGCACCGAGAGGTTACATAACCTGCCCCAGGCCCCACTGCTGGTCGTGTCATTTATAGGCGGGATTTGAACCCAGGCACCTGGCTGTGGTGTTCATGCTCTTGACTGGCGCCGTTTGCTCTCTGATCTGTGCAATGATGTAGTGGGGAGTAAGAGAAGAGGCAGCGTTTGGGGGTGACTTTCAAGAAAGGCTTTTCCAGAGATGTCAATGAACTAGAGTCGCTGGAATTCACACAGTTCTGGGCTCAAACTCGCCGTACCACTGACTAGGTGGGTGTCCCTGGTCCTGACACGCTGCTCCTTCTGGTAATATCATGCCTATCCCCCTGGTGGGGCCAGGGCCTCGTGGTGAATGGAGTCTGGGTCCCCGACTCTGGGACCGCTATGTGATTCACTTACCAGGAGAAGCACGCAGTCCGGGCGGCCATGTGTCTCCTGTCCGGGCCCCAGTCTGGGTGGGTGGAGGGGCCGAGCCAGCTCACCTGCAGGTTCCCGAGTGAGATGTAGATACTGTCGTGTGTTTCACTAAGTGTGAAGTGAGGGTAAGTCTCCCTTCGTCAGCTGGAAAGGGGGAGTAGGAACGATACCTCCCTCTCAGCCAAGCTGTGAGAGCTTAGGTAAGAGTATAAATGGGTGTATGAAGTAAAACTTTTTTTCAGTGTCTATTACTAAAGACTTGGTAATAAAGTTAAGATCTATACTATAATTTTCAACATTTGCAGAGGGAAACATGAAATTATGTTAAGATATTTCTTCTGTTGGTATAATATTCAAATAAGCAAGCTTTACCCAAGCCCGATTCTCTACGTGCTCTCAAATCATTCTTATCTGTGCATTAATGTAGACTTAACATACAAGTTACTTCATGTCTTTGAAAATAAGGAATTGCTTTTCTTTTTAGTTTTTTTTTAAACCTGCTCAGTCTGAGCAGTCTAGCCTGCTAAATTCATGGTATATATTTTTCACAGTGCATATATTTCACCAGCAGTGGTGTAATTTAGGTAGATGCAGTGATTTCTAAGCCATGTGTAGATTAGTTAAAACTTTCAAACACTGACGTTACCTAGAAAATGTTTTCAAAATATCACAAATATGTACCTCTAATGCAGAGTTCAACTGTGATTTAATGGTTTAAAGGGGATTAAAAAAGAAAGAGGATGGATTACTTGGGTGGACTGAACCCTCACTTGGCTTACCTAATCCAGTATAACCTCATGCTTCCTTATAATGTTTATATAGAGTATTTGCACACATTTAAAGCATGAGGTCTCTAACCAAGTACAGAGAATGTAGAAATTTTGCATCTTTTTCTAATGAATCCTCTGAGATTTTAAAACAGGTATATAGGGAAGATAACAAGTAGCACTGTTGCTATTTTCTGCACTAATATTAATGGACAACATCCAAAGATAATTCTTCTACTCTAGCTTAATTATAAAATCCAGATGAGACTTTCATGTCATAATTAGCATGCCTCAGATCACAGGTGGCAAACACAAGGCCCTCGGGCTGAATCCGACCCTCCCTCGTTTTATCCGGCCTGGCACCTTGTTTCTACCCAGGGACAGTGCCACGCTCCTTGCCCCTAGTTAAGGAGTAGTTACATTTATGCAGTCCTAAAGTTACATTCGGCCCTTTGAAGGCAACTGTGAGGCTGATGTGGCCCCTGGTGAAAATGAGTTTGAAACCCCTGCTTTAGATTATTTTATCTCTTACCTCTGGGTCAAAATCTGGCCCACTGAACCACAATTTTAAGTGGCCTGTAATTATAACTGTTATTGGCCATCTATTTTACAAACAAATTACATGTATTACAGCAAGATGACAGGTTGCTAGCATATTATAGTTAGTGGTGTGCTGATGTGTGGGTTTGGCCAGATTCTATAGTGTAAACGTTCCCACTGTAGCTGATGTTAAGCTAGCAATCATTTGGCAACAGCCTCTGGAAATTCCTATATACGTAACAATAAACTTTTGCCAGCCAGCCCTAGCCAGCACCAGCACATCACTGAACAGCTTGATACTTATCCATACCGGATTCTTATGTTGGAATAATGATACTTTTTAATTATCCTGCAGTGCCTTCATTCAACTGCAGTTCTTCCATTAAGAGAATGTCCTTATGTATGACTGTTAAGGGCACTTTACAATAGCGATTATAATAATTTAAGTCCTATGCTACTTTGAGAGGCTAATCAAAGCTATTAACCTTGTCTCCAAGAAAAAAAGTACACACCAAGAGTTATGAATACAATTTCAGGGGATTCTTGGACCTCCTGACACTTGTTCGGAGGTTTCAGATGAAGAATCTCTGCTGTCTCTTCGAGCCAGACAAACCAATTTGGCGAGCAGCTTTCCGAGCATCAGAGCTGCAGAGTGCCGAGTCTGTGAGTTTCGAGACAGCTCGAGCCACTGTCTCACCGCAGAAGAGTTAATTTGCCAGCATTTCATGAGTCGTGTTTACTATTTGACTGAGCTCTTTTATCGTCATTCTAAAATTCAGAGATCACGAGGAATTCGGGAGGAGATGAAGATGTGAACTGCTGAGTAGCACTGAGGAATTTAGTTCTCGTGTCTCCCTTTGTTCTACTAATTTTGTGGGAACAGTTATATAAACTAACTCCAGCACGTGTGGCATTTCAATTTTCACTCTGAAGTATAAGCTTTCTATATGTATATGTGCATGTGGTTGTGTGTGCATATAGACGAAACCTGAATTAACACTTACTCCCCCCCACCCCGTTTTGAATCATAGGCATCATTAAACCTGTTGGCACCTGACTTGGCCAAGCTCCTTTTTTATACAGTTCCACGCACGGCACTTGCGTTTGTAGTCTGCAGCACACCTCACGATTAGATTTGAACAATGAATTCTGTAGTGGTTTTCAAAAACAATCCCTTTTACTAGGTTTAAGGTCGGGACGTTCATAACCTGACACAGTGCCCACACCTAACGGGCACTCAGTGAAGCTCTGCTGGGTGAAAGAATTAGTGAGTGCCTGGTAAGTCGGGGGCGTACACTTTTAGGAGACACAGGTAAATGAGGAGAAAACAGACAAAAAAGGAAGGCCAAAGTTTTAATCAAGGGACCAAATTACTTCAATTTAGTGTTGTTTCTTTTCCTATCATCCACTGTAACCGCAGCATTTTTAGTCCTGGGCACTGGGAGTTGACTTTGAGGATAATGGCCCTACTAGGTCTTCATCAAGAATGCCTCTACTTTAAAAGGCAGGAAGGAAACTTTTTTCTCCCCCATTTCTGAGGTTTTGTTTGGCTGAGTCTTTTCAACTTAATCCTCAAATGCCCAGGGAGACTTGAGCTCACCAAAATAAATCATCACTGGAGAATTCTGATTCATTAAAGGTAGCTTGTAATCAGCAAAAAGGTTTGAAAAAATATTGAATCACTTTGGAGATGTCTGTTCAGTTAGGAAATGGTGACATCGGAGACAGAGACCCCCATCTTTCAATAGGGTGGGTCATTCAGTTTAGGGAAAATTCAGGGACTAACAGCTGGAACTTGCATATCCCAGCATCAGTACACCCTGGAGTTGCAGGGCCTTCTCGCAGGCCCAGCGGGTGTGCCGTTGTGAACGCCAGTGATTGCACGGCCCCCTGACGGTCAGGCTTCCTGTCAGAATCAGAGTCCCCTGGTTCTTACCAGTGCACACTTTCCACGTGTTTACTGAGCATCTACCACTGTGACGGACATGTCGCCAGGGTTCCAGCCATGGCAGAAACGGGCATGGCACACCTCGCGCCTTTGATGAATTTACATTCCGGCCAAGCCAGGACACAAATCACACAACTACAGAGCAGAGTGAAGAAAAAGTGTAAGAGACATAAATGGGCAGAGAGTTAAGATACCACATCTATTCAAATACCGTATTTTGCCATGAATAATGTGCATTTTTTTTTGGCCAGGTTTTTGAAGGAAAAATAAGGATGCATATTATACTTGGGTGGTACCTGAAATACCTTGTATCTGTTCTTGTGTTTTGTAATTATTTGTTACATCAAATTTCTTGTACCAGCATACTTTCAAAAGCAAATGCTAAAATGCCTTTATAATACAAAAACAAGTATCTACATATAAATAAATAAATAGATAGATAGATAAATAAATAGAACTAAAAAATTAAAATGAAAGGTTTTTTTTCCTGAAAGTTTGGGCCAAACACGTGGACGTGCATTAGGCACAGCAAAAGGTGGTACATGAAGCGAGGCTTTCTGGAGGAGGCCCCACTGAGACGGACGGTGAAGGAGGGTGGGGCAGCCACACGGGAGGCTGGAGGTGAGGAGGGCATTCTGTAAGCAAATCCGGGCAGCTGGGAAAGCCGGGGCACGTTTTCTTCTTAGGAAAACACAGTTTCACCAGAATATACTGCTTGAGATGAAATCGTAGATGAGTCAGGACAGTACATGTTTCCCATACTATACACGTGGGGAGTGTTATGTAGGTGATGTAGGATCGAGTAGCCTAAAGTCAGGGGTTTGAGACCACGAGTTACCATTTGACATGTCTTTTCATGAAGACAGCAGTAGGCCGCACTTCTGTCTACTCACGAAGTTAGAATGTAGACATCCAAGTCCAGACCAAATTAGGAAGCCAGTTGAGTTTGCATTTGGTATAGTTTATGTCTCTTGTGAACTCCCACCACC
>CM052546.1:16829482-16850499 GCA_028533065.1 Trachops cirrhosus
GAAACATTACCTCTCTGACCGCCAAATAGCAGCCTCATTACTGAAACTGCAGCCCACAGTCAGATGGATTTCCCCGAAGGCCCCCAAACCTTTCCCATTTTATTACCGTGTCACTCCTCATTTTAACACATATTAATCACAAAGATACATTTTTCTTGGGCTATGGATTTAAGTGGCCCTTTCCAAGCACTTGGTAAAGGTTGGTTCAGGGGAGGAGGAAAAAGGAATGATTAAATTTGCAAAGTCGAACTTTTCTCCCAGTCTGTATATGCAGAAAGGAGACGCTGTCTAGCTTGTTGCAGACTTGGAGAATGCGTTAGGGCTCAGTCTTGCGGTGGGTAGGAAGCTGCAGAGCATGCTGGAGAAGTGCTGGGACTGACCATCACCCTGGTTTAAAGCACGGCTCCACTACTCACCAGCAGTGCGACCTTGGGCAAACAGACTCACCTTCCTGAGCCCGTTTCTTCATCTATAAAATGGGAATACTTCCTCCCTGGTGGCCGTGGGGCTTTAACACCATGAAGCTGCTGCCTGACCCACAGGAAGTGCTCAGCACACATTAGCCAGTGTTGGCTTCTTTCCCCTTGGTTAAGAGGGCCACACTACGCTCTGGCCAGTGTGGCCCAGTTGGTTGGAGCATCGCCCCATACACCAAAATTCTGCGGGTTCGATTCCCAGTCAGGGCACATACCTACACTGTGAGTTCAGTCCCTAGTTGGGGGAATGTACAGTATGCAACTGATCAGTGTTTCTTTCACATCTGGGTTTCTCGCTCTCTCTTTCTCTCTCCCTAAAGTCAGTGAAGGTATCCTTTGGCTAGGATTAAATAAATGAGAGACAGACAGAGAGAGAGAAAGAGTGCCACACTAAGTCCCCATCTTGCTTCCCAAGAACAAGGACCACCCAGGCTATTTTCCTTCTGCTTCCCTGCTGCTCACAGAGAGGGACTAATGTTCATCCTTGTCCTTTGGGTTTGTTTCAGGATTCTCTGAAACCTTTAATGGGAAAAGCAAACTGTCTCTCCTATTTCTTGCAGTGTTTAATGGACTTCTCTCCCAGTTCTTGCTATTTCTTCCATCTATCCAGGGCTGAGAAGGCAAGTTACTGACTAGGGTCAGGATATCCACAGCAGGACAGAAAATCAGAGTGCGCAGCTCTGTCATACAAGGACGGGGATCCAACCGCACTCCCTCACGCCGGCCGCATCCTCCCTTCTCGACAAATAGCCTGCAATGCCAGCAACCTGGTCAGGGTCACAGTTGTGGACCACGACACAAGGAAAAGCTCATTAGCTTTATGAGGATGACAGCTATTACTGTGGCCTTGCAGGGGCTGAGCTCAAAGCATCCAGTCCACAAGCATAAGGCAAGGATGGCAAGAGGCAGAAAGACAAGAGGCTCATTGTCAGGGAATCTGAATCCTGGACTCGGGTCTGCCACCAAATGACTTTGGACGATGAGCAAGTCACACTCCATCTCTTAGTCTAGGATTTTTGGGTATTAAGTGAGGACATTAGATTGGATGCCCTCTGAGACCCCTTTGGGCCCAAAGACTGCACACGTACCCTGGTAGATCCAAGGCTTGTGTGAAAGGTGTCAACCCTTGTTCTTCAAGGTGTGTTCATGAATACATGTAGTCACACTACACTAAAAGGGGAGAGCCCAAGTCCATGTTGGGGTATTTCTGTCCTATGTCAGAGTGTTTTTCAGCAACAGATGCTGCTTTAACTCCTGCATAGAAAAAGGAAGTTAAATGAAGCAGCACAGGGTAGCACTCAGAATTCAAAGAAGGTGAGTGACTCTCCTGTGTGTCATGGTTCTGTGACATCAGGAAAGAAGAAAGGTCTCGAGCTTCCTGTGGGTGGAATTATGAACTGTCTTTTACTCATGCAGCCTCAGGATGGCTCAGCTCCAGCTGTTGCCTCTCCTACGTGTTTGTATCAAGATTCAAGCTCAAAGGAAGAAACATCTGACCAGCCTGTCTTGGCCCACCTGTGGACACTGTGGGATGCAGAGGGTCCTGTGATTGGCAGCCCTCGCCCAAGCCACAGGGAGTGAGAGGCAGGCACTTCTCTAGGGACACAGTGCAGCCAGATATCACCTGGAGAAATTCACCTTCCACCAAGATGGCATGGGCGCTGTGGGTGTAGGCCACCAGTTAATGAGAAAGGGAGAGAATTAGAGTTTGTCCTCTCAAGCCTGAAAAGTTGAGGTCATCATTGTCGCAGTATGAACAGATTTGCCTGTGTAATTTCTCCAGAACATCTACCCTGAGCGAAGGCATCTATTGGCCCTTGACTTTCGAACTTCTGCGACACAGACGTGATTAACCCCTTCTGTACAGGTAGAAGCCAAGGCTCAAAGAGGCTGAGCTGTCCAAAGCCACATCATAAGGAGAAAAGTGGAATCTGAATCCACATTTTTTTGGCTCTAAAGTCTGAATTCTGCCCTCACAGACTAAAGAGGCAGGATGCATTCCAGGCCCCGCTGTGGCAAGGCCCGAACGCTGAGGGCTCCGAGGGATTTTGGACCTGGTCTTTCCCAGGCAGCAGCATCCCCTCCAAAGAGGAGAGCCCGGAGGGCGGCAGGAACCTTAGGGGATGGGGCAGGGGTTGGGGGGTGCTGAGACCTCACCCTTCCTTAAACAAAATTCATACTTCTGGTTACTTTTACCAAGTTTTGGAAGTTTATACTTTTTGGTAAATAAAAAGAAAGTGAATGTGATTTTTAAGCTTCAAAGTGGGGGTGGAAGAGAAAATGCAATCATTTTTCAATCTTCTCCAATGCTTCTATTCCTAAGGTGTATTTATGTTTCATAAAGAAACGAAATTGAATAAGGAAAAAAACCATCTCAAAAAGGTGGAAGTTATATCTCCTCTTTTAAATGGTGGTTTCTATTTCTGCTTTACTACTATGAGTCAAGGAAAAATGGCCTCGAGGTTCCTATTTCTCAAATATTGAGTCTTCCATATATGGCTTTCGATTGAATTTTTGATTTGTCTCTTATTGATTTGAGCCCCAGAAAACACTGCTGCAGTGACAGGCCTCTTGTGCTTTCCTGGCAACGAGACTAAATGATCCAACTTCCTATTTCAGATAAGAAAACTTAAGGATGGAGTGCGAAGGAGATTTTCTCAAAAATGCATTAGGAGGAGAGGGCCTTATAATATGAAAATAGACACCTTTCTTCTCCGTGGGGGGAAAAAAGTTTTATTTGTGACCTTTACTAGAATATGAGCTCCACAGAGAAGAAGGAAAAACCACATTTTGCTTGTTCATTATTGTATTTATTTCTAGCACCTAGCAGAATACCTGTTCACGAAAGAACTGTTGAGTGAAAAATGAGTGAATGACGGTACTGTGACTTATGCCGTTTTCTTGGAGGCTTCAGGACAAGGTTGGGTTCATGGCCAAGCTAGGACTAGATAGAACTCAGGACTCCAGATGACAGTGCTAATGATCTTTACTCAGATTATGCCACCTGGGGAAGGGAAGCAGGACAGTGTGTGATATTCCCACAGAATCCTTTGGTACCACAGGAAGACAGACTCCTGGCATGACAAAACTCGGTGACTCTCTTTGATGGAAGGTGTTATGAACATTTATTTCAGCAGCTCTGACTATGGCTTAGGCTGCAGAAAGCAGCGAGCTCTGAGTTAGTCCTTGTTCTTGTCTCGGTTCCGGCTCTGCCACTTCTAGAGTGATTTGGAGCCATTGACTCGACCTGCCTGAGTCTGTGTCCTCATCTGCCCCATGGGGACAAGGAGTCCATTCTGAGTATTACTGGAGCACCAGTGAGGAGCAAAGGAGACAGTGAGTGGGAGGAGAATGGGAAGACCTCCCAGTACTGTCTACATACGCCAGAACTATTAAGATTGCTGCTGTTGCTGTCGCTTTATGAATTACTGAATATACTGTTTTTCCAAGCCTTTTTTTCCTTTGTCCTTCCTCCTCTTCTCCTAGTCATAGCATTTCTTCTTTGTTTAATTATGAGGAAGAGGAGAAGGTCGAGGAGGAGGAGGAATTAAGGAAAAGAGGAAAGGAGGAGCAGCTAACATTTATGGTCACCTTTTATGATCACCTGTCTCCACAGATAGAAATTCTGATCTTCACCAACATCTATAAAGAAAGTACGATTATCATTCTTACTTTATGGATGAAGAAACCAAGGTTCAGTACTAAGTTAAGTACTGCCTCGTACAGCACAATAAGGAAATAGCAAGCTGGGATTCACACATGGGTCTACTCGACCCCAAAGTCCAGGGACCCCAAAGTCCAAGCTTTTTCTACCATGCCCTGCTATCTCCCTGGATTAACTGAGGGTAAAAGCAAGCCACACCCACAGTTACCTCTGGCTATTTGTTGTGTTGTACTGCCCAGGGGGCTGTAAGAAACCATCTTACACACAGAGGTGGGTGAGAGAACTGCACCTGTTTGCAAATGGTCCACAAATCTGCCCTATACATAGGCTTATGGAACTCCATTGTGGTTCAATACATGTGACATCATTTAAAAATGTGCAATTCTGCAGCATTCAATACATTGACAATGTTGTGAAACTATCAGCACGACAGTGCCGTCCCCCAGCACTCCAGCCCCTGGTAAAGGAGAACACACTTTCTGTCTCTATAGATTTCATGAACACTCAGGTTCCTCTTGCAAAATGTGCCTGGACAAGACCAAAACAGCAGCTCCCTTTCTGCTCAAACTTCTGCCACAGTGTTTTTTGCCTGGCTCCCCAGGGAGCTACCTGCTAATTACCTAATTAAAGGGCTCAGAGCTGGAGCTGGCGAGCAGCCATCTCCTTCCCCCAGGGGAGCCATTGCACCAGCCACTGAAGGTGCCTGAGAACATTAGTGCCCATTAAGAAGTGACCCAGACCTCTGGGAACCAGCCAGACTTCTCAGGAACACAGGCCGGCGAGACTGCAGAGTGACAGGGTGGAACGGCAAAGATTTGGAATTGGACAGACCTGAATTTGAATCCTGGCTCCTCCACCTGTTAGCCGTGTGACCTTGAACAAGTCACTCTGACTTCCCAAGCCTCTGTTTCCAAAAACGTACAATTGAAATGGTAAAACCTCCTTTGCTGGGGTTGGGGGGAAGGTACAAGGAGTAAATGACACTTAACAGGTGTTTGCTATTTACTTCAACCTACTGCACACAATATGAAAATTAAGAGACACGATAAGGATCTGTGTTTACCATGTGGAGAAATCAACAGACATATGTCACCTCTACTGAGATAAAAAACAAATGTGGTGAATTTTAGGTCAAATCTTGGTTTCATGCCCCTCTGTGGTAACTAGTCTGGGATCAGAACCCAGGGGCCTCTGGGCCAGGGCATTATTAACAAATTAAAGCCCTCCATTTGCTTTCCTTTATAGTGGTAAAAATTGTATCGAACACTAGTATTGCTATTATAATATTATATGTTAAAGTAGGGCAAACGTTATTTTACAAGGTGCAGGAAATCAATTATTGAAAACAAACCATGATCTAGACATTGTGCCAGGTTGGATTCAAAAGATATTTTCTACATGCTAGGCACCATTCTGGGTAGTGAGGTGAAAAAATTAGTGAAACAAGAATAGTGTCATCAGCCTTGATTTCAAATCCCAACTACCCGACTGCATGACTTTGAACAAGTAACTTCATCAAGGGTCAACTTGGTTGTCTGTATAACAGAAATGATGATAGTACTCACTCCTTAAAGTTATTTTGAGGATTAACTGAGATAATCTATGTGAAGAATTTAGCACGGTGTACCAAGTCAGCAGTCAATAAATGTTAGATCTCAGAACTGTAATTGTTAATAATAAGAAGCAAACACAATAACATACAGAGATGAGTTCTATTGGGCAAAAGCTCTGGAAGGACAAGAGTCCAGGATTGTCTCCTGGAGGAAGTGATGTCTTAAAGGATGAATGTGAATTGACTAGAAGAGGAGGGCAATGTTGTTCCAAGAGGAGGGAATAGCATAAGCAAAGGCCAGAAGGCACGGAGCAGCGGCCTGTAGGATCGAAGCTATGAACGGCTTGGTGTGAGGCAGTGAGCGATGGGACAGCAGAACCAGATGAGGGTGACTCCGCAGGCCACACTGCAATTCAGCCTATGTCCCGAGGGCTGTGGGAAGCACTGAAAGATTTTAAGCAGGGGACTGAGACACTCTGCATCTCAGGCATGTGCGGGATGGATTTCAGAAAGAGATTTCAGGAAGCGTGGAGACCAATTAGGAATCTGTTGGAATGATTCAGGTAAGATGATGGCAAACTGAACTAAGGCAATGGTAGCAAAGACAAAGAGAAAAAAACTATAATAATAATATTCAAAGACAAAGCCAAACCATGTGGAGACTGGTTGGATTGAGGTTGAGAGAGGGGTTGGCTGGAGGTTCTGGTTGGGTGTCTTAAGTCCACAGTGGGGTCCTCCACTCCGACAGGTGGACAAGGCTCCAGAGGGGAGAAGGAGGAGTCCCCTCTACTTATCAAAGAATGGGCATCGCATATTGGGCTGGCTAACTCTGAGATGTGCCTCTCAGATGGCCCTGCAGGGAGGAAGGCCTCAGCTGAAGAATGGGTCTTGTCTGTTGCGGGGGACTGATGGGAATAAAGGCTGCCTTGCTCAGGCCGATGCAGAGCAACTCAGCCGGGTCTTCCCAGCAGCAGAGCTCCCTGCGGGAACTCCGTCTTCCCTGCCAAGCTGCTTCCTTCTTTTCCTGTCCCAGGCGTGGCTCCTGGGAGTGCTCCCTAGTGATCTTCCTGACTGCTGATCTCTAGCTGGAAGCCAGCTTCCTGGGGGAGCATAAACCTGCCACAATGTGTTTTTATAGCTCAGAACAGCAGCTCTGAGAAGCAGGTGAGATAAGGATGCTATCTCTGTTGAGCAGATGAGACAGAGGACCAGACGTGAAACTGTGCTCAAGGGCCCCTGACTATTTAAAGTTGAATCATTAGGAGAATCCTTATACACTCCACTCTGTTTGGCTACCTGCTTTGTCTTCATGAAACTTTAAGCAGGCTTCAGCCTGGCTGTACGTGATAGTCATCTAAGGACATTTCATTTTAAGTCCCAATGTCTGGAACCCAGCACCAGAGATTCTGACTCAGTGGGTCTGGGTTGGGGCCACTGTAATTTGTTGGAATCCCCTTGGTGGCAGGGAACAAGCCCAGCCTTAGCAACAAAAAGTGTACTGGGGAATAATTTATAAGGATATTGGGCTGTCTCATTGAAGTTAAGGAAAAAATATAGTTGAGCCTCAGAAACAATAGGACTGAAGTCTTAAGTGCCATCAGAAGTCAGATTCTTTCCCCCTTCTCTTTCGTCCTGTGTGCCTGCTTCAGGTCAGGCCTGCTCCTTCCTGGAAGGATCATAGCATTCATGGCTAAAACCAAAAACGACTATTAACAGCATTAAAGCTTTACTCAGCTATCTTACCAGTATAGACGCTCAAAGAAGAGTCGAGGTTCTCTTTGTCAAGACCAGAGTCAAACTTCCCATGAGACAGTGATTAGCCCAGCTTTGTACAGGTGCCCGCCTGCTCCTGAACCAATCAGCGGTGTCTTAGGGGTGAGATCATAGCAGAATACAGCCAATCACTCATTTGGCAATGATTCTGACCAGGCAAGGGGGAATTCCTCGCAAAGGGGTACAGAACAGACAATTCCAAAGCTGTCCAGTGCATCACCTTGCACTGTCCAGTGCCACCCCTCAGCCTCCCCAGGCCTCCCTGCTTCCATGCTTCTAATCCTGACATGGACTTGATTTGAATTGTTCTTATCAGTGGTTCAACTTTTATGTGTTCTTGACCATGAAGAGGCTAAAGAGGAGGGAAAGCCAATTGGGATCAAGGACATAAATCAGAAAAGCCTCTGATATTACAGGTACAGAAAAAGGCTCATGGTGATTCTCCTCCTCAAACCCTGAGACTCTTCATTTCATTTGTAGAAGTTGGGGAGCAAAGAGGTTCTAGGTGTTTCAAGATCACACTGAGAGACTGTGGCAGAACAATACTCATTTTTCTAGGCTCTCAGCACAGTGTTCTTGTCTTTACAAAGGAAAAGAAAGGTCTTAGAGGAATTACCAACTGGAAAGAATTAAAAATTAAGAGAAAACACCTCTAGGATAAAGCAAATGAATGGAAAAACAGAATTCAATTTATACAAATTTGATTTATATGTCATTTTTCTCAACATCAAGGAACAACTTGCAATAATCATACCATGTCTAACTCTGACATAGGTAACTCTGACATGTTCACAGGTAGCTATTTTGACAAGTAATTATGAGACAAATGTATTATTTTCATCCTTGAATGGAAGCAATAGGATGTTTAGAATTTGTCAAGCAGGGCCCTAATTAACAGATCAGCTGCCTGGCACTTTGAGAAGGATTATCAGAGGAGGATTACAGAGCAGCACAGGCTGGCAGAAAGCTCAGTGCTGGGAGTGGGAGACCTGGGTTCTAGCCCAGCTTCACCCCCGGGTCTGATCCACTGAGCCTGTCATTTCTCTCCTCTGGCCCCATTGGTCCAGTCTGTAAAATGAGGAGTCTGAACTAGGAATGCATTCCCCTAGCTTTTATTAGGCCATCTTGTCACTTCCAATGCCAGCTTTGTCGTCGCTTCTTTAATACTCTTTCTTTACATCAGCTCTCATCACTTAAATTTTAACAAGGAAACTTTATCACTGTTATAAATGGAAAACCAGCATCACTTGCATCTGTTGGGGATAACTATATCAGCACAAATAAAACTATTCAAATAAAAGAAATGATCACCTGGGTTCTAAAAAAAAATCCCCTTGCTACCACCAGTGGTGTGTGGATCCCACGGTGGGGATCTCCGGGCCCTCTAGTTTTTAGGGTGCACAGAGGGCAGGTGACATAGAAGTCAGGGGAACTCACAAGTAAGAGCCTCCTCAGGCCCCCACCTCCCTGCCCTGGGGCCTAGACCCCTGCGGCGCTGGCCTGTCCGCCACAGCCTCACAATGTGGCCGAGTCCTGCTCAGGCTCGCTTCTCCACCTTCCATGGGCACCCCATCCAAACCTGCTGTCAGGTGGGCTGTGAGAAGGGCTGACCTGACGGTAGCCTCCTGTTTTCTCCCAGCTCAGGAAATTCTGGACTTTAATAGAGAACAATGCCTTCACACATGCACACATGCACACACACACAATTTCTTATACTGATGCTGGAACTTCAGGCAGCTCGAGCAAAGGGCATGGGAGAAACCATAGGCAGCACACTTCTCAGATTTCATTGGCTGCTCACTCTATTGCCTGCCACGACCACCTTCAACTCTTCCTGCCATCCCTCACTTCTCCCCTCCTCTCCTTCCCTCCCTCCTCTTTCCTCCCTTCCATTTCTCTCTTTCTTTGTATTTTTCTTGGTATTTCTTTCTCTCCAATCCCTTTTCCTCTCCTGCCCCAACTCTCTCTTCTCTTTATATTTTTCCATCTCTTTTTCCCTCTCCCGATTTTCTTGAACGTTAACTCAGCAAATACTAATCCAGTGCCTTCTCAGTGACGGGCACTGGTGCTGACCTTCCCTGTTGCCTCTCCCTCCCCTTTCTCCACCGCCCACTCACCCATCCACACAGTCACAGCCATTCCATCCCACCACTCGCCCACCCAGTCCATATTGCATACCCACTTCTTGGCCTCCCTTACTTCGTTTCCATCCCGCTCTTCTGGCCCCGGGCCCATCTTCTGCCCCTGCCAACTGCTGGCTGAGCAGGCACAAAACCCCTCAGAGGAGCTAAGGCAAGAAACAAGAGTGTTGAGTCCAGCAAAACCCATAACAAATGCCCCAGTTTGGTCTTGAGCTCAAGAAAGTATGTGGAGCAGCAGAGAGGAGCAGCGCACCAGGCCCCAGCCTCAGCCTCCGATGCAGCAGAGAGGCAGCCAGCTTGGGGAGGTGGGGGCCGGCACCTGTCTGATGGGCAGCAGAGCCATCGGCTCCTCCCCCAGGCGGTGGTCAGCAGCCACAGCAGACCCCAGCCCTGGTGAGACATCTCAGCGCTGGGTCCAGACTGTGCAGAGGCTGAGGAAGGACTTAGTGTAGACTGCAGGGGCAGAATCGCAGAGGAAAGGAGCTGAGAGTGTTCAGCTAGTGCTACTGCATCAGCTACTGTGAAAGAAACAACAGCAGGAGGAAGAAAGGTCTGTGTGTGCCCCAGGTCACAGAGAATGTTAGTGGCTGGGATGGACCGGAGCCCGGGTTATCTGACAACTAACCTCCATGCCTGTCACCGAAGCTTTCCCGACTTTCCTTCCGCCTCCCTAAAAGCCCCTAAAATTAGATGAATTAAATGGTGTTTGTACTTTCTGCAAAGAGAGAGTCTAATTATGCTGCTCCATTTTTCCCACTGTCTGAACAAGATGCTTTATAAAGTTAGTACAATATTGATGAAATAAAAGCTCATAATAATTATTGTGTTCCCCATGTTAAGTACTTTACATGCATTATCTCATTTAAAAGTCACAGCACTGCCCCATATTATCCTCAATCTATAGATGAGGCAATGGGGCTTACAGATGTCTCCTAAGGTCATACAGTTAGCAACCATTAGGACCCCAAAGAGCAGCTCACATTCCTTAGAAGGGAGCACAGACAGCGGGTCTCAAAGGCAGGGGGTTCGGAGGACGGGACTTGTGTATAAGCTAGAAAGTTAGGTAAGCGGGAATGGGAAAAAAGTCCAGAGTCCAGGCTCTGAGATGAGGATCCTTGCTCCAGGCCCTGGGCCCCCGGGGCTAAAGAAAAGGGGGAGGTCAAAGCAGAGCTTCACAGCAGGAGGGCCATTCCCACATTGGGGGGCTGGAAAGTAGTGGGAGCTGACAACTAAAGCCAGAATGATGGAGAAGACTGGATACGCAGGAGGGCTCTGCTGCGGGCTGAGAGCAGGATGGGGGGTGGGTCCCCAGAAGAGAACAGCCTGATGAGCAGAACCAAGACACAAGATCAGAAGAAGAGCTTATGGCCTTAGAGATGCCATCGCCTGCAAGGGCCGGCCACAGGTTCCAGGGACCTGAGGAAGGCTGAGCCTAAAGACGAGGGCTGAACAAGTGTCCCCAGCTATGAAGAGCTGAAGTTGGGGTTCTGTAGTGTTGAAACAGAACATCAAAGATCTGAGTTCTAATCCAGGTGAAACTAAGCCTGCTTCCCCTTACCTAAAATCCTCAATGCCCCTGCGCTCCTTCCCCATCCACTGTGACTACAGGATAAAATCAAGGCATTCAAGATACTTCAAAATCTAAATTCTACAGTCTCCGTGAATTCCCATTCCTGGCTTTTTATTCACAAGCCATTTCTCCAGGCCATGCCTTTGCTTATGCTGTCCCAACCCCTTCATCTGGATTACACCTCTTCAATCTTCAAATCTCAAGTGTTGCCTCCTCCAGGAAGCCTTCCCTGATACAAGTTCCCAACAGGCTAAACTGGGTATTCCTCCTCCCCTCCCTTTAATTTCCTGCCATATTTATATCATTGTGTTGACCATACTATGTTATAATTTCCTACTTATGTGCTTGTACTGGTCTTTCCCACTATCATATATTTCTTGAGGCCAGATAAGTGTCTGGTATTATCTCCCCATGACTAAGGTAGGCTCAGCACATCATAGCTCATCAATGTTTGCTGAATGAACAAAGGCATAAATGGTTTTTGTTGTTGTATGGCCTATAGTTCCCCCGTGACTCAGTTTACCTAGTTAAGACTAAGACTTTCTCTCCTGCCTGCCTCACGGGACTGCTGAAATGGACCAAACTGAGTGATAATAACGAAAAGTCTGAGTGCCGTAAAGCAGCAGGAGTGTAAGGGATTCCTATAATCTCATGCTTCCCTTGGGCCGCCCGAGTGGCTGTATTATCTTCTGCTTCTTTGTGGGTCTTCAGAAGAAGTTTTCCTCCCAAAGAAACCAATTCAAGTTTGCTCCAGATAAATGCTGATAAAGATCGAACCAATACTCCTCCTCCTCCTCCTCCCCCCTGTCCTATTTTCATGAGGGCAGGCTGCCCCATAGGAGAGAGGGAAGAGTGGGAACGTGACAAGCATGTTCTCCCCAGCAATGCGCGTGCACACTGCGGTGGCCAGGGGACTCCCAGGCACAGTCTGGAGGGGTCGGAGGAGGCAGGAATAATGATTTGTGATCCCGGGAACTGAGCTCACAAGGAGGCGACGGGATGAATCCTGTCTTCCCAGAGACAATTTAGGTTTGTTTCTGCCTGAAGAATATGTGGTCGAGTACAGATGTAGGGGTGAAGGGCATCTGGGATGCAGGGCTGTGGGCTGCGGTCCTGACAAAGGACCGACCGCCTGTGTCGTCCCCTTGCCCTCTGGGCCTAGATGTCTCCATTTGTGAACGGGAGACAGTTATGACGTGAAAACCAGAGCTCGGTGAGGACCAGCTGTGAACCAGCTGGCCTCGGCTATGTGCTCGGCACCTGTTTCTTCCTCTGATCCCACCCCGTTCTCCTTCGCCACTCGTTTCAGCTTTGCAGGGGAGAACAAAGCCCAGAACGACTGAGTAACTGGCCTGTGGTCACAGAGAGGGCAGGCTGGGAGCGGTGTGCCTGGCTGCAAAGCCCTCGCTCCTACTGCATGTCCCAGCCCCCCGTGGGTCCGCATGGAAACCAGTATCATGGATGTTTGGGGGAAAATTACAATTTCACATGATCAGGAGGTAGTCGAGTTTATCCTCCATGATGTATTAGCCTTTAGGAGATAATAATGATGCTTTTTAGGACATTGAAGGGGAACGAGAGTGAGGAAGAGAAGGAACTAGATAAGATACTTTTGTTTAATTTGCCCAAGATAATTATTCCAACTTTATGGAGATAGAGTCAAGGTTATTAAGTAGGCCTCCATTATTTTGCCCAAATATTTGCTAGAACAAATAAAAGAAGTATTGTCCTAAGGAGCCCAGACTCTCAAATGTGCCACTGTTGGCTTGACCTTGGACATGAGGCTTAGTGTAGAGATTTGAAAACCAAACAGGGGCTAGACCCTAGTTCTGGGGTTTACAAGATTTCTGCTACTTCTCTTTCTTCATTTGGAGGAAAAATAATAGTGCCCGAAAGTGACATTTCTAACCATGATTCAGTGTGTGTTTCATGCGCCTGAAGCTCACCAGGGGGTGGTGTCCCCGGAACATCACACAGTGTCACTCTAGCCAGATGACTATGGCCCAGGAAGGCGTGGAAAATGTTGGAGAAACTTTCAGTCTACACGCCTCAACTCCAGTCCCAATTCCGTCCTGCCTCCAGCCACAGTTTTTCTTCCTATATGTTACAGTGTATTACTGTAACCAGGTCAGCCCTGCCCAGTGCACAGGGCTGACGTGAAGGTCACTGATTCTTCTACATAACTCTGTGCTCCCCGCCCTTGCCTGTTAGTGCCCCAACATTCATCCACTCCCCCCAGACCCTCAGGTCTCTGTCACCCTTCTCCCCATGGACCTACCCACACATCTTCACCCCACGCCCCTTTCATTCCTCCTACACAGGCCCCACCCCCAGCTTCCCTGTGGTCAGCCAGTCTCTTCCTTTTTCATTTCCAACAGAAATGACCACCCCAGACATAAGATGAAAAGGTTCTGGGGAGGCCAAGGGAAAGAGCAGGAGCCAAAGCCACTGTCTGTCCCTGAATCGTGTGGGGAACAATTTAGACTGCAGCTTGCAAGGAGGAAAAGGATGCTTTAGCCTCTGGGGAGGCACCACAAAATAAATCAAGTTCCAGGAATAGCTCCATTCCCTTCCAGTGGAACTTGACTTGACATAGATTTGCTCAGTGACAGGGACTTTAAAGACAGCTCTACAAGGACCATACCTGAAGGGTCCTTTCCCTGCATGGAAGGACTTCAGTATAAACATGTTGGGATTCCTTGGGGAGGGGACCCATCAAGCTTCCGTCCAGCAGTCAGCCTGGCCCCCTGGGAGCAAAGGCAGGGCTGCAGAAGGGGCACCACGGCGGCACGTGGCGGCAGCTGTCTTGGAACCAGACTGAATACAAGTTGAGGCTGCAAAACACTCTGACCTCAAAGACAGGGAATGAGTGGGAGGCAGAGTAGAAAATTCATTCAAGGCAATTAATCAGGGTCACGGTGTGGCACCTGTGCTGCCACTAATTTTATGTCAGCTGGGGGGGGGGGCGATGGCTCGCACAGAGCCTCAGTTTCCGCATCTGGGCAGCACAGGGTTTCCACCAGGCTCTGGGCTTCTCTGTGACCTGCATCTCACTTCCTGGATCTGCTGTCCTTGCTCCCCCAGACACGCTGGGCCCAGCCAGCCAGCTCTGTGCTCCGAGGCCTGGGGCGGCGTGATTTACTGCCAGGTGGCCTGGATACCCCGTGGCACCTTTGGAACAAGCTCGACATCCACAAGCTCGAGTGTCACCTTTATGGGCCTCATGGGAGAAGCCGGTTGCCTCCCTGCCCTTCGGTTCCCTGCACAAGGTGAAAGGCTCCTACTTACTTCCCTGGGCAGTGTGAGAGCCACATCTCGGGCCCCAGGGACAACCCCATTTCAAGGGCTGGCATCAGGCAGAGAGGAAATGGCCAGACCCCAGATACGGCATCAGTGGGAGTCCAGGCACTCATTCCACACGTCCGTTTTGAGACCCTACTTTGTGATCCTACTCGTGATCTACTATGTGCCCCTTTTGCCCCCCACCCACAACCTAGTCCTCCACCTATTCCTGGAATGCCTTTTGCCTTTTTTTCAAAAGCTCTAAAATGTCTTTTATCATTCTGGTTCTCCTACAGACAGCGTCTTCCTCGGGAAGTCTTCCCTAATGTGCCCACCAAACCAACCTCTCCTCTCCCTGCTCTGGCCCAGGCCCTGCTGGTACACGCACTTCAGCCCCACTTCAACCTGCTCTGCTTTGTCATTAGTGGCTCGATGCATCTCTCCTTCATGGAGCTGAAGGAAGATAGCATCCCTGCAAAGTGATCCTGCTCAGCATCTCATACCCTCACAGCCCCCTGGGAACGTTTCCTCCATTGGAGGAAGACAAAGTAAGACAACCTGAGCGTCACATCGGCTAACCCGATGGCCATGGTCAGTTAACGGTTCTTGGGCGGGTTTGCTCCAGCACACCGCCAGCGCTCCACCCAGCCCCACAGCTTTCACCGTCGGCCTGGGCAGACGCTCTCTGAGCTTGTGCTTTCACCCTTGACTTCTGTGCTGAGCCTTGTCCCCTGCAGCTCCTGCCAGCTCCCGAGTGCTCTCTGCGTCTGTCCCCCTCGCTCCACCACCAACGCTGAGGCCTCCAGCCTGCACCACTGGGGCACTCCATTGCCTTGGCCTCCTGCATCTGCTTTTGCCACCCTAACAATGCATCCACAGGCCAAAGCGATCTTTTAAAAGTGCAAATTGTATAGTGTTATTCTGCTTCTCAGAGTTTTCCCATGGAATCCTGATGCATTTAAAATAGAATCTAACCTTCCCTCCTCGTCTTCTGGGCCTTGTTACCTGTCCAGCCACATGCCCTGGGAGCTCCCTGGAGGCTCGCCCATCTGCTCCTCACACTCACCAAATTCATGCCTGCCCAATGCTCCCTCTGCCTGGACCCTGAGCTCCTAGATGTTCATATGGCCAGTACCTGTTTACTATGAAGATGTCCACTTAAATGTCACCTCCTCCCCTGACTGCTCAATCTAAATGTCTCCCGAACCCCCACACAACACTCTGTCATATTGCCTAGTTTTAATCTTGTATAGCACTTATCACTCCCTGAAATTGTCATCTCTCTTTACTTGCTTGCTATGTTTCCTCAATCGTAAAATTGTAAATTTTAGGAGGCCATATAACTTGCCTCTCTATCTTGTTTATCATTGTACCCTTAGGATCAAACACAGTGCCCAGCACACACGGACAGACTCACAAACACCCACAAGTGATCAGTCAGCCAGATGAAGCAAGAGAAGTGACAGGCTCAGGAAAGGAGTAGCCTGGGGGGACAGTGGGCCTCCTCAGCCCAGAATGACAACGGGTGACAAAGGTCAGGCTATAAATGAAGGTGCATCCTGCCTCTTCAGCCAGTTTCCAAATTTTGCTCTGGAATCCTCATGCTTAGAGAAGGAAAAAACAAGCATCCACCTGATCTATAATCTTTATGAGAAACAGTAGAAACAAAACCCTTAAATAATTGGTATATAAATCATTTCAGATGTGAGTAATGATACCAGGACAGGCAATTTATTTTAAACATTAGAGACTTTAAAGCCCACTTTAGTTGTATTTAAAATCGTTTCTGGAACTAGCATGGTCTGCTCTAGGAAGAAATTAGTTCCCCAGCACTGGACGTATTCAAGCAAAGACTGGCTAGCCTCACAGCATGTTGGAAATAAAAGTAAGTCATCAGACCAAGGTTGGATCGGATATTCTCCCAGGGTAATTCAGTGGGTTTTGACTTCAGCCGGCCAGTTACAATCCAGAAGGGATGGTGAGGATGCCGCCGCCACTGTAGTTCACAGTGAAGACGACCACAGTGATGAATAATGTTTATTGAGCTCTACCCTGCTTAGTACAAGCATTTCCAAGCATTTCATTGCTTTATGTCAATTATCCCTATTAATCTTCAAAACAAGCCTGAGAAGGAAGTATTATTATTACCTTTTTTTAGCCAATAAAGAAATTGAGGCAGAGAAAACTTTAAAAACTTACTTATATGACATACTTGTAACCAGAATGTCAGGTGGTCAAGTTCATGGGTCCTGCTGCAGAATGTGGTATGTTGCTCTCTAGGTACTGAGATTCGTGAAGTGAAAGATAGTTCTGGCAGACATGTAGGATACAGGACGTGCCGGCTGTCGATGCATAAATGCGTTTAACAATGACATTCATATTGGGATGAATCAGAGCAGCTGACCATTATCCTGAAGACACACATTCAGGTGTGAGACCTGTCACCACCTTGCTGTATGACCCAGGCACCTTGCTTTGCCTTTCTGTACAACACTGAGCTAAAATTATAAAGGGAAATCAGATGATCTCTAAAGTCCACTCCACGTATAGGTTTTTATGGAAACCGAATTCTATCTATTCATCCATCGATCTATATTAGAAGTGAAGAGTAAGTAAAATATCTCTTTCTGTGGATTTAAGCAAAATGCAAATTCAGAAATCCCCGAGCACTCCTCAGAACAACAGGGATCTCAAGCGATGTGTCAAATGAGGAAATGCAAGGTGTTTCGAAAGCAAACAGCCTAGAAACTCAAGAAAGCATCTCTTTCTTCTCTAAGAGCCCTAGGAGTGAAAGGGAAACTATGACTCCTAAAATTGCTTGCTCATTATTTAATGCAGTATATACTGTGTTCTCTAATTAAAATTAGAGGTCTCACACGATACCCGAAGGGCAGAAGTTGTTCAGGGTATCAGTATAATAGTCTGCAGATAAAGGAGCACATTGCATCCTCTTCCTCTAGGCTTTGTAAGAGGATTCTGCCCCTGGAAGAATGCCATATGCTACGAAAAACGTCTTCTAAATCACAACCATGTCCACACTTATTGTTTTCCCTTGGGGGCCAATACATTTCTATTTAAAAGAAAAAAAAATCTTTCTGAAAAAAGTCACCACTCTGGTTTTCTGATGAGCTGTCTGGAAGCCCTGGCTTCCCATGGGGATCCGAACCATGTGCCTGCTAGAGGATGGTTCGCACCGAACTTCGTCTCCTGTGGGAGGCGCAGAAAAGGCATCGCTGAGTCTCTGTCACCTTCATGCCATGTAACCTCGAGTGAGTTCCTTCATCCCTCCAAACTTAACTTGCCTCTTCAAACAAATTCTACTGGTAAAGGAAATCAGGTAGTTTAAACTGAATCCACCTAAAACAAATCCTAAAATGTTATATAAAACAGCAGAAGAGATACCATTGGGATTTCAATTTAAAAACAGAACCAAAATATTTAAATACATTATCTCTAGCTTATATTTAGGGTACTGTTGCAACTCCACGCTAATTCTAAGAAGCAACAGAGAATCAGTCTAGTACGGTGGGGCTTGGCACACGTTTTAAAAAAAATTACAAAGCAAGATACAACTTTCTTTATGTTCATGTTCACAGATGATCATTAGCAGGGTCATATTTTCAAAAATCTTTAACAGTAATAAAAACTTTCCCAGAGGCCTCTCATAATCCTTCAACTACACATTTTCTTTGAAAGAGCTTGTTGTGTTTATTTCTCAGTGATTCTCTCTTTTTCAATCATTCATTGAGAAAATTCAGATCCTTATCTGCATATGATTCAAGCACTTTTCTGACAACCCTCAACAGCATCAAGAAATCATCTGAGCGGTAGTTGGTGATTTCACTTTACAGGTACTTTGAATTGTTATTGTTTGATGTTCACAGTATCTTTTAGTTACCAGTACACCTGCCAACAGAAGCAGTAGTGGGGTGGGTGGGAAACCACTGGTAAGCAGCAGGCACTGCTTGCGTGGGGCTAATTTCACTGGTGGTCAGTTCACCAGTGGACATTCTCATGTTAAAAAAATCTGTGCTCCTCCGTGCAACCTCAAGAGGACCTGACCTCAGATGGCCTCTCATCCTCACCTCGCCTCTCACACCTCCTTTAGGGCTTTCCTCACATGTCATCTCAGTGAGGCCTTTCATAACAGTCTGACTTAAAATCGTAGTCCGATTCCAAGCCCATACACATTCTCTTCATTTACCCTTTTTCTGCTCTGGAGTCTTTTTTTAAAGATTTTATTTATTTATTTTTAGAGAGAAAGGAAGGGAGGGAGAAAGAGAGGGAGAGAAACATCAATGTGTGGTTGCCTCTCTCACACCCCAAACTGGGACCTGGCCCACAACCCAGGCATGTGCCCTGACTGGGAATAGAACCAGCGACCCTTTGGTTTGCAGGCCTGCGCTCAATCTACTGAGCTACACCAGCCAGGGTTTGCTCTAGAGTCTTTATAGCACTTGCCAACATCTAACACGCTGCATATTTTATTTACTTATTTTTTCTTGTCTGTCTCCTTCCCTGATTCCACTAGAATAAAAGCTTAGTGAGGGCAAGGAATTTTGTGTGCTTTGTTCTTTGCTTATCACCATCACCCATGACTGTGTTTGGCAGGTAGTAGGACTTAAAAAATATGGAAGAATGAACGAAAGTTCAAATGAGAAGAACGTCCAGCATTTCAAGGGTTAGACAGTGTTAGTACCAGTGTTTTGAGTTTTATGCCTTGTACTAGGGGAGACAAGTAGATCCCATCACAGCCTTGTTAGTGGCTCCCTGAAGGACTAAAATGAGTGATAAGATTGATTAGCAATGTCTGCCTTTGGGCATCAGAAGTGCCCACCAGAATAATGGCATCATGTCAGGTGCTCATCCCCCCTGCCTTTTGTTGTTGCGTATCAACCTCAACTCCATATAGACTTTTCACTAGTCTCTTCCCTTGCATGCACACACACACACGCGCACACACACCATAGACAAAAGTGCAGCAGGGCTCACATTGCTTTAAAAGAGAAGGAACATTTTTAAGATCTCGGCTAAGATGTTTCCTGTTGTACCTTACACTCTGTTTCAGCTGCCGGCTAATTGCTAATTGCCAAACTGTCGTTGCAACTAGTTGTCAAACAGTATAGCATTCTTGGGAATCTGATTTTTAGAATGAAAGAAGCTCTAAAAATAATCTGATCCAAACGGATTGTTTTACAGACAGAGAAACCACGGCTTAAAAGATTAAGCATATGTTTCCAGATCTCACAGCTACATCGTAAATAAGAACCCCATACTGTTAGCATTTATAAACAAAACACAAGCCAGAGATTGAAGAAACTGAGAAAAAACCTAAAGGGAAGAAGAGACGAAGCCCATCAGGGGAGACACTGCGCAGGAGACCCACACACTTCGTGTTTTCTATCTCAGCAGAGTCAACAATCTGGCTTCCCATTTCCTGGAGGCCACTGGGTCTCCAGTCAGCCTCCAGTCTGGGCCTCCCTGCTTCTGCCTTTTCTCTGTTTTGTCAGAATAAGAGCACGTCACTAATGTTCTCTGATCACAGGCCTCCACCTGGTTTCCTCAGGTATCCCTTTAAGAAATGACGTCCCTTAAAATGGAACTCCATTTCTCAGGCCTGGGGGCGGCCCTTCGCTCAGACAAAGGGTTTCATTCCTCCTGACTCTCTTAGAAAGCTGTTTCGTGCCACCACCAGAGTCAGGAGGCACCCTGAGACAGCATTTGCAGCTGACAAGTCCCTATTCTTCCAAAACTATTTGCTGGAAAATTCCAATAAACACTGCTGCTTAAGTTTTGTCCAAATTATAGAAACCAGCCAGCAGTTTCTTCGAGCCTTCCTCATACCAGTACGATGTTTGATTGTATCAAAACTACCTTCTGAGCACTTGGGGAAACTTCACCCATAGGTGGGTAATTTGGAGGGCAGCGGGAGGTGGGGGAGATCTGAGGATCAGCTCATCCCTGCATTGCCTCCCTCCCTGCTTCTCTTCAAGCCTTACCCACAGAGGGCCTCCAGCTCTGCCAGGCTAGGAGAGAGAGATGTCTTTATTAGAAAAATCATCCTGGAGGCTGCCAAGCTCTGTGTAAACAGGAAAGATTGCTCGGCAAACGAAAGGGTCACCCAAAAGTCTGCAATAAATAGACACGCGCCAAGGTTTCATCACACAGAAAGCCCTGAGAAACTGCAGTTTTACATAAGAAAAAGGAAGGAATAAAAAGACATTTTCCGTGTAAAAGAGCTGATGGGTGTTTTTCCCCTTCCAAATGGACAAAAGGATACCTTGAGGAAGAGGGGAAAATGATATCCTTTTTATTTCCCCCAGGAGAAATTCTTAGAAGAATTCAGAGCTGGTGAGCAGGATTAGCTGAAATGGGGGCTCAGGGGCAGCTAGGTCTGTGACCAACAAGGACAGAGTGTGGCCAAGCCTACTTTCAGTGGCACTCCGGCTCCCTGCTGGGGATGTCTCTGACGTGCCAGGCTGTGTGCTTGGGGGTGGGGGGGTGGGGGGGGTTTGCCACTGTGCCCTGCTCGCCACCATAACCCTAGCTCCTTCCAGGG
>CM052546.1:16850999-16874826 GCA_028533065.1 Trachops cirrhosus
ATTAGCTGAAATGGGGGCTCAGGGGCAGCTAGGTCTGTGACCAACAAGGACAGAGTGTGGCCAAGCCTACTTTCAGTGGCACTCCGGCTCCCTGCTGGGGATGTCTCTGACGTGCCAGGCTGTGTGCTTGGGGGTGGGGGGGTGGGGGGGGTTTGCCACTGTGCCCTGCTCGCCACCATAACCCTAGCTCCTTCCAGGGCCCCAGTCCATCATGGGTGCTCACTCACTCTGTGGAGAACGAGTTAATAAATCCACCCCTATTTCCTACCCTTGGCTCACCCCTCCTGTGTTCTTCCCCTTAGACTGTGACGCCACATACTGGATGCCCCCATGGGTAATACCAAATTCCCAATGTATTCATCTGCCAACACCGTGATAAAGGCTGTCTCTAATGTTCTATCATTGAATCCTCATAATGTATTTGTGAGCTAGGCACAATCTCCCATTTTACAGATGAGGAAACCAAGGCTCAGAGATGCTAAGGAATATGCCCAAGGTCACAACGCAGTTTAGACTAAAAGCCAGGCCTGATTCTAAAGCCTGTACTTTAATACTGACCCCTAAGGCCTTCTTGGTGGCTTGGACAGTGACTTGGATTCTCTCTAAGACTGTACCTCTCAAGCTGTTCACACAGATCATCTGGTTAAAACACAAATTCTGATTCTGATGGTCTGCGTTAGAACCGGAGTCCCTGCATTTCTAAAATCTCCCATGTGGTCTGTAGAATGCGCTTTGGGTATCCAAAACTTGTCTTTCTGGTGTCCTCCATTTCTATTAAATAATAAGGTAGGTGTTTTTTGAACCTAAAAAATGTTTGATTTCACTGTGTATTGGTGGTTTATTTAGCAAAGGCTTTCTGGTATAATGCAAAGTCTTAGGGACTCTGCCCTGGATCTTGCAGGGAGCATTGAAGGTTTGGGGGCAGAGATCTGTCACAGTCTTATCTGCATTTTAGAAGTGTCTATGGCTGCAGGGTAGGGAACGGTTTGGCAGGAACAAGGTTAGAAGTGGCAGAAAGGACAGGGGGCTACTGCAGTGGTCCAGGCAAGCGATGATGGTGGCATGGGGAAGCGCACCCTGCCTCCTTGCTCCAAGTTTTAGCACCGCCCCCAACCTGTCCTGCCCCATGAATGTGCGATAAGAGAATCAAAGGAGCTCAGGGGGAACTAGAGAAAACACGTAACCTACTCATGTAATTTTACAGAGAAAGACTGAGGTTAAGAGAGACATCTCCAAAGTCAGACAATTTATCTATCACAGGATTTTTCAAAGTACAGTAAGTCCTCACTTCCTGATGTGGATAGGTTCTGCGATTTTAAGTGAGATGACACGTGACAAAGTCAATTTTACCATAGGCTAATTGATACAAAAAACAGGTAAGTTCCTACAACATCTCATCCATGTTATAACAAAACAACACTGAATGAAACGACATTATTTGAGGACCTGCTATACTTTCTATAAGATGTTAACAGGTATTACGCATGAAAAGTAAAAAAGGAAAAGGAATTCAAAGGTGTTTGGGAAACTCTTGACTAAGCAGCTAAGCAGTTTTGTTGACGGCGGGACTTCTTAGAGCTTTCAGGAGCTCAAGTTCCCTGTGAGTCTTCCAGAGTGGGATAAACATTTCCCCCAAACTGGTGCCCCGTGTTCTTCCCCTGGATCACACTGTCTGTCACTGATGTGGGTGAATCACCTGCATCTTCGCCGCACAGACATGCCGCACCTTCCACCTGCCCTGCAAGACCCCCTTGCGGCCCATGTACTCGCCTAGCTAACTCTTCCCTCCTCGTTTGTCCTGTTGCTCAGGAAGTATGAATTAACTTAGTTGGTCTGCGCCATCTGAGCCCCTAGTGGGGAAAGTTATTTCCAAACCAGGGAAGGCAGAGTGGTGAGACTGAGTGCAGGCCCTAGCATTGTTAATAACTTTTTATATAGTCATAAAAAATAAAACCCAACTGAGGCGAACTTTTTTTCTGCATTTTTCAAATAATGAGCAGAACCAGATGATCTCTTTTTCTAGCTCTATGTCTGTACAGTCAATGTCATGGTTAAAGTCTCTTTGATCTCTCTTAGCAAGGTCAGAGACTACCTGACAGGGCAGTGACTTAATTAAACTCAATCTTCCCTGTTGTATGTCACTGCCCCTGAAAGGTATGACGCCCCCGCACCTATCAAAACACACCTTCCATTGTCCCCTCATATCCTGACAGAGTTAGGAGTGGTCCCCCCGAGAGCGTGTTGCCGTCTTTTCATAGCTGTCTGCCTTTTGTACAGACAATTGGCCCACGCCATGACCAGATGTGAATGGCCGGGCACAGGTCTCCCGATTCCTCGCCCAGTCGGCACTCTCTCCTAGGCACCATGACCTTTTGATTATGCCAAACAACTCCTCACTCCCGGTGGCCTCCATAATCACCAAAGCTGCCATCCTTCAGAGAGCGACACAAATTCCTATCAGGTCCACACTCTGTCATCATGTGGCTCAGAGCTGACTGCCCAGGCTGCCACAGCCAATCCCAGCCACTTTGGTCACAATGAAACAGCCTCAGGGAAAATCGCTGGCTCACTCAGCCTTGTTCCAGCTGCAAGCAAAACCTGCCAGACCTCATTCTGCTCCCAGCTTCCTTCCCCTGGCCCGTCATCTTCCAGACGGTTTCCCAGGGGAGCACAGTGTCTCTTGCAGTTGGACTCTGTGTGCATATGGGAACATTAGCTGCATAGTTTATCGCTCCCAATGCATTCTCATTCCCTTGACTAAAGGGGCATGGGTCTGTATTCGTATCAGGGGAGACAGACAGATTTCTACATATCGAATGTACTTATGAATAAAGATATGCTACTTGCCAGTCACTTTAACACTTCCATGTCATTGCTACTCCTTGGTTTAGAAGGACCTTCTATCCCTTCACTTCCTATTGCCATCCCATTCACATATGGAAGACTTCTAGTTATCAGCCTTTGGTAACAAAACTCCAGTTCTCCTTAGAGAATCCACCCTTTCCATGTGATTAAGTTCATGTAGGTTTCTGTGGGGATGGCCCCACCCTCTGGCTCTGGGACAGATACATAACCCAGCTTGGGCCAGTCAAAGCCTATAGTCACCTGGCCACCGTGAGTGGTTCAGGAACATGCTGGTGACTCATGAAGGCCAATGACAGGCAGTCAGCCCAGAACTTCTGCTGGAAATTATGAGAAAAACAGCACTTCGAACTGAGATGCTGAGATGGCAAGATATAAGCCTAGAACTTCAGCAGCTTTTTCTGCCACAGCTTAGGAGTATCAATGAAGCCAAAAGAAAGGAAAAGTAGAATCCAGAGAGGAAGGCACATTATCAATAATATTGTTGGAGACTGTGAATCCCACCATGCATGAAACGAACTCTGTCCTCTGGCTTTTCAGATCTGTGAGCCAATAAGCAATGATAACGATGACAGTAATGATGATGACCACCCAAGTCAGCAGATACTGGTAGAATGAATGCCGTGGTTTGCCACCCTAATATCCTTGTAAGACCAAGGCACTCCTTCCACCTGCCCCTGTGACTGCTGCCTGCCAAGGGCCCAGCAATTGCTTCACAAAACCACCTCAATCAAGGTTATGTTTCCTCCACAGAAGCAGCTCACATCAGACGATGGATCCATGGAGGGTGCACAGGCCCAGACCCCTCACCTCGATTCCAGACAATCTTCCAAACCCACTTTCCTCAAACTGCAGTTTAACACCTCCCCCACAACCGAATCCCGCTTCCCTCACTGCCTCATAAATGCTGTCCCCCAGATCAGTCCGCACACACTCCCTGCATGCAAAGCTTTGTCTCAGGGCCTGTTTCCTGGGGCACTTGGTCTAAGACAGTGAGGTTTCTGCATTTGTAACCAAAGGAGTTCCAATAATATATAGTCCTAGAAGACCCAACCCAAATGCCATTTCTTCCATAAAACCTTCAACAACATTCAATGCTTCCTCCTAAGCTCCCAGGGCTTAACTTGTACCTTCACTGACACATCCATTCCTCTCCATATTGATGGTCTGTCTGTCTGTCTGTCTGTCTCCTCCTGAAAGTTTGTAAGCTCTCAAAGTCTTTTTTCATGCCTGCCTGAGCCCTGACCACTTTGCACATAACTTGCACTTGTCATAAACTGAGGGTCATCATGAGAAGCGTCCTCTTGAAATTCCTCACTGTGGTCACTTTGAGAAGCTGTTAAGATTGTATTAGTTGTGCCCTGGCTGGTGTAGCTTAGTGGATTAAGCGCGGGCCTGTGAACCAAGAGATCATGGTTCGATTCCCAGTCAGGGCACATGCCTGGGTTGCAGGCCAGTTCCCAGCGGGGAATGCACAGGAAGCAACCATACATTGATATTTCTCTCCCTCTCTCCTTCCCTTCCCCTCTGAAGATAAATAAATAAAATCCTTAAAAGAAATAGTGTTAACTATTAAAAAAAAGATTGTATTAGTTGTCTATTGCTGTGTAACAAAATATGCTAAAATTCAGCAGCTTAAGACAACAAACGTGTACTATTTCACCATTTTCTGCTAGTAGGGGGTCTGGAGGCAGCTTGGCTGAATGACTCTGGCTCGGGATCTCTCAGAGGATTGTAGTCAAGATATCAGGCCGAGCTGCAGGCACGTGATGGCCCAACTGGGGCTGAGGAGTCTGCTTCCCGAATGGTTCACTCACATGGCCCTTGGCAGGAGGCCTTAATCCCTCTCCGTGAGGCCCTCTCCTCGGGGCTGCTTGAGCATCCTCACAACATGGCAGGTGGCTTCCCCAAGCATGAACGATCCCAGAGAGAGCAAGGAGAAAACCACAATGTCTTATGTGTCCTAATATTAAAATTCTCACACTTAAGAGGGGAACAATTAGAGCCTCCCTTTGGAAGCGGTGTCTCAGAAAAAACTGTGGGGATATTTTAAAACCACCACAAGGATGTTGTTCATTATATTGCATAGTTTCCTCTCTGAGCCATAGGAGAATCTCCTAATCCCACTAGGAAAAACCCTAACCCTTTTCATAAGTAGCTTGATCACTGTCACCCTCTGTGCCCTGTAAATTGGGTAACTGATTTTGTTCTACTCTTTGCTCCTCAGAAATTTAATATCAGATTTGTAGCTTACTGCCATCAGAGTTAAAATATTTCATGGCATGTAATTTAAATGCTATCCTCATTTCTAGGTTTTGTTTTTCTCTTCCCTGGTTTTCCTTGTGCATCATTTTTCTTATTTGAAGACTTACTTTACTTTGCTATATCCTCTGCATGCTAATAAGCTGCCTTAAATCCTTGTTTAGGACAAGGCTAGGTATAAATAAATAAGTGCAAGCATACAAATGTATACATACGTACCTAAAATAGGGCTTTTGATTTACTAGTATATGTCCCTAGAGTCAGAGCTCCAAACCATTTTTAAAAATCCAGGGCATTTTCCCTGACAGAGCTGTGGTAAGAAGAATAACAACAACACTTACAATAACTGCTAACATTCCCTGGGCTTTAATGATGTGCCAGGCACCGGGCTCAAAAATCTCAGGACTTCATTCAACCTTCATGTTGTCCTTTCAGCTTAAATACTGGCATGATCCCCACTCCACAGATAAGGTTTGGAGGGGTAAAGAAACTTTGTCAAGGTCACATTTCTAGAAAGTGGCAGAGCCGAGATTCAAATTGAAGGTCAATGGGTCCTTGAACCAAAGCTATTAGCTGCTTCTACTTTTTTAGAGCAACTAGAAAATATGTTTTCACATGTTGTCAGCAAGAAGACTGAAGCCCACAGAGATAAATTCAAAGCCATCAAGTAGTTATTCAACATCCCTGGGACCCAACATGATGGCAGGAGTTTTGGGGTTTATAACGGAAGGGAAAACACACAACTGAGGATTTCACCGTCTAAGCAGCAATGGGTGACTTACAAATGTAAAGCAATTTTTAAATAGAATTTACACAAGTCAAAAGGAAGATAATGCTCAGCAGATGCTACAGGTGATCAATTAAGGCAGAAAACTCCATGACCTTGAAGAGGTGAGATTTAAGCTGGACCTTGAAGGATGGACTAAAATTGGATAGATAAAGAGGATACTGGAGTACGAGTGTGGGAAGTATCACAACAATAAAGCTCTCTAGACATCATGTTAATAATCCCAAAACCTCTGGTCCCTTAGGAACTACTCCTTAGATCAACCAGCTAATGTGCCTGGTAACTTGGAGAGAAGAAATACACACATGCGTATACATATATGTATGCATATACATTTTAAATGAGGAAAAAAGTCAAAATGTAGCAAGAAGCATAGGTATTGGAATAGAAAATCAGAGCTGGTACAATAGAGGCTCTGTCAAAAAATAACAGACAGGGATGACAGGGCACAAAGAAGCTGTCAAGCACTGCCCCGTCATCTCTGATTTGTAAGCTGAATCAACACACAGCGGTAATCCCCATAGGAAGAGTACTCTGTGCAGGATCATAAGCCACATATCATGGTTCCAGCATGGCCGGACAGGACTGGGCTCCTGGGATCTGTTTGCTCAGCTGTACAATGGGAATGGTACAAATCTTTTCTCTGGGAAGATCAAATCATATCATTTACATGAAAACGCTTTCCAGTCTATAAAAGAGGATAAGGATCCCTATACCAAATCATGTTTAAAGATAAAGTTAACACAGCTATTGTTGATAATCTAGCAGACTCATCTTCCTGATGTTTGAATGCCCGCCACAACTTGAACTTCCCATTGTCAGGGAATTTCCTTCCACACAAGACTGTGTATCCCATTTGGGGCCAACCTAGAGGGAACTAAGAGCTGCCTCTGGCCACGGGTACATAAGGAGGAGTACAGGCAGATATGCCGCATACTCGCCATTGACGGTGGGTCGGAGAGGCAAACCTGACCAACTTGGCGATGCCTCTCCCCCACTGTCAACACCACTGTCACTCTCGTCCCACCAGTCCCACTCATCTCCTATACCCTATCGCTCCTGGGGCATAGGAGTGGAATTTTCAGTCTTCCATGTCACAGTAAAGTAGAAGTGGTCCATAAAGTGTCCCCCCGCCAGACATTCCGTGTTCCTACCAGGGGCAAGTTGGAAGTCCGTCTCAGTGACCTCTTGCTCACTCCCCAAACTGGCCAGCGCAGGACAAATCTGCCTGGGGAACAAGGTGAATAAACCATTTCTTTCCATGCAGACATCCCCTTAGTGGGTAATGAGGCAAGCCGCACTGGCCGGATCTGCTGTGTAAGGCTGAAATGTCCCTAAATAGAATATGGCTCCAAGTTTTCCATGGGGCACCTGCATCAGCAGTTCTGTAAGTAAGTCACCCAGGGGAAGGAACTTTCTCTTGGGCATCCTTTGCCCCTAGAAAATCACAGCTGTGCAAAGAGAAAAAAGTAGGGTAAAGAGACGGGGCTGTAGCCTGGGAAGGGGCAGGAGGAAGAGCAGAATCAAGAAAAGGAAATCAAGCAGGACACTGGCCTCACCTTTTACCACTGATTCTCAAAACTGTTCTCAAGCCATACTAACTAACCTACGTGCCGACTGCATGCGGTTTCTCCCATCCAGCCGTCTTCACACATGTTCTTCCTGCCCCTGGAATGCTCTGTTTTGCTTTGACATCACTGCTCATGCTCACTCACTCACCACTCATAAGGTGTTAGCTGGGCTGTCCCATTTTACAAATGCAGAAACAGGCTCAGACAGATTAAACACCTTGACCAACATAACAGATGTTATTAACCTAGCAAGTGGCAGAGCTGCGTGTGTTCAGAAAGCAGATCTGCCTGCACACTCTTAACCACCATGCTATTCGGCACATCCCCTTACACGCTGGGCTCCGTGGGCCAAGGACTGTGCCCTAGGCACTTGGTATTCTAGCATTGGTGTGCCCGGCCAGGAGGTGATACTCAACATGTATTGGTTGATCAAAGAAAAGTATCATAGGCTGAATGTTTGCATCCTCCCAAAATTACTATGTTGAAATCCTGACCACCAAGATGATGGTATGAGGAGGGTGGGGTCTTTGGGATGGAATTAGCACCTTTATAAAAGAGGCCCAAGAAAGCTCTCTTTGCCTCCTTGGGTCATGCGAGCTCACGTTGAGAAGACGGCAGCCTGCAACCCAGAAAAGGGTCCGCACCAGAATCCCACCATCCTGGCACTCTGGTCTCAGACTCGCAGCCTCCAGAACCATGAGAAATAAATTTCTGTTGTTTATAAGCCACTTAGTCTGTGGTACTTTGTTATAGCAGCTCAACCAGATGAAGATGGAAAGAATGAATACAGAGATGAATGAATAGAATCATTACACATCAGAAACAGAAGATTCCCTAGGGTCAATTCTCATTTGGAGAAATGAGGCTAATTGAAGGGCATTATTCTCCTGTGAGTATGTGTTTTTCAGAGCAGCCAGGAAAAAAAAAAACACCAAAAAACAGAATTCATCCTAACCAACAAGGGAAGTCAGAACCAGAGAAGTTCCCAAGGGTCAGGCTGAAGAAGGAGACCAGGAATGGGAGATGAGGCAAGGGATCAGGAGCTCTGGAGGCTAGGAATAGGAAAGGATGCAAAGGGCAGGGAGGTCAAGGAGAGAAAGGTCAGGAAAGATAATAAATCAAGGGTGACTGGAAGTCTCGTCATTCACGCTAGCCACACAGTGTAGCGGGTGGATTGGTTGCCTTAGAGTCATGGGCAGATGAAGACATATAACCCATAAAGATCCATATGGCTTGGATCAGAAACTGTCCCGCACCCCTACTCCCTTGCGACTACTACGTGTTGCTCCCCTAAACCATGTCTGATCCTCACAGCATTTCTCTCCCTTTATTTATAAAAACTCATTCTTTGGACTAGCTACTTTACTTTTCCCCACAATTGTTCTTACAGTAGTTTTAATGTTCCAGGTCCAAGGCTATGGTAAGCTAAGAATGGGGCTAGGTATTGAATATAACCTTTGCAAGGTCTGAGGTGGGTGGGGAAGGGTGTACTCATTAACTAACACTTACTCATTAACTCTTACTTAGTATACTGGGCCCATTAAACTCTTTTCCTGCAGAATGTGTTTATCACCCATACAAATAAAACTTTTAAAAGGCTTTAAACACCTATTTGATGCCTCTTGTGTGCCAGGAATCAGCCTGGAAGACGCAGACATGAATAACATGAGGTTAATTCCTACAAGCCCAGCAAGGGACTCAATGTTCAGCGGAGGAAAGCTCCGATGGCATTCCCTCAGAACACCTGAGCACAAGGCAGCAGGCTGGTCCAAGGCCGCTGGGCTACAGCGCTGACCAGTCACGCCCTAACTGGGACCTTGGGCAAGTTAAGTGACCTCTGTGTCCTAGTTTCCTCATGTGCAAAATGCGAAATTATTCTCTTTACTTCATCGGGTTGTCACAAGAATTAAATGAAATAGCACATCAGAAAGCATTTTGCAAAAGTGAGCAGCGCTCAGCATCTTCAGTTGTCGTTACTAGAAATTCTTCAGCCTCACCACAGTGCTACCCTATTTAATAGGCAGATTTGCTCGGATGCCTGGAGGAGAGATTTAAATCCCATGGACAAAGATTTTTAACAAATAAAAGAAACCTCAGTTGAGTCCAATTGATCTGAAGCAACGTGTATTGAGGACCTATGGCACGCAGAAGACAAAAGTGTAATTAATCCTTACACCAGCGGGGTCAGCTAGGGGTTGTCTCCCTGTTTTTCAGAGGCTCAGAGAAGTAAAGTAACTCGCCTGAGTCACAAACAAATACACAGAGCGGGCATTTTTACGCAGGTCAGACAGTCTCCCCTGTACCAGGTTGCAGGGTCTTCCCTGTCTCCCCCTCCCTCTCCCCTCCCTCCCCTCCCCCTCTCTGGAAAATGTTTTATTCAGCCCTGAATCAGTAACCTCCAGATAGTCTATCTCAATGGATCTCCACACTCCCTGACCCAATGATAATTTTTCTCCTCACTTTACAATTCCATTATTCAGCAAGAAACCCACAAGGGACAAGCCTATCAGCAATGAAAGGAAAGGCGTATATAAGCCAGTTTCTTTATCAGTCTCTCCCATGCTTGTGATTTCAAGCTGTGTAGGAGGAACGGGAGCTGTAAGTAATGCTAATAGCATCATCTGAGGAGCAGCAGGTAACAGCTCAGAGTCCTGGGGAGGAATTGCCTTCGTGCCATGTGGGTTTTTTGTTATGCCATCCTGGCTGTGAGATGCGATTCAGAGAGATCAGATGTGATGGGTTTAGAAACCCCACGAACTCATGGTCCACAGCTGCCCAGAAGAGGCACGGGAGCAAAGAATGGGTTCTCCCATATATTGCCCGGACAGACTGTGCACTTCCTTGCAAGGTAAGGAAGACACACCATGCCCTTGGAGACCGGCACTATTTACCTGGGAGAAGAGTCGGGAGGAAGGCCTTGTCACTGCTGAGGGCTGCCCTGGGGCTCAGAGGGCTGAGCAGGTAGAAACTGAACTTTTGGGGAGAAGCTACAGAGAGGCAGACTGTATCTCCACATGAGGGGGAAATTAACACTCCCTAGGAAGTGCGTGCACTCCAGAGCAAGTGGGTGCCCCGCCCCAAAATGGTCGTGAAAAGTGAAGAGAGCCCTGAAGGAATATCACAGAGCATCTCATGGTGGTAAGGTGATCAGATGACACCAAATTCTGTTCCAAAACTGGGATTCCGATGCAGGGGTCGGGGGAGAGTGATATGATACAGCGGTCAAAGTCACAGAATCAGAAGTCCAGGCTTACAGTTTATTACCTGTGTCACTCTATACAAGCTACCTGACCTCTCTGGGCTTCAACTTTTTTAAATGAGATAGATTTGTGTGTGTGTGTGTGTGTGTGTGTGTGTGTGTGTAAGAGAGAGAGAGAGAATTAAATGAGTTAATCCCTGTGTAGCACTTAAAAAGAGTGCTTGCCTCATGGTGAGCACTCGGTAGATAGGTACTAAGTGTATACCTATCAGGTACCAGGCTCTCTCTGAGCTACAGGGATGGACAGTCAGATACAACACATGGAGACTTACTCCATGAATAAACAAACACATGATCATTTCAGACATTGAGGAGAGCTACAAAGAAAATAAAAGACTATAAAGAGTGTAATGAGATAGAGTATCTTTGAGAAAGGGGTAAGGGGGCACTAACAAGGGCTGGTGGAGAGGACCCCTCTAGGCTGAATTCCACTGAATGGAGAGAAGAAGCCAGCCATGCTGAGTGGGAGCATCCATGCAGAGAGGCCAAAAATCCCAGAAGCCTTGAGGCAGATCAAAGCTTAGTGGAGTAAGAACAAGAGAGAAGAAACCTGCATGTCTTGGAGCAGAGGGAGCGCGGATGGAGAAACTGTGTGAGATGACATCAAAGAGATAGGCCGGGTCCAAGCCTGCAGGGTGTTGTAGGCCGCCATGAAAGTTCGGGATTTATTCTGCTGCAAGTGGGTCTTAGGCAGGGCAAGATGCTATATAATTCACACTCTAAAGAGATCATGCACTTGACTTTTAAAAACCTGCTGTGCATGATCCTTTCTGTTCTTTCCCCATTTACAAAGGTCCCTGAGGCCCTAAAAGAGCTCTGAGTTGCAAAAGAGAAGGTGACTGGGTCTCTAAATAATCTCAGAGGCATCCTCAGGCTGACCAGAAACACTAATGTCAGGTTGTCCTGGAGTAAAAATAAACCTTATCTATTAAACCAGTGGGGGATGAAGGGAAAAGGGAGAGAGGGAGAGAGAAGAAAGGGGGGGAGAGAGGGAGAGGGCAAGCTCATGCCTGCTGCTACGAGAGGAAATCAAATGCGGGGGCAGGAATGAACTTCGCCGGTAGCAGGAGACCTTCCGAGTACTTCCCTAACAGTGCCTCGAATGGAGTAGGTCATTGTTTTTTCAGTAAATAAGTGGACTCCGTCAGGAACCAGCTAAACCATGTCATGAGCTAGTACCTAACCATTCTCCTTGCAAATATGGCCTATAAAGGAAAGTAGCAGAAAATAAAGGGAGCAGACCAGGTTAGCCTGAGACATTATCTTCCAGGTATCCTACTTCCCTTTTCAGAAGTCAGGTTTCAAATAATCTTTTTCTCTATCAGGCCAGACCACCTTTCTGAACCCTTGCCATAGGGAGCATTGTCTTTCATAGTCATAAAGCACAGAGTAAAAGGCACAGGTAGTTGAGTTCTAGGCAATAAAGAGACACTTGCTCATCCTGACCGATGCTGTCACATCCCAAGAACTACAGGTCCACTAAGTGCACACACCTGTGCACACTCACTTACCCAACAAGCATTTTCTTAGCATCTACTTTGTACAAGGTACTGGTCTGAGTACTGGGGATACAGGAGTGGACCAAGCAGATAAAATTCTTTTCTTGCTAAAATAGCCAACAACCATAGACAAGAAATGCAAGATTTCTATTCTCATAAATAGACAAATAAATATAATTTCAGATGCTGATAAGCTCTATGAAGAAAATGATAAAGTACAATAAGTGCATTTGAGGAAGGAGCAGTGGGACATCAACCAGGGCAGACAGAAGCTAACATTCTGATAGGGTGCAAAGAGACAATAAGCGAACAAGTAAAATGCGTGTCAGGTGGTAAGAAGCACTAGAGAGAGAACACCAAGCAGGAAGGCACGGAGCAATGGTGGGGAGGATGTTAAGTAATGGGGCGGGGATCAACATACGGGATATCTAGGAAGTCATATATTCAAGCCTTGTGATGCCTTAGTTATGAAGACACAAAAAAGGAAGGAGTCAAGGATACCTCCTCTATTTCCAGTTTATGCACCAGATGGAGATGCCATCCACTAAGATAGAGGATAGTGTGGGAAAACGAGTATGTGTAGAGAAGACCCTGAGTTTGGTTCTGAACATTTCTCTGTGATATTCAAATAGTGGTATAAAGTAAATGTTGGGCATCAACACACAGATGGTAACTGAAGTTTGGAGCATTGTTATGGGCTCAATATTTCTGTTCCCCCCAGAATTCATACATTCAAATACTAAGCCCCGATGTGATAGTCTTAGGAGGTGGAGCCTTTGGGAGGCAATTAAGCCATGAGGGTGGAGCACTCATGAATGGGATTTATGCCCTTATAAAAGGAACCCCAAAGAGCTCTCTCACCCCTTTCCACCACGGAAAGACTCAGCAAGAAGACAGCTGTCTATGAACCAGGAAACAGGCCCTCACCAGACACTGACTCTGCCAGCACCTTGATCTTGGGCTTCCTAGCCTCTGGAACTGTGAGAAAGAGATTCTTGTCCTTTAACTCACCCAGTCTATGATATTCTTGTTATAGCAGCCCAAACGACTAAGACAAAAATGAATGAGGATTCTTAAAAATGTGAAGGTCTGCAGTCCAGAATAGCAATGGCCGCTCCCTGAATTTGTCCATGACCCAGACTTCTTCCATCTTTCTGCTCCATCATTTTTAGAATGCAGTCCTCATCACATGGTCCAGCATGGCTGCAGGAGCTCCAGCCATCGAGTCTGGCCAGACAGGAAGCACACTGGTATTTCCTTTTTACTATCAGTTTGCTCTGAGACCTTGGGAAATTCACCACCCCTCCCTGGACCTGTTTTCCCAGCTGATCAGTCAAGTGTGTTGTTGCTCTAACATGTCCTGACTCTGTCAGAACAAGGACTGAATAGTTCTCATCCAAAGCAGGGAGTCTGGGACACAGCCATACAAACAGAGTATTTATTGATTTGACTGAGAACCTGACCTTTAAATATTCCATTTTTGTATCGGAGCTTTGGATAAGAGCTCTCCAAGGAACTCTGAGGGTAATTGCTTTTGCTTCTGCTTTAGAAGGGACTGACTTTGATGCAATGCTGTTCTCATCTGCAGGTTTAATTTAGCTCTTTTGTCTGCATTAAACTCACTGGGAACCATCCTTTGTGTGGAGCCAAACACATCACATGGCCAGCCTTTTCTAGCTGAATTTAGACTTGCCCTTTCAGCTGAGGATCCGGGGATGCTGTGACGGCTGAGGTTGGGCAAGCGGACTGCCGACTCCCTCGGGATCCTCTCTGAGCTGTGAGTAATCTGGACCAGCCACTGGGTGTCAGCATTGCTTTGTCCAATTATAAGGGGAAACTAGGTACTTCTGTGGTTTGGGAGTTGTTTATGCGGTCAGTTTGGACTCCAAAGTGGGCACAACCGCAATTCACATTTTTGTAGCTCTAAGCATTAACCAGAGGTGTTCGCTGCTCTGTCTTTACATCTAGACACCTGCTACTCCTTTCAGCCCCTCCGTGTCAGTGGCCTAGGTTACTGACACAATCCCCATCGCCAGTTTTGTGACCTTCAAGTCTTTCTTTTTCATCTGGGAAAATCAGGATCGTAACAGGCTCAACTGTAGAATAATGTTACCCTGTCACCGAAGGTTTGCAAACAGAAGCTACAAACATGTGTGTGTGTGTGTCTTATACATATACATACGTGTCTATAAATGTGTGTCTATATGTCTACATATAGACACACACACACACGTCTCTTCCTGCTGAGAATGTCCCTGACCCCCAGTTGTCCCTAACAGAGGAAACCCTAAGCTGTTTAGCTTTGCAGACAGAGCATCTACTACCCAGCTGCCTCCAAACCCTCTGTCTCACTCCCCTCCCTGTCCCAAACATCTTGCTTCAGTAAAAATGAACATTCCCAAAGAGAACTGCGTGTTCTCCATGCCTTTGACCCCCACCTTACCGGGGAAACCTCTATTCATTCTTCTAGACTCCCCTCCAGGAAGCTTGCTGGGCGCCCTCCCCAAGGCCCACTCCCAGCCTACGTTTAGTGCCCTTTCTGTACACACCCAGGGCACATGGACTAAATATACAGTTTGCCCCGGACCGTCCGAGCTAGCTGTGATGTGTCTGTCACTCACTAGATTATGAACTGCCTTAGGACAAGGACCTCCGGTTTTTTATCTTTGTATCTCTGGCTTCTGTCAGTGTGTCAAAAAGGTTGTTGACACTTGGTACATGATGATTTAACCAAACCAGCTGAAACCATGTGGTTATTAAACTTACTTTGCTGAATCTTCAACATCTCTTATATGCATACCATGCTCACAGCCCCAGTTGCAATTACCCTGGTTCAGAGATTCCCATGCTTGCCACTTCCTTTGTTTGGAGACTTTTGCCATACCTGGGTATCACATGGGCTACTTTTTAAAAAATACTTTTTCATTATAACCACTTATTTTGCCTCAAATAAATTTGTTTACAAAAAAATTTAACCCTGCTCAGTGTGATTCAGTTGGTTGGAACACCGTCCCATACACCGAAAAGTCATGGGTTCGATCCCTGGTCGGCGGGGGTAGCGTACGGGAGGCAACAGACCAATGTTTCTTTCTCACAGCAGTGTTCTCTCTCCCTCTCTTCCTTTCTCTCTCTCTAAAAGCCATGAAAAGATGTCCTTGGGTGGGATTTAAAAAATTTTTAAGAAAAATTTATATCACTACCATAATTAAAAATTTGTATCACTTGCCACAAAGAGATAGTTTAACAAAATAAAATTTAAAAAACACCCCATTAAATTCTAGCTAGACAATCTTGCCTGCTGTCGTGGGTACACTGAGACCATTAATGGATCTGTCATCCCTGACTGTACCCATGCCTCTCTGACACATGACTTTGAATTCCTGTCACTTCCAAGACAGAGCCCTTTTCTCCCTCCCTCGATTCTGAATTCAGCATAGACCTTGCCCGGGCCAATGCTGTTCCTAGACCTGGCCCTTGCAGAGGCAGGAAAAGCTAGGGCCTGGGATCGCTCTGCCCCATGAGAGCGCGCCCAGGTCGGTCTGGTGGAAGCATTTCGGAAATGCACGAAGCAGAGCTCTACTGCCCCAGCCAAGAAGCAGCCGAGAATCTCACTGCTAAACTCGAGAGCAACTCCAGTCTTCCGAACTAAATAAAGATTTATTGTTGAAAGGCACTGAGGTTTTGTTGAATGTCTGCTACATACATTAATATGGCAATCGATAACCAATATACCTGCCAAGGCTCTGAGCCTGAAGTGTGTTTTCTCTTTGTTAAAAAGGTACTTTAGAAAGTGGTAGAGAGGTGTTAAAATACTAGCACCCAATTGAGAACGTCTCCTTGAAATAATCAGATGGATTGAAATAGAATTGAAAAGAGAATAATTGCCTCACTCATAATTCAATGTAATTCATCATAGTTCATACTTGAAATGTCTCTGCACCTTTCCCACACTTTGAGATACAATGTCCTAGTTCTCGCTCTTTCTGTCTATTTTGTAGACAAAGGATATGGCTTCCAAAACAGTCTTGGGCTCATTGCCTAAACACTAAAAGCTGAATGTGACTCATATCCCAGGTGCTCCAGGATCTTGTCCCAGCCCTGCCCCTTCAGGCTTGCTCCCACTCTTTCCTCTGCTTTCTGTAGCAGGTACAACAACCCAACTTGCTTAATGTTTACTGAGCACTTATGACACAGGCTCAGCCAGAGCTGGGCATCTACCTGGAGGGGTCGGGGGGAGGAGGAGATGATTAAGATGCAGTCTTTACTTTCATCAAGCTCTCAGCTCATAAGTAAAGCATGTAAGCAACCCCATGACTCCAATATGTGAAGAGTAAGTCAGAAAGCCACAGAAACCCATAGGATTGGTAGCTAACAGAGGTACAAGGAGGCAGACCATATGCGGTGAATTTGGAACTCTATCCCAGCTCTGTGTGACCTCAGAGTTCTGTGGTCATAATGTGTGAAGGTCATGTCCAGAAAGATAGTAGCAGACACATACATTCAGACTGCAAATAGAACAAGTGGGCATGGGTCAACCTGAGGCATGATGAAACTCAGCTAGATACAAAGATCTTGATGGAAGAGAATTGAGGGAAAATGTAAAGGAGCACTAGACAGGGAGTCAAGCAATCTGAGACTCAAATCCTAGTGCTGACAAGAACAAGACTAGTGAACACCTGTGTATAGTTTGCTCTGAGTCGCCCTCAGCTCCAAGTGCTCTGCATGGTCGTTCACTCGATCCTCACCACAACCTATGAAGTCGGTCTCATCATTACTACTATTTCAGAGATAAGGTAACTGAGGCACAAAGACATTACACAGCTACAAAGCAGCAGAACTGACTCAAACACAGGCCACCTGGCTACAGAGTCCATACTCTTAGCAGCCACCATGCTGTATAGTAGTTAATAAAAAAAAAAAAAACCTGGCAATTCTTATCCCCTCCCTGGGTCTCCCTCTCAGATACAAAATGAAGGAGTTGGTTTAAATGATCTTTACAGCTTCTTCCAACTCTGATCTTTTTTCAGTCTTGTTCTATTTAAAGGTCATAAAGGGAGGATATAGATGCTTCTTTTCTTAAAGAATATTTTAAAATTAGATTTTTCTTGAGGAAGAACTAGACACAGTCTTGTCTAAAGCCTGGGAGTGAAATGGCCATAAAATAATGGCCATAAAATAATGAGTGACAGCTCAACCCATAAGGAATTCCTAGGGACCAAAGGCTGTGACCCCTTTCCTTCCAAGGACATGCACCTTAGTCCATTCATCCTGCTACAGTAACAACACCACAGACTGGGCTGGCCGAAGTGGCACACATTCCTCCTCACGGTTCTGGAGGCTGGGAAGCCCCGGCAGACCCGCTGTCTGGTGAGAGTGAGCATCCTGGTTCATGGGCAGCTGGCTGCCTTCTTGCTGTAACCTCACATCCCAGAAGGGGCAAGGGAGAATGCTGGGCTCTCTATTTACAAGGGCACTGATCCTGTTCGTGAGCACTCCACCCCTATGACCTTGTCACCTCCCAAAGGCCCTCCATCTTCAAATCCCATCACATGGGTGGTTAGGAATTCAACCTAAGAACTCTGGGACACATTCAGTTCACCACAACATATTGTATACAAGGACCTTCAAAACTCACTGCCCATCACTGAATATCTAACAGGTACAATTCTCCCTCAAAAGAAGGATATAATTTGGAACATATTTTTCATAGCTCTGTGATTGCTTTGAGAGACACATCCTATAACAAGTCAAACTAAGCAAACAAAAATTCCAAAAGAACCAACATAGTTGGTTTACATCATAGTTCTGTAATATAAGCTACCGTCTTTTGCCATGTATAATGCACACTTTTGGTCCAAATTTTTGAGGGAAAAATAAGGGTGTGCATTATACATGGGTATAATTATTATGTACCATGGGAATAGTAATCCCATGTACAATGCATGTAAAACGTGGGTGTGCATCACACGGAGCAAAATACGGTGTGTGACCTTGGGGAAGCCACTGAACTTCTCTGAGCTTTGATTTCCGCATCAGTATATTGCATTATCATGGTGCCTCTTTCACTAGGTTGTCGTGAGGTTTAAGCAAGGAAATACAGGTACGTAAAGATGAAAATTACATTACTAATACCAATAATAATATAAAGAACACTATTATATGCTTATTATATGGCATCAAGTATTGTTCTAAGCAATTTATAACTTCCCAACCCATTACAAAATCTAAAACATCCTAAAAAAAGTGATCTCTCACCCTCTTCTTGGGCCTGCAGTGACGGGTGCTCAGGAACTTGAAGGCGCTCTCTCTCGGGAATGTAGTCTTTGCCGAGGTAGAAACCACCCCTTCTCATATACTGTGCTCCACCAGACCTAGATATCTTTTCCCAAATAGGTTTTTAAGGGTCATATCAATGAAACACATGAACAGGTAACCATTCTTTAGGTTTGTTATCATTATTGACAAAAAAAGTAAACATTGATTGAGCATATATAATAATTAATTAATACTAATAGCTAAACTGATTGAGCACCTGTAACATATTACTCAATAGGGATGGTCTCATCTAAGCTGCATGATAACCCAGTGAGATGTGTACTATTGTTATCACTCCTGTTTTAAACACACTATAGCACAAAAAAGCTAAGTCACCCGCTCAAATCCCCAAACTTCCTATGTAGTAGAGTAGGAACTTCTTTTTTTTAATTTGTATTTATTGATTTGAGAGAGAGAGAGAGGAATGGAGAGAGAGAAACATCAATTTTTGTTGCTCCATTTATTCCTGCATTCATTGGTTGATTCCTACATGTGCCCTGACTGGGGATCGAACCTGCAACCTTGTTGTAGTGGGACAACGCTCCAATCAACTGAGCACCCGGCCAGGGCTAGAGCTGGAATTTCCTCCAGGCAGTCTGATGCTGCATTCACGCCCTCACAGTGCCATGTTATCCCTGTGGCACAGCAGTTAGCGTCCTTGCACTTTGCAGTAATCTGCTCTTCATCAGAATCTTTTCAGTTTATCTGGAGTGAAGCGCACACAGCTAGAACTCTAAGGACCTTAATGTCCCGGTGCCCGTCATATATTTTCACTGAGCTTCCCGGATCCCAACGTCAATAACGGATGATGCCCCGCAGTTCAGGTTCTGCACAAAGTTGCAGATGATGGGTTGCTGGTTAGCGTGTCAGCTGAAGGACAATATATTTTAATGCAAATGCAATGAGCTGGAACGACAGCATTTTCTCCAAGAGCCTTAACTAGGTTAGCGTGACCTCCGAGAGGGACCAGAATTCTAACAGCCAAATTAGAATAGAAAGCCTTATGGAGATTTCTATGCTAATCAGCCATGTTTTACTGGAACGATTACGTGCAGCACAATGGCCAGTTGCCAGAGTCAGCCGGGGCACCACTTGGTCAGGTGACCAACAGAAAACGCTGACTCAGAAAGCGCCGGGGAGGCCACGTGAAGGCAACGGCACCTGAAAAGCGGGGGCAGAGGTGGGATCAAAGGGCTGGGACCCCAAAGAAAGAAGATCTTTCTTAGGGGAATTGCGGCGCGCACCTTGCCTGCTGTGCTGTGTGTGCTGCAGTAAGAATCCTCTGTCGGGGAGCTAATAGCAGCCGTGCGCCTCTGGGACCCGAAAACGGGTACGGCAGCAGAGAGAAAACAAGGAGATGACTCTGTCCACACTGAGGCGTTCCCCTGGCGCCCGATCTTTGTCTTGGCACGCAGGCCTCCGTTCCGCTGAAGCACAGCGGAGATGCCATCTTCTCCGACCTGGGCCAACACAAAGCTCGTCAGGCCTTACATCTGTTTTCCTTGGGAATTTAGGGAATTGACAGAAGTGAAGCCGGTCAGACACAGAGCTTTGTACCGACAAAACCTAGAAAGTAAATAAATAAATCCTCGGACGTGGCTTTCTCCACCCCACCCTACGTGTGTCTGCTGGAGTCAACAAGGGCAAAGGAAACGGATACCTGAAGGTGGACCGCAGTGCCCCTTGGGATTCGCAACGCCGCCTGAGCTGATTTTTTAATGGTTTTCAAAAGATGCCTCGACTCCTCCCCAGAAATACTGACTCCAGATCACAAGGGGAAACGGGAGAAATAATGTGTATTTTTAAATAAGCGGTACAGGTGATTCTGATGCAGACCCAGGTCTGGGGATAGCTGCTCTGGACACAGAGAAAAAGCGCCGATGCTACCTGGGGCCCAAGACGCCCAGCATTCAGGCTCCGGGTGCAGGACGAGGAGCCCTGATCCAAAAACAGAGTTGTTGTGCATCCTGACATTGACGCCAAACGCCATGAAAAAGGTTAATATTCACCTAGCACTTGATGCGTGCCAGGGAACTTTACATACATTATCTCATTTCAGTCAAAGGTTAATGTCCCTCAGATATTTAAAAATACGATATTTAGATTGCTACTCTCAGGCAGAAAGGTTTCACAACAATAACATGATATGTAACTGGATCACACAATTTTGTTCACACTTCAACCTGGATGAAGACAGAAAATGAACTCATTTTGCCTGTTACTGAACTTTCATTCGTCTGTAACTTCCATCTGACAGTAGAAAAATGAACAAAATGATCAATGTAGTTTAAATTCTATCTCTTCTTATCTAAATTGTCACTTTAGGTAGTGTCAGTCTCCCTAGAATAAGAATTCTTTTTAATCTCTCAAATAACCTGCCCCTGCTTCTCCACCGAGATGAATTCTGGGTATAAGGAGAGTATGCGGGGGTGATTTACAAGCATCCACGGTGATAAGCAGGGGTGGAGAGAGGGCCGTCCATCCTCGTCCGGGGATCACACCCTTTGTCCGCCTGGTTTCTGCTCACCCTCTGGCCTGCACAGCAGAACTGGAGGCTGGCACGACATTGCCTCTCATTTGCTCTCTTGCCTCAACCAGAGCACAGACCGGGGGCTACGTGGGCCTCACCTCCCCCACTGCTAGCAACACGGATTTCTCTGCGCTCCGGCTGGAACGCCACTCTCCCCACCTGGTGTGTCTGAACTGCTATTTGTACCGCAGGTCAGCCTGTCCCAGCCACCGGAACTCACTCTGGCAAGACCCCAGACGTGCTCTCAGACATTTCTGGGACCGACCTACACCACGTGGGCCTGGCAGGTCCATCCTGTGCCCTAGGCTGGTGAAGAAGCAAATCTACTCTCAGTCTTGCCCTAATTTATCTAATGAGCTGCCTGCTTCCTGGGCCAAAGCCAGCACAGGGATGAGAAAATTAGGGCCGTGTCCCTCTGCTCTGTCCTCCGACTCCCTTCTCTCTCCTCTGCTTCCCACTGCCTTTGAAGCCAGATGGGTCCACTCGGCCTTCCTGCCGAGACCTCCCTTACGTGAAGCGCGCCCTTGATGTGCTACACAGGCAGCAAAAGGAATCAGGCTGACTCCCTCTCAAGCCTCTAGCCAGGTTTCTTGTGGATGTTCCTTTTCTTGTACCCCCCACCTCTGCCATTCCTAACCTCCCCCTTTTTTTCTCTAAGCAAAAGACACCTCCAGCTAATTAGAGAGAAGCTCATGTAACTGGAAAGACAAAAGATAAAAACAAGGATATTTTTAAAACATTACCCCATTGAAAATGTATGTAGTGCTCTATGAGTTTCAAAACCAGTTCCACCTTGTAAGGAAGGCAATACAGGAATTACTATCTGCATTTACAAAGGAAGACTCGGAGGCACCAGTTAGCACGTGATTAATAAGTGGTCTGGACTAGGGTCCTTTCTGTATTCCTAGAATTGTCTTCTTCCATCCTACATATTTATTTTCTTTGTTTAGTGGTATTTTTTAGCCAATGCTTTCTGGAGGAATGAGTCCCATTAGGCAGGGCCAAGTAGCACATGGACCGTCCCATCATTTTACCTACCTGTTCACATCCTACCGCCCAAAAGGCTCAGGTCAGACACCACCTGTCCCCACCACTTCCAGGACCTTGTTTGAGTCCTTTTGAAGTTATAGTCCAGTGGCATCAGTCGACACATAATTCAGTACAGCAAAGTCTGGTGTTGCCTTCTGATTCATCTATCGTCTATGTAACTCTTGCCTCTCAACTAGTCTATAAGCTGTTCTGCAAGCTGTTTGAAGGCCAGGCTTAGGCTTCTAACGTTCTGCTCTACTCGTTAAGACAATAGATTTTGAAGTCAGACTGCCTAGGTTCAAGTTCAAATCCTGGTTCTGCCGCTTACAAGCTGTGAGACCCAGGCATGCCACATTACCTCTCTAAGCTTCCGTTCCCCCAGAGGAGATAATCATATGTCTACTGATGGGTTTATTACCAACATTAATAAATTGGTATAGTTAAAGCACTTAGAATAGTATTAAAAACATATGCACATAAGTACTATATGCAGAGTTGACATTTTTATTTTATCTCCATAAGGCTGAGTACAAATCTGAAACTTGTCTAGGCTGGAGTTGAATTATTTGAATTAGTTAAAGATATTCATTGCGGATTCTATTTGAAATAATCCAATTTCTGTGATGCAAAGCTGCCTTTACTGATATTTAAATTCTTCAGGTGAACGAGTCCATGAGAGTCTGAAAAACAAATTTATCCCAGAAATAGCTCACTGTTCCCAATGCCACATGTCACAAAAAAATGGCAGCCCTCATCATCTCCCTGCAGAGCACCATCACGCGAAGAAGGCGTTTTCATCACCTCATCCCCCGTAAGCACCGCAGCACCTCTGAGGGGTGAGGAAGTCAAGGACCCATGCTCCCATTTTGCAGGCGGCCAGATGGAAGGACCGGAAGGCAAGTGGTTGGGCCACACCACTGAGAATGCTGTATGAGCTCAGGGCTCTCCTCAGGGCCCAAGCTTCTACAGCCCTGCTCTAGCGGTTAGGACAACAGATTCTGAAGTCGGGCCGCTGAGGTTCAAACCCTGGCTCTGCTGCTTGTGAGCTGTGGGTCCCGGGCATGCCATCTCGCCTCTCTGAGCTCTGCTCCCCCCGCCCCCACGCACATCTGAGCTCTCACCTGACCTCACGGAGTCTTCCTGAGCTTCCCAGAAAATGTATCACGAGCCCTATTTTGCAAGTGAGGACGTCACAGCTGTGGGGGCTAAGAAGTAGCAGGGCCTGGGCCAGAGCCCAAGTCTCCTGATCAAGAACCCAATGTCCCTCTGCATCCTGAGAGCACCCAGCCAGAGTCATGAGGAGGATGCTCTTCAGCACAGTGCTTACAAGGTAGGTCTGGCCTGGCCCAGACCCCAGTGTGGACCCCATCTCAGCACACACTGGCCATGTCATCTCAGGAAAGTTCCTCATCGTTCTGGGCCTCCGTCTGAAAGGAGAATTACACCGTACAGTCTATGCAGATACTTGGCACAGGATGTAGCAAATATTAAGGGTTCAGCCAGTGCCATTGGGAGGAACACTCCTCACTCACCAGGCTTCCATGTGCGGGGACTTCAGCTGGTCTAACATTCCTGGCCTCCCTTCCCACCCTTACCCGCCCCGAGGGAGAGGTGAGGCTTACCCGTGTGTGCACTTGGAAGGGTACTTTGGGGTCTGCTCTCAGCCGCGAATTAGGCTCACCAAAGGAGACCCCCACTCTGTCGGGGAGGCCT
>CM052546.1:16875326-16898578 GCA_028533065.1 Trachops cirrhosus
GGAGTGCCCTTCTCATTCCTGCCGCCTAGAAAACTAGGTTAGTCATCTCCTCCCTAAAGCTTCCCCTGATTTCCCGGGGTTACCACTACCCTTTCCTCCTTGCTTCTACCATGCTTTATGCACGTGCTTGGTGGTTAAGATCACTAGCTCTAAAGCCTAATCTCCCCAAGTTACCAGTTCAGTATCTTGGGCACATTACCTAACACCTCCAGGCTTCGGTTTCCTCCTCTTTAAAACTGGGGAAAATAGTGGTACCCTTGTATACTTGTGAGGGTTAAATGAGTTAATATGGGTACTTACAACAGTGCCCTACACATAGGAAGTGCTCAATCAATGTTGTTATAAAGCATCATATTACATTTATGTGTTTCCATGTCTATTTCTCCAAATAAACCCTACTATCCCTTGAAGGCACGACACGGATCAAGCATCTTGCACGTGTGTCCTCCACGACAACTACCGTGCCTCAGACAGAGCAGGTGCTCAGTAAAGACGGTGTAAGGGAAGGAAAGGAAGAAGGCAGGCAGGCAAAGGATTATAAAGCAAGAGAAGGCAAGCTTTAACATTTTTAAAAGTGTTCTGTCATCACTTTGCTCATTTCGTCTTCACAGCAAATCAGTGAACCTGTAGAGAATGATTTGCCTGTCCCGTTTTATAGGCAGAGAAGTTGAGTCCCAGTGAGGTGAATGACGGATCCCAGAAGGCTCCCCCCACACTCTGGCTACACCTAAAGCATAGGATGTCCTCCTTGGCGACAGAAGCAATCACTGGAATCCTTCTGTTTGTAGAGGGCTTTGGGTTTCTGAGATGCTTTAAACTCAGTGCTTATTGGAGCTTTACAACATACCATGGAGGCGATCAAAGCAGACTCTTTGCACTTTCTATAAAAGGAGACTGGAGACCAGGAAGCGTAGGCCTCCCCTGCCGTTGGCACTGGTGCTGCAGCTCAATCCCAGAGCTCCCGGGTCCCGTCCGGCGCTCCCTTTACCCCAGCACACATCCCCCCAGCCCGACCAGAGCCCTGGGCTCGGCCTCAACTGGTCTGGACTCTTCTTCCCTCATGGTGTGGGCCTCTTTCCTAGCACCTATAGTCCATATCTATTTTTTAAAAAAAGATGAAAAATATCCACTAACAAATATCTGGGTGAGGTTCAAAAATGGTCAGACTGTGCTCCTGAGCCAGTTTCTATTCTGGGCACAGTAAGTGACTCACTGGCCGCCTTGGACAACAGAGGTAACCTTTATGCCTCTGACGAGTTTCTGTTTCTCAGAACCCAGAGCCACCAGCGACGCAGTTGCTGACAAGATGTCTCCATTGCCCAAAGCCAGTGTGAGCCCTACAGAGATCAGCGATTCCGCCCCTCCAGCATTTGACAGATTTTGACAAATCTATTTCAGGCTGACACTACCAAGTAGATATATAACTGGGGACTGATCGGTCTATTGAGTTAAAATTTAAGTGGCTTCCTCAAAATCTCTCAGCTAATGAGTAGCAGGGTTGTGACCTTGTGCTGTAATTCTAGTGCAATGCTGATGACAGACTTGTGTGACAACTTCTCTGCTAGAAGAAAATACACAGAATCTTCTAGAGTTTCCAATAACCAAGGGTTCACATACCATACAGCCCAGTCTCCGTCTAGTAGACTCAATGTCCAGGTAAAAAAAAAATGATTAGCTGAATTTGACTTATCCCTTTTTCAGTATATAAAATAACTATCCCAAAATGAAATCCTGTAGGCATGCAGAGTATTCCTGTAGTCATGCAACCAGTATTTACTGAGGGTCTATGAATCAAGTACGGTGTCAGGCAAATAGCTTTGAACAAGCATCTGCTCTCCTGCAGTGTACAGAGCAGTAGAAGAAGCAGACACCAAAAAGACAAGAACACAAATAACTATTGAAATACAGTTGGGCTAGATGCTATGAGGTACAGAAGCTAAGGGAGTTTCTTTCAGGGGACCTGGCCAAGTCCAGGGAAAGTCTCAGGAAGGCTTCCCTGAGGAAGGAACATTTAAGCTGAGCCCAGAAAGATGAGCTGGAAGAAAGAAAGAGCATCTGAGGTAGAGGGAACAGCATATACAAAGACCCCGAGACATGAAGAAGCGCAGAACACTTGAGAAATTGAACACAGACTTTTATAGATGAAGAACAAGGTGGAGGTGTGGAGAGACATGAGATGACAAGTAAGCACAGCAGAGTTTGCAAGACTGAGAAACTAACAGTAAGAGATCTGGGCTTTAATCTTGACCGTGTCTTCCCAAGGAACATCAGGCTGTGCACCCACACAGAAATGCCTGGAGGAGCCAGGCCCTGAGCCCACGTCAGGTGCACTTCCTGGGGAGTGAACAGAAGGCACTGAGATCACGTGCCCAAGGACAGCCTAGAGAAGAAATCAGTTCTCAGCATCCCGTCATTACCTGTCTTAAAGCCAGAGGCAAACAACACACTCAGTGCAATGGCCTGGCCTGGCGAGAACCTTTAAACACACACAGCTCAGGGGCAAAGCCCAAACGCTCCACAGTGCAGAGCACCCGAGGGCCAAGCAGATCTTTCTTGGGACTTACGCTCTCATTTCCCAATCCCTAAAGACACAGAGACACGTTACCTGTACTTAAATTTAGTGACAATTACGGAAGATCAGAGTAAATAACCTTAGATGATGGATGATGATGACTTCATAGACTAGCATTTTATACATATGTGCACATATATACATATGTGGACACATATATATACAAAACCAAAACAAAAATTTCTTTGCTTTGTCCACTGCACAGGGAGAGAAATCAAGAGGAGAATCCTGTACAAAGTGGACACAAAACAAGCACAACAACGAGCTGTGAGCAGGATCTGGATGCGGCAGGAAGAGCATTAAGCGGAAATTGGGTGGGGTGGAATCCGAGGCCTCCCCCTTTGCCTCTCACCCTCCCACCTCTGGGCAAGCCATCGCTCTGACTTCCCCGGGGTTGGAGGCTAACTTTCCACATCCACAGCATCCCTGAGAAGGAACCACGGAGAACCCTATGGCTGACACACATTGGAGTGTCACAATGTTGATGACGTCCCCTGAGGACACAGAGGCCGCCTGCCTCCAGAGCTGAGTATGTAACCGTGTGATGTGAGCCATAGCCAAGCCCAAGCCCAAGCCATCGGTCTCACTCCTCAGCACCGAGCTCTCCTTTGACAGAAGAGGCTCTTTGGTAAAAAGAAGAAAAACATTTACTGAGCATCTACTCTGTACCCAAGACTGGGCAAAGTGCTTTGTTACAGTTGAATTGTATCCTCCCCAAAAAGATATATTGAAGCCTAACTGCCAGTAAGTGTTATCTTTTTGGGAGAGAGGGTGTTTACAGAGGTAATCAACTTACAGTGACATAATGACAGTGGGCCCTAATTCAGCATGACTTGTGTCCTTTAAAAAAGAGGGGAGGGATTTGGACACAGAGACAGACACACACAGGGGAGAAGCCAGCTGTGGGCCTGGAGGGACACATGTACAAGCCTAACAACACCAGGGACTGCCGGAGTCAGAAGAGGCAAGAGAAGATTCTCCCCTAGGGCCGTCAGAGGAAGCCTGGCTCTGCCAACTCCTTGATTTTGAACTTGTGACACCATACATTTCTCTTGTTTAAGCCACCTAGTTTGCGGGACTTTGTAACAGCAGCCCTAGGAAAGGAATATACACTTTAAATCCATCACCATGTTTAATCCTCATCACAACCCCATGAGTAGATACTGTTATTGCCCAGTTGGCCGGGGGTAAAAGCAGGTAGGCAACATGCCCAGATAATGGGGTCGGCATGTGTGGGAGCCCCAAGTGAACTCATCATTCAGCTCTTAGCTATCATGCACCCTGCCCCTGGCTGAGATGGCGAGGGGCAGGGGAAGCTGAGGGAAGGAGACCCAGGCCAGCCCTGGATCTTCACTGTGTGATCCTGGGGACATTATTTCACCTCCTGGGCCCAAAGAAATGATGACATGGGTTCCAACTAGGATGAGGACTGTGAGACCTGAAATAATTTAACAAAATAAAATTGAGAGCTGTCGATGGAGTGAATGCGACAAGCGAGAGAAGGCGGTAAAACATCAGGTGGTCCTCTGTCCTGACAAACCAGCGTCGGGTTATCCCCCACCACAAGGACAGCCACTGTCACCACCGTGACCCCGTCCACCTCCTCTCCCAACAGCGGGCCCACAACCACAACTGCGCTCCCGCTTCCAGAGCTCCGCCTTCACAATCCCACTCTCCCCTCACACAGCCCATTGGCTGATGGCTTATTACTTTCCAGGGAGTGTTGCTATCCCCACCTTACAGATGGAGAAACAGTGGCGAGGGGAGGTTAAAAAATAAGGCACACAGCTGATAAAAGAAGGGCCTCTGGAAGTAGGAATTCGAAGTCTCTGGCTATTTCTCACATAAGCCTCCTAAGCCTCCTCCTCATTCCTCCCTAGGGTTGGGGTCAAGGACAAGATGTTTCACCCCCAAAGAGAAGGAACGGTGACCTGGACAGCTCAAGTCCAGGACAGTGCACAGCGGTCCGGGGCCAGAGAAAGGGCCTTTGAAAAGGAGCCACTAGGCTGCAATGTAAGTCGATGGGCATTTTCCGTCTATCTCATTCCACACAGTCAGAGTCTGACTGATCCTCTTTCTCCCCAGAGCCTAGAGAAAGGAATGTCTCCTGGAAACTGTTTTGCTTTTTTCCTGGAAGAACGTCTAGCCATGTTCTTTCCTCTGTCTCTAGAGCATCTAGGACCAAGCCTGCAAAAGCTTACAAATGTTTACATGCACTCTCTCTTTCCTGGCACTCCTCTGCAGAGTTCTTGTCTTGTAAGAGCAGGGATCCCAGATTAGAAACAGAACAGATCTTTTAACTCACCTCATTTCAAAACCCCTCAAATTCAGCCAAGAGTGGAGACATGAATCCTCCATCCATTCAGCTTGATTCACTTTCAGTTCTGTACCAAGTGCGGGGCCCAAACCCACAGCTACCAACCAGATTATTCCCTTTGCTTTGCATACACCTCCCAAGAGGTTCTCGTAGAGACCAGTGGCCATCTCAGGACAGCTTTCTTCTTTTCACATGCAACCAAGCACCTCATATTACCACCTTAATCTCACCACCATTCCTAATAGTAGTTTTATCCATAAAGACAGCAAACATAGTAAAATGAGCAATTCTGGTGAAAAGTGGTGATGGAAATGGAGGTAAAATTTAATTTTGAAATGTCAGTTGGCGTCTATTAGGTAGATGAATAACTAGGAGCTCAAGGAGCACTGTAGGCTGGAAATACAGATTTGGCCGTGAGTTCAGAAATGGTGGCTGATACCACATAAGAAGGTGCAGTTTCATGGGGACAATATACATAATGACAAGCAAAAGCCATGAAAATGTAATGCTGAGGAACAGCTACCTAACCTTTCTGAGCCCCGTCTGTCTTGTCTGTAAAATGAGAATTGAAAATAGTCCCCCTCTCCTAATGTGGCTGTGAGGATGGAAGGAGCTATACATGGAGGCCTTCAGGAGTGTCTGGCTCATCAAATGCATGGAATGAAGGTCAAAGTTTAATTTCATTATTATTCTGCTGAGACGGAGAGAATGAGCTAGGTAGGAGTAGGAGGTGCAAAGAAGTGCTGGTAGCGACAGGAGTCACTGTATAATGGTCTCCATTTTCCCTGCGAAGAGGAAGGAAAACTACCTTTCTACAACAAAGACGAGGCAATGAGACTGGAGGATGGTGAAGAAGACTGGTAAAAGCTTTTCTGAGCAATGTGGGGCTAGGGACAGGTAGAAGGATCACTGGACCATGTGAGGTAGGCACCTGAGATGGGCGCCCATAAATTTGTAGAAAGGCACAATGCCAGGTCATTCTCCTGCAACCTCAGCAGCCCTGATGGGGGAGAGGCAAGCTAAGGGGTAGCACAGCTGACTTGTTAAATGACCGGGAAGCTTGGGAGCCAAGGGCACAGGTGGGGAAGCAGACATGGTAGGTTGCTTTGCAGCCCACATTCCTGGAATACGAGATAAAGCTCTGAGTACGTTATACCATGTTTCGACTTGGAATCCTAGGTGCTATGCCTTCCATTCCCAGACCATACTCAACACTTCCTTTGCCTCCACCCATCCTAATTTTTTAATTTTATTTCCCACCAGACCATGAGGTAGGATGGTACCCTATCACTCTGCACATTGTCAGCCTGGTACTTCTAGTGATGCACATTGGGTAAGAATGTGGGCTCTGGAGCCCAGTGGCTTATGTTCAAAGTCCAGCTCCATCACTGACAAGCTGTGGGACCTTGGCTAAGTTGTTTAATATTGCCAAGCCTCTATTTCCTCTCATCTATTGAATTGGATTCTACCCACTTAATAGAGAAGTTTTTAGGTTTAGATAAAATAATCTGCACAAAATGCTTAACACAGTACCTGGCCATGACAAAGATTTCAATAAATGTTAGTTGTTATAATAACACACAATGATTTTTAAACCAGTATGTAGCATGCTTGCTTGGGGTACTGGGTCAGATCAGTTCTAACCCAAAAGGGAATGGAGTGGTACAGAGCTGACGGCAGAGTGGAGAGAAGGCACACAAAACCACGAGGCCACAACAAGCTAGAGGCAGGTCTCCCCATTGAGCGCTGCCTGGGGAAAGGCTGCTTGCCAGGGCCTCTGAGCCCAGACATCTCCTCCAACATAATTGAGAAATATGTTCCTCATGCATTCCTAATTGGAGTATAGCAGATGGCAGAGGCATTTGTTTAATGAAATATGTCCATTCGATTAAGCTGGGCCATTGGGGATTTAGGACTTCAATATCATTTCGTTGCTATCCTGCCTTTCAGAGACCAAGGAAGTTTCAGGAATCTTAACAAACTTGGATTAAAGGTTTGTAGAGGAAACAATGCCAGTGGAGGCATCTAGAAACCCCAAGTTAAGCCTTCGAGTTCCTGGCTCTGTCTACATTTTCACCCGGGACAAAGAACCCCTGCACTGAGTGTCTCTTGGGTGGGCTCTGGGTGTAGGTGGAGCACAGAATCAATTGGCCAATGTATCTGTAAGCCAAACAGACTGAACTGATTGGGGCCCTCAGAGGATGCAAGTTGCTTCCTCTGTGCCCTGCCTATGCTAGTCTGTCTGGCCAAGATGCCTTTCTTGTCTATGTGCATATGCTCAACCCTAATTTCCCTATCCGAGATCTTACCATCTTTGAAGCACACAGCGGTACCTGAAGTATGTCACTTATTTATATGTTTATATTTTTAAGTCCCCGCTCACTGGACTGTGTTCTCCTTGAGGACAGGGCCTGTGACTGTCTTGTTCACCACTGTCTGCAATGCTGGCACAGAGCAGGCAAACAAAACAGGTTTGGTGACTGCCTGCCTTGGTTTAGATAACACAGCTAGACAAGGGAGGAGTTTGGATTATATCCTATACCCTGGCTTCTTAATATGTTCAATCTTTAACTCCAATGACTTTCATCTCCATTCTTCAGTCACGTACTACTAGCCATGTTACCACCGTCCCCTCTGTTTGACCCATGACATTAAATGCAAAAACCCCTCACTATATCTAGTTCCCCCTACCCTTTTAGTTCCCCACGGTTCCAACCATACCTGCTCATCCTCCTTTTCAAAAGTCTGGCCCCTGGAATCTCTTCCATCGGTATCTTCCTGTATGTTCTTCCATAATACCCAACTGACACTTTGTGATTTATCACCTAATCAAGGTTCTGAATTATCTTTGCTCATCCAAAGCCTCAACCTTGAGTTAATCTAACAGTTGGCCTTCCTTTCTCCTACGTCAGGACAGCTCTGTCTACTAGAAAAAATACGAATTCAGCAACGCTACAAAGTCACTGTCTCAAGTACTTTCTGGCAATTCTCCTATAGTCCCCTGTTCAATGTCCTTTCCCATCCAACACAGATGATTTTCCAAACCTTCTCTGACCTCCCAAACCACCTACTGCACCACTCCCCCTGACTCTCACTCACAGTAGACAACTATCACCTGTCACTCTATGATGCTGTCATCCTCTTGTTTTCCTACCACAGAGACAATGGAAGCCTCTGGACTTCATCTTCTCCTTCACTCCTATGGATTAGTCCCTCCTTCTCCTGCATTATCAACCCCTGCCTGTCTCCTCAATCCATTCCAGCAGCAATTAGACATGTTGAAGTCTCTCCGGTCTTATTTTTAAAACAGAAAAAATTCTATCCTCATGTACGAGACATCTTGTTTCTCCCCTCTCCTTTGGAGCCAAGCTCGCTATCACCACGTTTCAGCTCCTTTTCTCCCATCCACTCTTCTTCCTATTATGACATGGCTTTCTCCCATGTTACCCCATTAAAATTACTGTTTACAAAAGTGTGAATGACCTTTGTCACTAAATCCAAGGGACAAGTTTTAGTCCATTTCTAAGATGAATCTTTAATATCTGTGTGACACTGATATAGTGTCCTTCAAATGGTTTGTCCTTCAAATGGTTTTAGTTCCATGACATTATAATGCTCTTTCTCACATGCATCCAATTATTTCTTCTAAATCTCCCACAACGTTTCCTCTTTCTCTGCCCACATGGTGAATTTTTACATCCATTGGGGTTTTATCCTTGGCCGCTTTTCTTCTTGTTGCATATTCTCTTCTCTTTCTAAGAAGTTTTAATTAGTTGACTTCAGTGATCACACATGTGCTGGTTACCACCAAAATCTGTAACCCCAATCTGAATATATAGCTATTTACCCTTTATATGTCCTATAAACATCTAAATTTAAAAATGCCCACAGCTGAATTCACTACCTTCTCCCTTCTTTATGTCTGATGTATAACTAGCATTCATTCTCTTGGTGAATAATGCTTACAACTATGTAGTTGCCCCAATACAAACTAGAATCTTCCTTGACATTTTCAACCTCCTCACCAAATACATTTAATTTGTCATGAAGTCCCTCTATTACTACCTTATTTATAAATTCATCTACATAGTTTAAATCTTCTCAGCAATTTTATAGGCTGAGCTGCATTGCTTGGTCTCCTTCCCTCTCAACTTTCTCTCCCTAAACAAGGAAGGGTGATCTTCCAAAGCACAAGGTACTCATTACATTCCCATGCCTTAAAACTGTCAATGGCTCCATAATGACTTCAGAATAAATTCCAAATTCCTTTTCACCTTCAATTCGTGTCACTCCCCCTCCTGAGGCTGAACTCTTGCAAAACTAAACCACTCTGCCTCTTTCAGTATATAGACCACGCATGCCCTCTCTTGCCTTCAGACGTTTGTTTGTGTTCTTTTTGTTGCTCAGTTCAATCTTTCGCAGGCATCCTCTATTCATCCTTTAGGTCTCTGCTTAGACCTCACTTCCTTTAGAGGCCTTTCCTATTTCTTTGAATTTGGATGCCCTTAAGGGTTCCCACAGTACCCTGAATTTATGCCTATCACAGCAGTAATTACTCTGCTTTAATTGGCTCTTTTAAACAGCTTTATTAAGGTATGATTTATGTATCATAAAACTCATCCATTCACCCAGTCTAAGGGTACAATTTAATGAATTTTAGTATATTTACAGAGTTGTAGAAAATCCCCTACAATCTCCTTTTTAGAACATTTCTATTAGCCTTGCTCATACATAGCGTGTAAGCAACTTGAGGGAGGTGCCAAGTTGCGGTGAGCTTTAGCCCCTTGGGGCATAGTATAAGTGGAGCACCTCTTGCCAAATAAGATTTGTTGAACAAATAAAAAATAAATGAAAGGAAAAAATTAATGCCAAAGCCATGACATGTTACATTTCTCTTTATCTGATATGGCAACCTAATTTTGAAGTTCTCACTTTCATATGCATTCTCCATCTTCTCTGACATTTCGCCAACTTTCCCATGTGGCAGTCACTAATGAATTTACTCTGACAGAGAAAATAGGACTTTAAAGTATCCAAGTGGCAAAAAGGGCCAACAGCATGCATTTATGGGTGATTCAAGCATGTCTAGAAATTCATAATTGCCCAAAATGAAGTTAGTTTTTTCCCCACTTGAGATTTCTTGCAGTAAAATTCACCAGTATGGGTTAATGTAAAATGTCTGCTTCTTGAGTTTTATTCTCTTTATTTCTCCTGCCCTTCTAAATTCTTCATGCTGAGAGTCAAGAGACCTATGTTCTGGCCATAATTATGTCAACAATTCAATAAGTGATTTGAGATAAATCACTTTGCAACTCTGCTCATGAGTTTTCTGCTCATTTGTCTCTTCCCATTCTGATTTAGTGAAGATGAAGTAAGCTAAAAAGCAAAACAAAATACCTTCAAAAGTAAAAAACACCACACAAACATAACAGATTTGAATTGGCTACCATTTCTCTGATTCCCAGTAATCGCCTCACTCATTAGACATGTTTTGTGCTTACCTGAACTACTAATACTACCCCAAACTGACATTCAATACACGAAACCCTTCACACTTAAAGCTGACATGCCCTGCTAAAGGATGGTGTCTGATCTGCCTCAGAGTCTGTTCTTATTTCACAAATAATTCTCCACTGGTAAACACACTGAGAACAGGTAGGTTGACAGCTGACAACAGTGGAAAAAAACAGAAACACTATAAAAGCAGATGTAAGAACTCAGAACACTACAGCCAAGGGATACTCAGAGTAGAGGAGACACGTGGTCCTTCCCACCGATAAGTCCTACAGGCAGAAGACTAATGTTCATGACGATAATTCTGAGTCATCAGAAGACCCAACTGCTTGAGAATCATTTCTAAAGAGAGAGTATGTGTATTTTTTCAAACACAAATTAACTCCTGCTCTTTAAGTCTTCATACAGAAATGATATCAGACATTGTTCAGTAAGATATTAATGTTTTAGGTGACAAAATGACATTGACTCATCATGCTATACCCAAGACTGCTCACTGAAGCTACTTGACTATACTTTCTGACCCTTAAGACTAGATGAGAACATTCTTCATCCCCATTGAGAAACAGCCCTTTCCCAGAGTCCACAGAATTGCTTAGAAAAGGGGCAACCCATAAAATTTATCAGGTGTATGTCAGATGATCAGAGGACCCATTTTAGAGCAGCCCATTTATTATACAGCTTACTAAAACTTAATACAGTTTGTAATTATACATTTATGATACCTGCTTTATTCTCACTTCCCTCACTAATTCATACGGGCAAAGATATTGGTTTGAACTCGCCTTTGTTATCTCCAAAACCTAGTCAAGTGCCTAGCATATAGAAATTACTCACTGCACTGTGGTGCTGTTGCAGGAATCAATGCCCTAGGAAATACCCCGCCCACCACATGTGCAGTATGATGCTGTAGAAAGAGTCACCATTTTAATCTCTCCACTATCCAATGAAGATAACCCGAAAGGGTAGGAAACCCTGAACAGCTGGCACAATATTTTATTTTTACAGATAAGAGAATTGTGGTAAAGAGAAGTAAAATTGTGCACCAGATGTTTGTCTACTGAGAGATGGACTGTGGACTCATTCCCTTGTACTTGTTACTACTATTCTATATATAGAAAGAAATTGATGTGCACGGGTCTGAAGATTTCAAGCAAGTTTTCTAAATTATCTGTGGGAAAGCTCTGTTTATAGATGTTAAACAGACAGAAAAGACAATGCACTGCTAATAAGGGAGAAAAAAGTGAGATGGGTAAACAATTTCTTCCTAGGACTCTCTCTGCCTCTGGGCATTTGGTCCACTAGCAACGTTGTTTACAAGATGTGTTAAAGTCCTTGGGGATGGCTTTGGCTCAATTAAAGCCTGGTTATTTTGTCCCGGGGATCTGAACTGAGCTATAAAAGTAAGAGAATTGACTTTGTCAGGTTTCATGTTTCCTCCTTTCTTTCTATATGATAACATGGAGAAATCTCATGAATTATTCTAAGAGAAAGACAGACTCAAAAGACTACATACTGATACTGTATGGTTCCATTTAAACGGCATTTTGAAAGAGACAAAATAAAGAAACAGAAAATAGATCAGTGGTTGCCAGGCCTAGGAGCAAGTGCAGGGTGTGACGAGAAAGGGGAAAATGTGATGGAACTGTTTTGTATCTTGATTTTAGTTGTGGTTACATGACTGTGTGAATGTGCCAGAACGCAAAGAACTACAAGCAAAAATGATCAAAATCTATTATAGTATGTAGGTTTCAAAAGACAATATATAAAGAAGCCATGTCCTTTTAAAAAAAAAGAATACATGTTGCATTCGAAGAAAACCCACAAAAACCTATAGCTAGAAATGTCTTTAAAAATCTTTAAAAAATAATAACGACTGCTAAAATTTGTTGAGTCTTTAGTACATCACTGACAGGCACCGAGCTCAGGGCTTTTTGTACTTATTCTCACTCAGACTCAGGACAACTTTCTGAGGCAGGGACTACAGTAGGTTTTGGAAAGGGAGGGTCGGAGGGGTAAAGCATCTTTGCTCTGCTCTCAGTTCACAGCCCAGGTAACCTGTGTCCAGATGCTACACTCTGATCCATCAGCCTGCACAGCACCGTCCCACTGACGGTGGCAGGAAATGACTGGGAGCCGACCCGGCCTCAGCTCTCTTTGCCACCCACACACTGCGTGAGCATAAACAAGTACTTAACTCCTCTGCACTTCCTTACTTCCAAATCCAAGGCACTGGAAAAATGATTTCTCGGTTTCTACTTCATCCTAGTTTATGAATCTGTGAATAGCTTTTAGTCACTGGATGCCTGGAAAGCTGATCATTTCTGACTTACCCAGGCTCTCTGCATGCCATTTTGCTGCCTTGTGGGGTCCCCTTGTGAAAAATCCCACCATTAGTTCTTTATTGTCTAAGACTAAGGCATAATAGCTTCAGAATAGTACAGTGCATGTAACGCAGCCCTTGGAGCCTGGTAGCAGGTGCAGAGATGGCTCAAGCTGCTTGCGGTCTAGCAGATGAGACAGAGACGAACAACCAACAGCAACCGTGTGTGCTGTGTTGCACCTTAAGTGCTTTGCCGTGAATCAGTGATGTCTGGAGATGGGGGAGCTGGATCTAAAGCTCCTCTTCATCCTCAGTTTTCTCATCCACAGAGAAAATGGGACAATAATAAAATGTTTGGGGCTGCTATCTGTCTAACTGAGCCACGCACAATGATGTGCAATGGAACCCTGTATGGCACAATGATTAGGCTTGCTCGAAACTGTTTTTATGTTATTAAGAAACTGGACAAGTTGGACGGTCTTCTGGAATCAAAGAGGAAGAGAGGAAACAAATGCTCAGAGAAGGTAAATAAGTTGCTCAATGTCAAATAGCGAACAGATCATGGTGATCACATTGTAAGATATATAAATGAATAACCAGCATGTTGTATACCGGAAATCACTACAGTAGTATGTGTCAATTATGTTTTAATAAAATATAAAATGAAAAGCAAAAGAATACTACACAGAGCAGTATAGCACTTAAATAGGAGATCTGACTAAATGCTTTATTATCCATGAAATTCTGTAAGTCTCTGACCTTGTAAAATAAGCCGTATTCTTCATACTGCTTTAAGATCTCCTCCCATCACCAGCTATAAATAGAAGTTGGCAAAAACTATCCACCCTTACTCTCCGGTGCCTTGGGGGAGGGGTTTCTCAACAAGACTGATCTCTCCATCTTTCTCTGGGGTACAGATTGTTCCCACAGGAAATATGACTGCCCAGAAATGATGCTGTATTTGGCATTATCTTCATTTGTGTATTATCTTCTGTTCCTCACTGGAGTCATCTCTGGCACTCTCTGGAATTCCACTTTATGTCAGTTTTTCTTTTTATTGCTCCCTCTCAAAGTAGTTGTGTAATTAACAATCATACAATATAATGCCTGAAGTCAATATACGACCCCACATCTGTGCTACTCCAGCCAGGGTCGATCTGCCACCACCCCCCACGGGACAGTGGCAATGTCTGGAAACACTTTTGGTTGTCATAGCTGGGGAGAGGCCATTGCTGTCCTAAGTGGGGGCTGAGGATGCTGCTGACCTCCTACAACATGTGGGATGGCCTCCAGCCAAGATTTTCTGGCTCAAGATGACAATAGAGCCGACTTTGAAAGACTGCTCTGTGATTTTCAAAGCCCTCACACATCTCTCTTTGCCCATTTGATTCTCATCATGCCCTTGGGATGAAAGCCAGGTTGGTGCCCACTTTCATCCCCAAGTATCTCCTTATGACAAATAGGCAAGAGACAGACACCCACTACCAAGCAGAGAAAACTGAGAGCCAAGGCAATCAAGTGAATGGCCCACGGCGACAGAATGGGGTGGTGGTGAAGTCAAGACTTGGAATTTGCTGACTTCCCATCCTGCTTCACTGTCAGCATGTTTTACAGAAATGTGTTAAAAAGTTTCCTTCTCCAGCAGATGCGAGAGGCATAAAGCAAGAAAACCTTAAAGTAGTAAATAAATATATTTTCGTAAGATCCTTAGAACTTATTTAATGTAATTCCATCGTCTTTTAGAAGGGAGGAAAACAGCAGCCCCTGCCACCAAGAGGATGCGTCTGTGGAGCAGAGTGAGCCAGACTATTCCCTTCTGTTCGCCTGTAAAGTGGCCCGTTGGCTGCCGTGCTGGAGAGGATTCGAAACCTCAGTGGTCTGTATGGGTATTTCTATGGGAAATACAGCGGGAGCTATAGAGAAACAAACTCGGGACTCAGACAAGGCTGCCGGGGCCTCACAGGGTTGGAGGGACTGAAGGAGTCCAAGTGAGAAGGTGGCTTAGATGGAAATGAGGGCTCTAGAAGGTGAGGTGGGGACTAAAAAAAGTGGAAAAAGAGGAAGAGAAAAAAGGGGAAATTAATACATTTCCTTTATGTGTAGATTCCCATGTGCATTAAATTCGCTTGAGTAATGAGAAAAGAAAATCTGTCACACAAACTAAACAAACTATTTTTAAAAACCTTTATCATTATTTTCTAACTATAAATATAATAGGGGCTTATTATTTTCAAACTAAGTGTAGAAAAACATAACGTAGAGCATGAGATTTTTTTCCTAGTTACCCACTCTGCTGAGATAAACAGCAGCTTAATCTATATGCCAAGTCTCTATCTAGTCTGTGTTCTGTATTATAAGCTATTGTTTTTTATAAAAATGGTATCTACACAGAATGTAAAGTGTCTTGACTTTTCATTTAGAATGTATAATAGGTATATTTTCACATTAGTACACATAAAGATATTGCATTCTCCTTCCTGTCTACACAACATTCTATTATTTGGATATATCATAATTCACTAGAAGTCAATATGCATTTTCATTTTTTGGTGAGTACTTCCATATTATAATTCCTACAAATGGAGTTGTTATGGAACTCTATGGAATTACACAGCAGGATATATACATTTAAAATTTGGTAGTCAGATTGCCCCCAGTAACTTCAGTCGATATTATCTCCTCCCAAATGGGCATTTTAAATTAGTAGACGCTTCCCTGGAAGCCGCGCCCTGACTCCGACCCCTGGAATAAGCCCACATCCCTGACTGTGTCTGCCTCTTGTCAGCCCGTGTCTCCCAATCCCCCTGCTCCTCGCTGGCGTCTCCACAGTTAAGTTCTGCTCTTCCCCTGGTGCCAGCACCTAGAATAGGAAGGCTGGGGGAGGGGAAAATGAGTGTGAAGATCCCAAAGTTTCATTAGCTGCTTGAAGTTCCTTCTTTTTTCTGCTGATCTCACCTGTACAGGTTCTGCCAAATATGCATCTTGGCAGGCTGTGCCAGCCAGTGAAAAATGAATTAAGAAGGACAGCTAATTAGGAGATCAAACAAGCAGAGAGCTGAGTAACTAAGACCTTCTGGAGATGTTTCACTGCTCCAAATACCCTAAATAAATCATGGGCCTTCCAGGGACTTCCTCAGGGCCCCTGATTAAAGATATGGGACCAGCATTCATGCCCCTTGTCTTAAACTATACTGGAGAAAATACTGCTACCGAGATGCAGTAGTAAATCAAATCAAGTCGGAAATGTACAGACTGGGCTGCTCTGGGAGCCAGAAAAAGAAAGGATGGAACAAGAAGTGTTTAAACAGAAATCTCAACAACAATTGAGCTTTACAAATCACAAGAGAAAAAATCAATCTTTAGTCACCATCTAAAACTGAATCAGATATCTCAAAGGGATGCACACAGACACCACAATCTATGAAAACAAACTCCAGAAAATCAATTCATTTTACGCATTTACATCCTGGGGAGTATATTCCTCCACTGAGATGGTGCCTTTGATTTTGCTTTGGTTTTCAAAAAGACTTTTAAAAGCGGTCATCAGCCATATTGTGACATGAAATCATACAACCTTCTAGCCAGCAGGGAAAATACAGACTTTATTTAACCCACTCCTTCATTTTGCAAATAAAGAAACTAGGACTCAGAATAAAAGAAGACATTCCTAAGTCGATTGTTTTTTATTGAGATCAGGAGTAAAAGTCAGGTTGGCTAATGTTTGGTCGGTAAAAGCATGGACTTTGGGGGCAGACCTGTGTTCCAGTCCTGGCTCCACACTACTATCTGCCTGACTGTTAGACACATTTGTGGGTTAATGTAGAACTATTACTAATCCCCATCTCCCTTGCCTGCCTCCTCTATAACGTCAGAGAAAGGCAAATGCTCACTTCCCAGCATCCCTTGCAGCTAGGGGTAAATATATAATATAACTCTGGTCAATGAGACCTAAATGAATATAAGCCAAGGCTTCTGTGAAGACATTTATTTTTCCTGATTAAGGAAGCATATGTGGCTAGTGCTTCCCCCATCCTCTTGCTTCTTCCTTGAAAAAGACTTGCTGTCTGAAGCAAGCACTCCATGTCAAAACCATCTTGTGGCCAGGCTTATACAAGCATAAAGAAAAAAAAACAGCACCCTGAAGGTGGCGGAGGAAGAGCAGAATGTTAGAAAGAACTTGGGTCCTTAATGGCATCGTTGAAGTGCAATCAGTAGCAGCAGTAGCACCAGAATTCTCATTCAAGGAAAAAAATAACCCCGTTTGTTTAAACCAAAATTATTTTTCTATTCATTGCAACCAAAGACAGCTGATATAGTTACCTTTAACAACTAGTCTCTCCAGGCCTCAGCTGTCATATCTATAAAACAACAAAGAGCAATACCTATCTCATCATTCTACTGTCGTGATCCTAATTCAATATCTGTTACCCATATGCTTCTACTATGTAACAGATACTGTTCCAAAAGTTGGGGATATAGCAGTAAGTAAAAGGTTCCTTTGACTATAAAACAGATTTTCTAATCTTGAGAGGCAGACAATAAACAAGTAAATATAAGAAGTGTGTTCTACCATATGACTTCACTCATATGTAGAATCTAAAGAGCAAAACAAATGATCAAACAAAACAGAGGCAGACTCATAGATACAAAGAATGGACTGGTAGTTGCCAGAGGGGAGGTGTTTTGAGGGACTGACTGAAAAAGGCAAAGGAGTTTAGAAGTACAAACTGGTAGTCACAATGTAGGCTGGGGATAAGTGCAGCACAGGGAATACGGTCAGTGATATTGTAATAACTATGTACAGTGCCAGGCAGGTAATTGAAATGTCAGGGGACAACTTGTAAAGTATACGCTTGTCTGACCACTTCGCTGTGTACCTGAAACTAATACAAAATAATATAAAATGTAAACTGTAACTGACATATAATTTTTTTATAAAAAGAAGTGTATTTTGAAGACTAAAGTTATCAGTGCATGTGAAGAACCTGGCACAGTGGTTGGCACAGAGTAGGGCTTAGTAAGTAGTAGTTGCTACTATTATCCTTATTGGCTTTCAACAAACACTGCTTAAATTCTTATGACTCCCCCAAAGTGTATAGGGGTACACACGAGTTATTAGCCATCTCAAGCCAACCCATAATGTCACAAGGAATCCTCACACTCTGACCTACTGAGTAACGTTTCTTCTCATGCCAGGAACATTCTCTCGTTTAGACCTTGAGGTTCTAAGGTTCACATGCCTTTAGAACTTTCCAATACCAGGACTTGTCCTAAATGATCAAAACAGAAAAGCTAACGTGGCTGGAAAGACAGATGGAACGTTGGAGAGGAGCAGGGCTTTGCCACAGGCGGCTGTCCAGTCTGCAAATGGAAAGCCCCGAGGGCTGCCCCTGAGTAATTAACCTGTGCAAATGCAAGTCCATGATCACTTCTGTCAGGGGGTTGCCAGGGGACACCTAACTAGGACTAGACAATAGAGCCCCGAATGCCTTTGTTTTTCAGATGTCGTTTCCATAAAAAACTGATTTCATGAGTGAAAATTATAAGAGAGTTAGGCTTTGGAATAGCTTGGAAATACCAGTAGATAAATCCAGGATCCAGTCTTGAATGCAAAAATGATTTTGTATGATCCTCAGCAATCCCTTCCCTTCTCTGGGTCCCAGTTTCCCCATCAGGACAATGACGCAGCTGGACTAGACAGGGTCTAAGGGACCTTTCAGCTCTGACATCCTGTCATCCTACTCTGCTCATATCGCCTGCTCCAGCGAGACTCCCTCCCCCAGCAGCAGCGGACAGGGTGCCTCTCTCAGCACATTTGCTAATGCCCAGGCGACGAGGGGAAGAAACTGCTGACGGACATTCTGGCTGCCTCCGTGTTGTTAAACACCTACTTACTGCTCTAATCGGCTGGTTTTCATACCCAGGAGATGGGGATTGATTGCTGACATGGACCTGGCAAGGAGGCCACGCTGCAACCACCAGCCTGAGCGACTTAGGCAAGCAGGCTGGAAATCCGGCGAGCGGTAGGGCAGAGAGAGCGTGAAAAATAAGAACAGGAGGTGCCTTGGCGTAGTGGTTAAGAACACTGGTGGCAGAATGACGCAGATCTAGATCTCATTCCTTTCTCTGTCACCTGCTAGCTACGTGAACTGGGACATGTTACTTCACATCTCTGGACATGTTTCACAACAGCAGAGGGCCCTGCCCCACTGTCCCAGGGAGTGGATCTTGTTGGGTCTCAAAGTCACGGCAGTCTTTTCTGCTTGCCAGTGACTGCACAAATGGGCCGGTGACCCAAACCTGGCCTTCGAGAACTGAGAAGATTTTTTTTCTACGTAACTTCTTGGAAAGTAAATAAATAAGAAAGTAAATAAAGCCCTGGCTGGTGTGGTTCAGTGGACTGAGCACCAGCCTGCAAACCAAAGGGTTGCCGGTTCGATTCCCAGTCAGGGCACGTGCCTGGGGTGCTGGCCAGGTCAGGTCCCCAGTAGGGGGTACTTGAAAGGCAACCACACACTGATGTTTCTCTCCCTCTTTTTCTTCCTCTCTTCCCCTGCCTAAAATAAATAAATATTTAAAAAATAAAATTAAATACAAGTATACCTCTGAAAACATAAGGATCTGGAAAGTTATTACAAATCTATATGAACTTAGAGAGGAATATGATTAATATGTACTCTGCCATTGGTGGCCTCTGGTGTGTAATGAAAAGCACAGTAGCTGACAATCAGCAGTTCTGGTTCCTCATGGAGGCTCTGACGCTAATTTCCTCGGTGACACTAAACAAGTCCCTTCCCTTCCCTATATCTTAGTTTCTCTATCTGTAAAATTAGGGTTTTGGACTGGTTTGGACTGATGTAAATCTAAAGTCATTCTTGGAATTGATATTCTATGAATCAAAATATCCTTTTCTGTCACAGGCAGCAAAAAGGAAACTGTTGGAAGGGATGACAACAGTTCAGAGGGAGAGCCATGGGAACCCCCGTGAGCACCGCGTGCTGTGCTCAGCGCCGCTGCATTGAGCTGCCCGTCACTCACAGACAGCCCCGCCTCGGACTGATCCCCCCTCACTCTCCTCTCAGCGCGCTGCTCCTGCACCCTCCTTTCCCCTCCAGGCCGTCCTGGTGGACAATTTCCCCAGCACTGCCACTGACAAAGAAAATGCTGCCTACAAGTTCCTAGTCTTTCCTCGTGAAGAACCAGTTATGTAAAACACAAGGATGCTAAAAGTAAGAATTCTCAGAATGAAATTATTTTGGCTTGATCCAGGAACTGTTTAAGAAAATGTATGAAAACTCCCATCAAAATCAACCCAACAGAACTTCCAAAATACCCACACGCGAGACAACACCAGATGGGATGGAAGTAAGTGCTGTTTTACCCATTTTCCAACTGGGCAGAGCAAGTTGGCCTTGAGCCACTGCATGTGGACTGACAGAGAACTGTCCCATCTGTGTAGCACGTGGTCCTTTTAAGAGCCCTCTTATGGGACTCCCGTCGAAAGAGTAAAAAGGAAAGAAGGCATAACTATGTATGATGTAATAGCTGATATCAAAGCTTTGAAATAAGTAATATCCAAAGCCAAAATCTGGCTCTGTTCAATTCATTCATTTTCTCTCTCCCTCAAAATGTGTGTACTATATACCTTGTATGTGCCGAGAACTATTCCAGGCTTTAACATTACTCCGAAACATAAATACATATTGCCTGACTCGGTTAATCCCAGAACCTCAAATATGTGTCCAGGTGTCGAGGTAGGTCCCTCCCAAGGCCAAAAAGATGCATAATGGTCTACACTACTCATTGTAATGTGTCCCATTCTTCTTTGATTGCTATGGGTCTCCCACTGAGCATGTTCTGGGGTCTCAAAGAACATGCAAAAATTTGATGCTTTCCTAGAAGTTCATGGCTAAAGTTTGTTATAGCAAAAAGGTACAATAGGCTCAGCAAAGGGTACAATAGGCTCAGCAAAGGAAGAAGACACAAGGCAGAATCTGGAGAATGCATGCACAGTCTCTGTTACACTACCTCCATCTGGTGAGGAGACACAGGAGTAGGGTTCCTTTGTCAGCATTAAAAAATGTGTACAATGTTTCTGCTTAGGGAAGCCCATTTGAACTCAGCATCCAAGATTTTTACTGGGGACTGATCATATCCAAACCCTCTGCCCAGCACGTACCAAAACTCCAGACTCTCAAAGGAAAGCAGGTGCTCAACATCCATTACCTCGTCTGTATGAACAGTTTAGGAGCCATAAGCCACCATTGTGCTTTCAGGAATGGATCAAATACCAAGTTCCCGGATGCCAGCAGAGGGTCAACCTTGCAAGCAAGCTCTGGCCTGCTATTTTAACTCTGCTGCATAACACATGACTCAGTTCTGATCAGTGATTCATAAAGAGAAGTCTGCTGAAGACTTTCTGTAAAACTAAAAGATCTGCACGGGGTGGGGGGAAGCCCTTTTATTTATCCTGTTACTTCCTGCTTATTGGACTGTTGAATAAAGATATATGTGGAGCTGAGGCTTCAATCTTGAACAGAGAATTGACAAGAATCAGGATGAAAATACAACATGCCGAGTATGGCCTCAACATGAGTGCAAACAGCCACTGCACTGTTACTTGCAGCCAAGTTCACTCCTAACTGATACAACCACTGGGCATAAACAGCCACAGCTCTTTTATAATGAAGTTTCCAATCTAGTAGAAGAGACAGATGACCAAATAATTACACTAAAGATTATATAATTGCAAACTGAGACAAGTGTTCTCTAGAACAGGAATTTTGTTGCATAAGAACATATATAAAAAGGAAACTGACCCAGGTGGGTCACAAGGGGGGAACAAAATACCCAAGGGAAATTCTGTTACAGTTATAGATTTCCACAGATTAAATTACCCCCAAACAGAACAATTTAAAATAATCACTTTATTTTGGCCTTGATTTTGCAAGTTAGACATTCTAGAAAAGCTTAGCTGGGAATTCTTTGTTGGGGTCACTAGTGCAGTTTCCGTCAGCAGCCATCTGAAGGGTCTGACTGATCACAGTGCAGTGCAGATAGTATCTCCATAGTGAGTGCCCAGTAAAGGGTGGTTGTGGCTAATAATGTGGTTATTTTTTTTTATCATAGTTGCACTGTATTACTAGATAGGGCATCCACTTTGCAGATAGGAAACTGAGGCCCACAGAGGTTAAGCAGCTCAGAATAGTCAGAAAACAAGGAGGTGAGCAGGTATACCTAAGCCTCTTCCCTACCCCCAACCATGAAGTATGAGAAGCAAGTATAGAGGTTGAGGTGAGGGCTGGTGAGGGAGGAGGACTCAAAAGCTGGCAGTTTATCTGGAAACTGACCCCTTCTGTATTTCTAGATGACACCTGCTAGAAGTAGCCACAGTTTTTAAGAATTTCATTAGCAAACCAAGCCCCATTGGCCCATCATTGCTGCAAGCTGAAAGACCAGAGTCTTGTCTACATGTTAAGTGACACAGGAGAGAATCCCATCTCAACACTTACTTGCTCTGTAACCTGGAGCAAGTCACCAATCCCACTGAGCCTCAGTTGGCTTATCTCTGAAGTGGGAATAACATCTACCTCATTGGTTTATTTTGAGAATAAGGGGAAAATGTATGTGAAACCCTTGGATCCCAAACAGTACCAAATACATGTCTCCTTTCCCACTCAGGGGTCTAACCCTCAGAACACTGAAGTAACACTGATTCATTCAACCAGATCTTAGCGTCACTGAGGACAATACAAAGGTAAATCTGACACTGATTGGTCTCTACGCTTGTCTATAAATCCACCTAGCAATTTTCAGACTCAGAAGCTCTCCTTTTGCAAGTTTCCTCTGCCCAGAACCTCTCCCCTCAGACTCTTGCATAAGTTGCTGTTCAGTTCACTCCGGTTTTGACTAAAATAAGGAGGTTGTGATAAAATGCTTCACGAGATAGGATTTTGTGACACAGAGAACAAGGCAGGGAGTGCATTAAGTGAAAAGAACAGCATGAATTCAAGCACAAGGTAGAAAACATGAGGATCCCATTTGAGAACATGGTGGACAGTTCATGGACTACAGTGAAAGGACCCGTGGGAAGGCACAATGGGAAAGCGACACTAACACCAGTGAGGCCTGAAATGTCATTTTGAACATTAGTGAGCACTAATGCAATAGGAACCAAAGCCCTGATCTATTACTCCAACAACTGATCAGTTGGCTGGTGTATCTACTTATCCATTTAGACCCCACACCTCCTTCCTACTCTCTTCTCACCCCACACCACTCGTTTGTGTTCTCTTACACACACTCACAAGACCACCTGCCCAGTTGTTCTCCTAGAAATCCAGGGGCTCACCTGCAGCCAAGAGTTGAGGCTTAGAAGCCCATCACTGATAGAAATCAGAGCTGGCAGACAAGTTATGGGAACATAACTTAGGGGGCCACAGGTTGAGAGGATGAGATGTACATTGGTTGACTCAGGGACAAAGAAATAAGAGGAAAAGGAGGGAAGGAGACAGGAAGGGAGGAAG
>CM052546.1:16899078-16943780 GCA_028533065.1 Trachops cirrhosus
TGGAACATGGTGCTGAAGCAAAGGCAAACCAGAGAAGGGAAAACTGAGGGTGATTTGACTTTGAAATGAAAAGGAAAGAGAAATTATATTACAGTCCTTCAATATGTAATGGAAAGTGCAGATGGAATCAACACCCTTTGTTCCTTGACACGGACGCCCGTTTACCTCGAAGGAAAGTAATGGACAAAGGATCTTTCGGCTTTCGAACCTTGAAGGTTCTTCTGTGGAACCACTAGGAGAGACCCCCTTCAAAGACCTGCATGTGGATGGAACAGGAGCTCACGAACACCAGGGCTATGGTGGGAATAGAGGTCTTGTGGGGGTCAGGGGCTGGGATATGTTCAGACAAGGGTGTGCTGTGTTGCAGATAAAAGAAGGGCATGCTTTAGAGACAGCTCAGAGATGGGATATCAAAAGAAGGAATGGATTTCAGGAAGAAAATCCAAATTCTCCCTTTCTTTGACATGAAAGGGCATTCTAGTCTCTGGGACGGGCTCGGCCATTACTTCACGCACTGCCATGGGTTCTCCAACACTTTTACGTGGAAGGCATGCACAGGGCGAGGCAGGTGGAAGTGGGGAGCTTCAGTGCCCTCTGTGGGCCCCACTCTCCCAGCACCTCCACATGCTCACGGCCCTGGACGCTCTCTGGACCCTGTACTTCTGGGTTTATATGGAGGACTCATTTGTCGGCGTAGCGGATTAAATCATCTGCCGTTGGCAGTTACTTCGACCTCCAGCCCCTTTCTCCTTCCCAGAGGGTAGGCGGGTGGAACAGAAAATTCCAACCCTCTAATCCAGCGGTCCCCAACCTTTTTGGCACCAGGGGCTGGTTTCGTGGAAGACAATTTTTCCACAAACTGGGCAGGGGCAGGGATGGTTTCAGGATGATTCAAGCACATTGCATTCAAGCTCACCTCCTGCTGTGTGGCCCAGTTCCTAACAGGCCCTGACCAGCCCAGTCCTCTGCGGCAGGGGGGCTGGTGACCGCTGCTCCAATCACAGAGTTAACTCCACTGGCTACCAGCCCCACCTGTAGGTGGGGTCCAAAAGTCACCTCATTAAATAACGAGACTCCCAGTGTCTGCTCTCTTTGCTTAGGAAATTCCAAAACTTTTAAGAGCTCTGTGCCAAAAACAGGAATGAAAACCAATGTATCATATTTTGCCACAAAAAAATGTGCAATTTTTGGCCCAAATTTTTTAGGGAAAAATAAGGATGCACGTTATACATGGGTACAATGACTACATACCATGGGGTATAATAATGGGTACAGTAATTCCATGTCTAATTCGCACAGAAATGTGGGTGTGCACTATACACTGCAAAATAAGGTGTATTTCTTACAAACGACAGTATCACAGACAGAAGTACCTTTTCCTTTCTTTGTCAGTCCTGTGGGAAGATGACTTTTGAATACGTGCGTTTTGAAGCATACAGGGTCTTCAGGAGTATGCCCTTCAATAAAATCACCATCTTCCCTACATTGCAGTTAAGAAATCTGAGCCCCAGAGAAGTGTGGGGTGACCCACCCAGTCGTGAGTGGCAGAAGGTGGCATCTGACCCCGGACAGCTTGACTGCAGAGCCGTGCTCGGAGCCGCTGCCCTGCTCCTGCAGGAAGGAAAGGCCGGTGCTCAGGTGTCTCCTGAGCTGCCCTGGGATGAGCCCGGGATTAACATTTCCAGCTATCGATCACACAAAGCCATCTCACTTCCTCTATTACGGGTGCATTTTAATCAGTGTCGAGATGAATTAGCAACCTCAACCTCATCCTCCTTTGGACTTCAGCCACAATACAAACACTCGTACGTGAACAATGTATGCCAATGTGTTTAATTCAAATTTATACACCAGCAATCCTTCCCTTACTTCTTAATTACATTATGCTTGCATTTACAGTTATCTAGTCAGATACAATTTATATTCAGGAACACGCGGCCAGAGAAATAAGCAGTGGCACAGGCGGGCGGAGGCCCTGGCTGCAGCTTTGAAATGAACCCGGTCTCCCCGGTCTGTTCGAAGCAAACCTTCCTGTTTCATCACACGGGGACTTCCCTTCAAGGAATGGGTCGTCCTTTGGACGTGACTCATGTGACTCACAGGAAAGAGGAAGGACGCCCACTTTCGGTGTGCCTGCCTGCACTAAATGTCTCACGTAATGCACACGGCAAACCTTGCAGGTGAGCACGCGTGCCATGTGTGCATTATATGTGTACACACACACACACATTTATAGAAAAGGTGGTAGCGCAGAACCCAAAATCTGTTAGGACTCCAAATCCCACCAGTGAAGACAGGACTCCAAACTTCTTCCCGGGACAGTTAGCGCATTTTGCCATGTATAATGCGTGCTTTTTTGCCCAAATTTTTGAGGGAAAAATAGGATGTGCATTATACATGGGTAGTACTAATTCCGTATCTGTGTAAATGGTTTTAATGCTCTTATTTATGCTTACGCATTAAAAATGTAACTCTAGAAAGCAATAATGATACCTGTATGCAAAATAATACCCTGAAATATGATAATCAGTTTGTTTCTAAACATAAATAAATTAAAAGTTGAATTAAACAAATAAAATGAAAGGTTTTATTTTCCTGAAAGTTTGGGCCAAAAACGTGGGTACACATTATACACAGCAAAATACGGTATAGTCCTGGAAGGGCTGCCTGGCTTGGTCCAGCTGTAACGCCAGTGTCTACAGGGACCTCGACCACAGGAACGGACCACCATCGCTGGCAGAGGGGTGAGACCGCGGCCATCCCAGCCGAGGGCAATGATTCAGAATCGATGGACGTGGCAGCAGAGAGCCGCTCCAATGTAATGTATGCGAACGTCTCCTGGGACCTGGTTAAGAAGCAGATTCTGACTCAGTGCGTCTACAGAGGGAGCTGAGATTCCTAATGTCTCACCAGCTCTCAGGTGATGCTCACGCTGTTGATGGGCAGCCCTACTTCAGTAACTAAGTTTTAGGGGGCAATATCAAGATCACAACAGCAGTGGCATTCAGAACGATGCACTGGTAAAGGAAGGTTTAAAAAACAGGTGAAAAGGAAAAGGTTTGCACTTAGCTGAAAATGCTCCATCGTGTAAGATGGAGGTAACACTCACCACTCTGCATCAGGCACTGCTCTGCTCTAAGTTCTAATCACTTCTTGAGATGAATACTGACATCATCCCACCTTGCAGAGATAAAAATTGAGGCACAGAGAGGATGGGAAACTTGCTCGTGCTCATTGTTTAACGTAGGGCCAGGGTTTGAACCCAGAGAACCTGGCTCCCGGGTGGACTTGACAGCTGCTCCCATAAAAATGACCGGACATTGCTGGTTAACCACGCACTCGGGGTGGGCCAACACGGCTGCCTCTGGCCAACAGCACGTGCCGTGATCTTGGCACCTGGACCAGGCCTGGTAGTAAGAGAGGTCAGCAACAGTAACAACCATACAGTAGAGAGCACGTGGGCAACTGTAGCAGTGGGCCATAAGACAGAGCAGCAGTTCAGGGTCCCTACAAGAACAGAACGCACCACAGTGGAGACTTTCATGAAGGGGCCACAGATGCTCCTCAACGTATGAGGGGTTATGCCCCAATAAAGCCATCATAGGTGGAATATATCCTAAGTCAAATAGACATCTAGTACATATAACCTACCAAACGGCGCAGCTCAGCCTGGCCTACCTTAAACACGCTCAGAACACTCACATCATTAGCCTACAGTTGGGCAGGATCGTCTCGCCGCTGCCGCCCAGCAACACAAGAGAGCATCGTACCCCATGCCTAGCCTGGGAAAAGATCGAAAATCAAAATTCAAAGTACAGTTTCCACTGAATGCGTATTGATTTTGTACCATCACGCAGTCAAAAAATCGTAAGTTGAGCCATTGCGAGTTTGGGCACTGTCAGCGCTGAAAGAAGCACAGGCAGGGTTCCGTGACAGACGAGGCATGCTGAGGCACCGGGAGAAGAACAGTGGGACAGAACCACGAACCCCATAAGACTGAAAGGGAAGGTCAGAGAGCAGTGTGGCCAGATTCCATGCTGAAGGGACCACACACAGGAGCTGCAGAGATGGAGGGATAGTTACCACCAGGGAGTCAGGCTGAATCGGGAAAAGAGTGAGTGGGACAAAGGACCCAGTCCTCTCTCTTGCTGCCTTCCAATCCCACTCCCCTGCTTCCCATTGGCCCAACCCAGGATGGTGCCGGTCAGCCAAGGAGCCGGGTGAAGGAGCCCAGAGTGTCATCCTCCCGAGGCAGGGGCAGGACAGAAAGCAGCGGAAATGGGTGCAGAGAGGGGGAGCAGATGGGGGACAACCAGCCCAGGTAGTAAGGAATGTGGGAACTCTTCTGGGTAGGACACACGAGGCAAACGTGGATACTTATAAGGAGTGGCAACCTGGTGGGAACACACTGACCGCAACACAGCTTGGAGGGCTGACGGAAACAGCGGACATGAGACAGTGCTCCAGTGGACAAAACAATGAAGAGTGCAACAAATGCGTATAGAGACTTGAACGTGATATAAAAAAAATTTTAACAAATAGGAAAAGGATTGTTACAGAGTGTATCGCATTTGCCATCGCCAGAAATCTTCCAGCGTAGGGTAGGAGGGTTTATACCAGAAAAGATCCCAGCAGAAAAAAGGGTCCAGATGACCTCTAGAGTGCCTTCCAAGCTGGGGTCCTGTAAACATGCGATGTTGTGACAAGCCGGCCAGGCCCGCCTCACTGGAGACTGCGGAGTCAGACTGCGCCAGGAGCACAGCCTCGGGACGCTGCGCAGGACGCGCAGCCGGCCAGTCCTTCACCTCTCCCTGACACCGGGAGAGATGCTCCCGCGTCTCCATATCCAGCCTGACAGCTGGCGCCTCCTTCCTCATAACAACGATGCCCCCTGACCTCTCTAGAGGGTTCTCGCTCCTCCTCAGTGAGCGCATCGCTAAAAGCATCGCATTGGATGAGTTTTGTATTCAGAGGAGCTATGCTTCGAGCATGCAAGATGGGCATCCATTTGGGGTGAAAATTAATTCCTCTAAAATTCACATATCAGTGGTACTTAATGGGACTAGTGGTTGGCCTTGTCTCTGAAGGTTAAGGACAGTGGGTTGGGAGTCAGAGATCTGAGTTCAAATCTCTACCTCACTGTTTAGTAAGTGTGTGGCCACAGACCAATTCCTTGCTTTCTTTAACCCTCTAGCTCCTCTTCTATGAAAAGGGGATGTTAATACCAATAGCTCAAAATAATTAAGGGGAAGAAGGTACCTGAGACATACTAAATAAACTCACTAAACAAGAGCCGTTAAGATAAACATCATCGTCATCATCAGAAGAGGAAGCAGGACATCCTGGGTCCAGGCGAAAGGATAAAACACCAGAGAGGAAGCAATGAATGAGGGGTTGAGACTGTTTGCAAGCCCTGCCAGCAACAGCTCCCCCACCGCCCCCACCCCGAGCTCTGCACTTGTTCAAATAGCAGTCTCTCTGGGTCTTACTAAAAAAATGCAGTAACCCCTTGCCCTACCTAGTAATCTCATGAGAGAGCAAAAAGATAATGGGGTATCACCTGTTTAAGGAGCCGCAAGCTGCAACGCTGACGCGTCGGGCAGCAAACCTAAACGCACCAGGCGGCTGGGTGGGAGCTAAGTCCACGGGGAGTGGAGGGCCCTAGAAAACCCACATCTCACCTAAAGGTGGGGAGTTGCTACTCAGCTCCACCTGCCTGTCGCCAACTGTTCTGAATTTCAGAAAACAAACAAACAAACAAAAAACTAGATATCTAGAGTTTTCTATGAAGTTTCAAGTGTTGATATCTATTTAAAATTTAGAACCTCTACGGATCCAACAAAAACCATCTGTGGGTATGCGGATCCCACACCCACACAGAGACCCCATGCGGACGCTGCAGGCAGACAGGAAGCTGCCAGCTGTCACCTCAGACAGCCCCACATCACAGGAAAAGTGGGCCCACAGCAGGACGGGGAATAACGACAGGCAGCACAAATAAGAGGCAGGTAGGAGAAGAGATCTGACCGAGAACATTCAGGTTTTTGGGTTTCTTCAACCCTGCTCTGTAGCTTGAGGGAACAAGGGCCTTTCCAATTCCATTTCCCGAAAGAAGTTCTGGGTGGGGCCTCAGCCAGGGACAGGACCTGCACCACAGCGGAAAGATCCCTGGCGAAGTGCTGGGAAAGTCACGTCTGGCCTTGCTCTTGCCACCGACTTGCTGGGAGGCTGTGGACTGTTGTTTCCACTGGATTTCTTGAGCAATCTACCAAATGCAGAGAGGCTGGGGCAACATCTGTCTCAGCCTGAAAATTCACCCCAGTAACTTCACTGCTACCAATTTACCCTCCAGATAAACTCCCCAAACACAGAAAGATGCACCACTGTCTGTGCAGAGATGTCTACTGCAGCATTGTTTACAGTAGCAACCTGACTGCCCACCATGAACTGGACAGGTGAGCTGCAGCTGTGCAACCTGCCTGCCCACCGTGGGCTGGACAGGTGAGCCGCAGTTGTGCAACCTGACTGCCCACCGTGAACTGGTCAGGTGAGCTGCAACTGTGCAACCTGACTGTTCACTGTGGGCTGGACAGGTGAGCCGCAGTTGTGCAACCTGACTGCCCACCGTGAACTGGTCAGGTGAGCTGCAGCTGTGCAACCTGACTGTTCACTGTAGGCTGGACAGGTGAGCTGCAGCTATGCAACCTGACTGTTCACTGTGGGCTGGACAGGTGAGCTGCAGCTGTGCAACCCGACTGTCCACTGTGAGCTGCATAGGTGAGCAGCAGCCATGGACCAAAACTGGCCCCCGGCCTGTTTTTGTATGCCTTCTGAGACAAGAACTGTCTTTGTATGTTTTAAGCATCATTAAAAGAACAAGGAGGAGGAAGAGATGGAACAAAGACCCTAGACCCACAAAGCCTAAAATACTGGCTCTTTGCAGAACAAGTTGGTTGGGCCGTGAGCTATAGTGTAGACTTCCTGTAAAATAAGCAGCCATTGGAAACAGGGAAGAGAAGACCCACATGTTCTGACACGAAGAGATCAACTGCATATGGTTGGAAACACGAGCAGCAGAGCAGCACTCGCAGTCAGATTGCATCGGTGTCAAAGTGCAGGATGCGACTCCTCTGCGGCTCGCGTGCCAGTGAAATTCCTGGATGGACACACCAGGCACCTCGGCAGTCGCCTCGGGGCAGTGGGACTGAGGCGGGGGTGGGGATGGAGGGGAAAGCCTCTCCCAGTCTATTTTCCCCTCCACTCCCTGGCTTCCACCGTGAGCACCTGTTACGGCCCGGCCATAAAAATGAGCCAGTTCCACATTACGATCTCTCAGGACACCTTCAGCTCTGAGTCTCTCTAGAATAGTAACTTCTGACACCAGGTTACTATTTGTCGCCAGTGTGACGACTGCTATGCTAAGCACAGTCTACACTTTATTTCTTGTAATCTGCACAACCACCTCCTGTGGCTATGATCCCTCTTGGCCAGATACAGACACTCAGTCTGATTCCTTGTGAGCTCGTGCATGAGAGCTGAGGACTGCGGGCCTCTGGCCCCCTGCTCAGCTCCCCATGGTGACACTGGGATGCCGTTCTCAGCAGCGACACTGTTCCCAACTGTCAAGCCTGTGAGTCTCAGGGGCAAGGTGAGGTTGACTCCACAAGGAAGTGGAAGCAGAGAAAGATCTGTGATAGGATTGGAAGGAGGCCAGAATATACGGCCAAATAGTCTCTGTCTTGGACCCATGGCCGACTATTAGGAAACAGACGTCAGAGGTAGGAGGTCCAGTCTTCACTGGGAAGTGGGGGGAAAGCTAAGTCCTTCCTATCAACCCTCAAATCATGTTGTGTCAATGGAGCCTGCTCTGTCCATGGGGGAGGCTGTGTGACCTTGGGTAAATCACAGGCCCTCTCTGAACCTCAGTGCACTTACTTCTACAGTGGAGAGGCCAGTCAAGTTAATGGGCCCAAGGGCCAGGTGGGGACAATGGAAAACTAGAGAATTCTTGCCTGTTTAAAGAAGGGCCAAGCCACCTATGACTTACCAGCTGCTGCCAAGGGTGACTGCCGACCAGTGTCATCAAATGGTCTGGTTTTTAAGAGTAGCCAGAAATATTTTTATATGAAAACATCCAATATTAAAATCTTGCCATCTCACTCAAATACTAAAAGCAATCCTAGTGTCAAACCAGATGCACCTGCAAGTAGTCTGCAGGCCTGCCAGTTTGCCACCGCAACCCATAGGGTCACCAGGGACACCTGCAGCTTTCCGTCACCGAGTCCCTCACGGGAGCCACGGGCAACAGCACCCAGAGGCCAAACTGCACGGCGCTTCCCTCTGCAATGACCACCAGCATTCCGCCCGTTTCCTTCCTCTTGGCCACAGCTCCCGCTCATCCTAGCAAACAAAATTAAGCAAAAATCCAGGAAATAAAAGTGCCACGCAAGAACAGGAGAAAGGCATGAACCCCGGTCAGGTGGAACCAGTGACAGGAGGCTACGTGCCCCCCGGGGAGGTGGAGGCAGCTTTGCTGAAGGGGCCGATGGCCCTCTTCCTGGGGACAGTCACGAGGGCATCTGCAAGAAGAGGCCTCTCCCTCCTCTCTCTATGCAAGCAGCCTCGTGCCACCTTCCCTGCCCCTCGGCCAGTGTCCTCAGCGTCTTGGCACCCCACCAGAGATTTACATGCACGGGAACAGACACCTAGCCGATGAGTGACAAGGCCCCACGGGCTGACCCCAACGGCCCAGCTCGTTCTTCATTCTGACGTGGCTGCGGGCAACACCGGGCTCCGCGGCGCCGACCTCACGGTGACTGGAACACTGAACACCCGCAGTGGGCGTGTCCGTGTGCGAGGGGGCGCGTGCACATGCGATGGGGGCAGCAGCCGTCTGGGCTCCTGACAGCCCTCCCGTCACAGGAGCAGGGAAAACAGTCATATGGGAGCAATGGAGACATGCCCAACTCAGGGGTCGGCTGGCTCCCCAGGGCACGCGGGATAAAGCCGAGCTCCTGGCATTCAGTCACCTGTCCTTTAGCGCCAACCTGCCCGCGCAGTCTCACCCTCAACTGTACTGTTCCTCCAAGGAGCATCGGCCACACAAAGTTCTTCCCCAAACACTCCCACCTCCCAGTGTGCTCACTCTGCCTAGAATGCCCTCCATTTGGAGTGAGAGAGGTCTTCATGTTTAATGCAAAAAAAAAAAAAAAACAACAACAACAGAAAACCAACAATTTAGGCAATGTCTTGGTAATCGTTCTAGTAGTTCTATTATAAAACCACCAATAATCTCTCCCAACCAATACTACCATGCAATCATAGAAGAAGTGATAAATGTCACTTATTGAGCACCTGCTGTGTGCCAAGCACTGGACTGAATACTGTGCTGTCCTACATTTTTAACCCTCACCACCATCATTAGAGGAGAACACAGAGAGGTCAAGTAACCTGCCCAACGTCACACAGCCAATCCAAGGTAAAGCGAGGTTTCAAACCCAGCACCTGTCTGCAAACCTGCATGCCCACCACTAGGACATGATGCCTTCCTCTGAGGTTCCACGTAAGAGCGAACTTGGTCACCCACCACACTGTGGGGTCCAGAGTGGGAGGCAGTGATCTCATCACTGACACGCTGGGTCGCTTTGCACAGGTCACTTTACCTCTGCAAGCCTCTATGTGCATCTCCTCTAAAACAAACGTTTAAACTGTGTGAGCCAGCTCGATGCAGTTGGTGATGCCATGTGTAAGTCATTTCATCCAGATTTATTACAAAGCAGCCAAACGGAAAAAGAACTGCATGTGGACTTTAAAGTACTGTGAATGTCTTCGTGAAAATAATGGAAAGAGGTGACAAAGGAGAGAGGTGTGCATAAACTAAGGCACAGAATGGCCAGTTTCTGTGGGACAGTTTGTTGGGCTCCGTGGTGACTGATGAGACCCTGGGAATTCTCCAAGCTTCCACTCCCCCGAGGTGAATGCCCAGATAAGCATCGCTGTAGATTCTCCGGTGTCCAGCAGAGGGCGCCCGCATCCACATGCTTGGCTGCTTGGAGGGACTGCTCACTTGGCTATGTGGTTTCAGACAGACAGCCAGACAACCAGCCAGCCAGCCAGCCAGCCCCCTGCGAGGTCCTTGTCTGCCTTGCTTTGTTTCCCCTGCTCCCTTTGCCAGTGGGGATTGGAATGAACCAAGGCCTGAGATAGGCAATTTAGAAACTTCAGTTCTTCCTCATATGCCCTTGGATTCCCAACAAGCCTTTTTAAAAGATGAAGAGGCTACCCAGCAGCCCCCATGCCTCCTCCTTGTTCGAGGGTCTCTCCAAGCAGGGCCCTGAAGACAGAGATCATGCCTGGCCCGCACTCTCGCAGCGTCTGCTCTGGCTACTCTGTGGCTTCGTTGAGAAAAGGGTTTCTCTTTACCAAATCACAGGCCTCCTTAGAAATGGCCCGAGAGACCACCACTGCCTGCCAGGTGCTGAAATATGTTGTCATTAGGCTCAACATGTGATTTAGTTAATTAAATGTCATGCTTTTGATGGCATTAATTAGACCCGCCGCTGAGCCCTTGGAAAACAAAACCCAACAAAAATGAAATCATCACAGCTAACCCAGGGAGACTCGAAGGAGCCAAAGTGAGATCTTCCTAAATCCCTCTTTGCTCCCAGGACAAAATCAGTCCAAATGGCTCTTCAAACAGCTCAGGGAGCTTCAGGAGGTCATTTTTCCTTTGAGGGATGATGTTATTAATACCCCTGGTATTACAGAGCACGTAATGCTTTTATCAATAATGACATAATTGTCCCTCACAGGCATAGGATATTTCAGAGGGTGTAGTCCTGGGGCACTGGGTGTGGGTGAGGAAAGAGGGAGGTCACTCGCCTGGCCGGCCAGGCAGGAAGCTGAACCCAAACCCAGGCCTCTCCACAGACATGCACCCCCTCGAATTTGTAAAACACTTTCTCATCTGTTTTCTCCTGTGTGAAACTTTTGAACAACAACCCGGGAGGCAGAAGGAGGAAAAGTTAGCAGTACTTTTCAAAGAGTGATGAAACGGAGGCCCCAAGACGTCGAGGGAGTTCGCTGAGGGGCCTACTAATTAGTGAGGTTTGAATTAATCATAGCAATGAGTGGCAAAAAAATGAGGACCAGAATCCCAAAGACCCAGAGTTGTAGTCCAAATGCTTAATTTAAGGAAATGCTGAAGAGAGAACCATGGCAGACCATGGCTGTTCCAGCACGGTGCTCGGGGACAGTCTGAGTGACCACCCATTATCCACCACCGCCACTCGCTGAGCACTGTCCCTGCATGTCCTGACACAGTGTGTCTGAGCGCACGGGAAAATTAAAGCTAGGTATTGTCATCCACTCCGTTCAACCGAGCAAACAAAATCTCAGAGAGTTCTTCAGGCAGCCAGCAGAGTGGAGAGCCTGGGTCTGGAACCAGGACCCCCTGCTCTCAAGCCCACCGGGCTTCCACTCAACCCCTGTGCCTTCAACAAGGCCATTGCCGTGTGGGAATCTCTGGGATGGCCATGGTGTGTTCAGCCTTCTGACACATGGACGGAGGTAAGAGGGAGACTTCGGACACAGCCCTGGGCACAAGGAGCTTACTGTGCACTGAGACAGAGGGGAAGGAAAGAGTGTGCAGGGCCGCACAGGGGACGAACTCCTTGAAGGAGGGAAGAACTCCTTGAGCTATTTTCTTAGGCATTAACCCTGGCCATCAAAAAACTGGGGGCCTCTAGGTGAGCTGGATTTTTCTCATTACCTGTCTTGCACAGTAGATTTATGCATTATACATATTTAATACCCATTAATGCATCGGCACATATTCGGTGGAGAAAGAGAGAGAATTTAAACAGTTGAGAGGCATCCCTGCCATGTCCTCCAATGAGAGCACAGCCCTTGGCATGAGCGCAGGGCGAGTGACACTGACCTGCTGGTCCCCGAGGCAGCGTCTGTCCCCACGTCCCTCTCTGAGCATGGGCATCCTAGTGAAATGACCGTGCCTGTTTTGCTGAAAGACATAATATTAGTTTGGTATTAATTAGTTTCTAAACACAAGGCAATCATTCCATGCGGGGCTTCACCAAAGAAGTAGCCATCTGTTCTAACGCTCAAGGACACACTGATTGTGCCAAACATGAGAAGAGATGGAATCATTGTGAACTTTACAGACAATTTAAAGCATTTTTAGGATAATTGTTATTACATGGAAATTTCTATCTATACAGGGTGGGCAAGAGTCAGTTTCCAGCTATGAATATGCAAAACACAGTGTTTATTCTTGCATTGCTATTAATTGTTGCATTATTTTCCTCGTATGTTGACCTTGGTTCTTAACTACACAGGTGCCGGGGCTCTGCTGCAAGGTGCGTGGGCAAACCTGCCCCTGCATCGCCCACCGGACCATCTGAGTCTGCTGGCATCGCCTCCCAAACAGCGGCCTTGTGTGAGCCGGCAGCCGGACATACAGACACCTGGGAATTCCCAGGATGCCCAAGGGTCATGGTGGACACAGTCAGACGGTCCTTTCCAGGCACTGCCAAGAAAACAGCAAAACGTGAGGCAGGCCCGAGATTAGACCGCAGTCATCAATGCCCAAGGTACAAAGGGAGGAAGCAAGATCTCATAGAAAGATGACTGAATGAGTGACTGAAGGCCTGTCCTTTGTCACTGGTGGTCCCGAGCCAGTCACCCAGCATCTCAAGCCTTCATTTCCTCAGTTATCATTGAAAAGAATGGATAAGGTGATCCCTCAAAGATCAGCCTCCAAATCCTGATGCCAGGAGTCGAAAAGAAGTCAGAAGTAAACCTCTGGGAGTTTCACACAGCGGAGTCACAGTAGGTTGCCTAGTAATAGAGTTACAAGTGAGGGGCACGGTTGAGGGTGTAAGCAGGCAGAGTAAGAAGCAAGCGAGCACGATCTGCAGGAGCCAGAAGCATCTCAGCGAACCAGGGCTCCTGGTTTCAGGACCTTGGAGAGCACCTCATGCCTTCAAGGTCTCCCTCTGCCTGGGTCTGCCCGTCTACACTGCGCTGCTCAGCTGAGGCAGAGGTCCACGTGGGGCCAGGCAAGAGGTTTTCAGAGGAATCTCGATGCTCAGCAGATACATTCAGGTTAAATGAGAGGGGCAGCCAGATCCAGCAGTTGGCGACTAAGGTACCCAGGATTGTGGCACAGAAGAAAAAGGATATTCAATCGAGACCCAGGAAAACTGAGTTATAATACCAGACAGAGCTCTGAATTTGTGTGTAATTTGTGAAATTCACTTAACTTCTCTGAGCCTCCATTTTTCTCTCCAATAAAATCGAGAGGAAAACTTGGTTCTCATTGGCGTTTTCAGCCCTAACATCGTAGCATTTCATGGTTCTTCTAAACATGGGGCAGTACCTTGGCACCCTGATGTTTCTGTGAGGTCTGAGGTTTTCAGCCTCTCCTTCACAGCATGAACCTCCTAAAGTCACTAGCCGTGTCCACTTCACTAGCTCTTGACCTAGTGAGTGTTCAGTCAGTGCCGTCCATTAGGGATGACAACGGCCACACGGTGGGTAATCAGAGGAGAATGGCCAACACCCCGATGTCTCACATGTCTACTGCAGCATTTAAGAATCCTGCTTCAATGATCAAGGATGAGATTACATTTGCTTTAATCACCAGTCCTGATAATATCATTGAGCGCCTGGATCTAGCTATGCCTGAAGACAACAGTCCCCAGATTTTCCAGTTACATGAATCAGTCACCCCTTTTTAACTTGCATGGGTTGAAACATTCCCTGCCTTAATTAATGCTACTGCATTCCATTTCTATCACTTGTAACTAAAAGAAACCTGAGAATATACAATCTACCTAGAAAGTAAGATTGTTACCTTTTGAGTATAATATAAAGCTAGATTTAGATGTCTCTCTAGGTTTCCTTTTCTATAGGTCAAGAGTCAGGAGGGAGAAATTGGAGAGGCAAGATCATGCCAGTGTCAACAATCTGCCAGACTGGGTTGCAGAACTATTTGTTGAAATGCCCTTTTGCCCAGTCGTGCTGAACATTTTTAACAGTCTACAGTTTGCTCCTGAGAAATTCAGTTGCCTAAAGAGAAGTTTCTGTCTCTTGTGATATCAGAGCATTAATGACATAGACAAAATACTCCAAAGAGATATGCTGACAGGTGCTACATGATACATTCTGGAAAAGAAGTGATGGCCATTTTTTGAAGACCTACTATGTGCCAGGAATATCCCGGTACACTGATGTCCATTCTCATAATAATCCTGGGTAGTCAAAATAATCATCTCCATTTTATTAATATTGATGTTAAAGGTTAGAGAGGTTAAATAACTTTTCCAAAATGTCAGTAAGGGCTAAATCCTGCATTCAAAGTTTTGTTTCTCAAGTTCAAGTTCAATGTTTCTTCCACTGTGCCACCTTAGCTTTCCCTCCATTGAGCACAACAGCACAAAGGGTGGTGGGAATGAAAGCGGCCTAGACCTGAAGGTGGGGTGGGCCAGTGGTTCTGGGAAAGCATCTATTTCCAAAGAGGCAGCGTTTGGGCAAGGATGGGCAATAGCAGGCTGTGTTCCCATCAGGACAATCCTGCAAACGCCTTGCTGAAGCTGTAATTATCCTCCTTCTTTCTTCTCTGTCCAGGCAACCCTGAAGATCAGGCTCAAGGTCATAATGCCAGTAAACAGCAGAGACAGAATTTGAGCCCAGGCCTGTCCTGTTCCAGGAACCCAGGCTTTTCGCAAACATATCAGGGTTTCCCAGACATTCCCCACCCACACCGCATTCTGGAGTTTTCTAGACCCTTATACCAACCACATTTTTACTCAGTAATTTAAAATGACATTTTCCACTTAAAAATCATTTGAAAAGGAAACTTCACCTCACTGTGTAAGTGGAAATACCATGTTGCTTGCCATAAATAGGAGGAAACTTCAACATAAATACAAGAACAAAGTTACTAAATTTAAGTTACACTGTTACTTGATGATGTTTCAGAGCCTAACACTTGCTCTGCCTTTGATTTACAAAAACAAAATGTGACAGAATTATTGAGGGTCTTAAAAACACATTAGCACAAACGTGAGTCTTTCTCCCTGGCACGATCAGAGGGGTTAAAGAAGAACCGAGAAAGCAATGACTTTCCCACACTACATTTCTACCGTGTTCAATGCCAAGTCCCTGTGTCACCTGCAACCACGGGGAAGGACCGGCGGGGGAACAGAGCCTGCACTTTGGGACACGCTGGCTTGGCGTCCCCCCGGGCTCAGGCCATGCTGCCCTTCCCTGCTTCTGTGCCTTTGCTGATGCTGTCCAGCCCCACGATCCCTGTGTTTCCTCCAGCAATCCCCATTTCACCTTGATGGAGCCTTCTAGAGATGTTTGATCCTGAAGTGCTACTTTGCTTCTGGGCCACACATTCAGAAAATGCATGATTTATTGCCCTGGGTAGTGATGTAACCAACTCGCAGGCACCACTCTTCTCACTTAGGTATGCTTGGTACCCAAACAGGCAAAGAGACTGTCCGGATCCCTCCGCTGCCCTATCCACAGTCCACGGTAACACACCCAACACCCACTCCAGCTCCAGCAGGGGCGTCGTACATCTTAGAACCAGCAAATACCCCAGTGATCATTGTATCCTTGTCCTGTAAATGAGAGGTTAAGGCTCAAGGTTTTTAAGTGACTTGTTCAAGGTCAAACCCCCAGAAGATGACGGCATACTGGTGTCTGGACCCAAGGCCGCTGGTGGACAGAGGTCTTTCACTTTTCCTGTGTTTTCCTCTATGATGACAATACAAGAGAGTTTATAAATACAAGCCACAGTTGACACACTCAAGAACAAAGAGCCGTGCCCCTGGTTCAGCGGGTGAAAAATTCCAGCAGATACGGAATCTTCCAGAAAACCAGTTCCAGGGAAGTTTTCGTGTTGCAAACCAAGCTTGCGGATGGGGAGGGGTTTGTAAGTGAGGACGGATGCGGTGGCCGCGGGGGGGTGTGGGGAAGTGGTTCTGCCAGTGGTGACATTGAAGGAATAATGATAAAGGTCTCCTTAGCGAAGGGTTTTTTTTCACTGTTATTACTGAACTCAAACATAACCGTGTGGAGGGAGTCTGCCAAATTGCACCCATCTCTGCTGCTCAGACGGTTCGGGTAAGCGTTAGATAAATACCCAGGATCTATGGCGCTGATCCAAAGGAGCTGGAACTTTCAACACTTTGAGGTTTGCCCAGCACTAAGTAATTATCCCTGGAAATATTTACTGTTTATGGACCTCTAAATTTTAATGGAAGAGCTTCCACTGCACCCAGTGTGATTCAGGGCACGGACCAGAGCTCCCCCAGACGCTCCCCGAGGAGCCGATCACGGCACAGGACAGCGCCTCAGTCTCAGGTCTGCCTCCTCGCCTTCGCCCGCCACCCCTTTCCAGCTTTTGTGTGGGGAGGGCAGGAAGTGCTTCTTAATTTGGTCTTTAAAGTAGGGGGAAAAAGCTATGCAATCTCAATTATAGGTCCCATGGATTACCTCTTTTTCTTTGAGCTCTATTATTTTCTTCAATTAAAGTTTACATTCCATGCTGTTCTCCATCAGGTCGGGAGTGCCGCGTAGTGATCAGCCACGTGCTTCACACAGTGTGCCCTCCGCACGCCCACATATAAAGGCTCCGATCCTACGGCCGCATCTCCTGGGCTGCGCTTCACACCCTCGTGACCGTCTCCTAACCACTCATCTGTGCTCCTGAGTCCCTTTGCCCTTTTCACCCGTCCCCCACCCCCGCGCCGCTGGCAGCCATCAGTCTGTCGTCTGTGTCTGGGCGTCTGTTTATTTCTCTGTCTTCGCTCTTCTGGGAATGTAGCCAGTGTCTCTTAGCAAGGGGTCTGTCACCCGCAGGGCACACTCCTTGGATTCCAGGAGTGTTTCCGTCATGTTGCCTCAAACAACATTACCTCCTCTTGTTAAGGTCACCCCACAGACAAGGGCCTTGGAGTGGAACAGGAGCAGCTATGAGAGCCCAGAGACCTCTCTGGACCTGCTTCCCTGTCGGCAAAGGGTGTGCACTGGGCAACACCAGCCCAGCTGTTCCTTGCCATGCTGGCAGATGACAGGTCCCCTTGTGGTGAACTTCCGGTGAGGATGGGTAGCATCCGGAATGTTACACTTTGGGAGAACTTTGTGTTCACCTCTCCAGTGGGGACACCAGCAGTGAAGCACGAACCACGAGCCAGCCAGTCTCCATCCCCAGGGGACAGCGGCCGAAGGAAAGGCCACACCACCCTCTTCGTGAGATTGATGCTACGACATCCTCTTCCTGCTCCTAAAACGGCCCAGGCGGCAGCCCCAGCCCCTGGGTGGGGCTCATTGGCTGCGCTCTGCTCTCCAGTGGGCAAGTAGGGTCCGACTTTCCCAAGAGCCTGGCGGCCAGCCGTGGGCAGCCTCCCACAGCATCTGAACTTCCTGTCATTCCGTGGGTCTTCTTCTTCTGTTAAATTATAAGCAGAATCAAAATAAATGCTGTATTTTGCCATGTATAATGCACACTTTTTTGCCCAAACTTTTGAGGGAAAAATAAGAATGCTCATTATATATGGGTAGTGCTAATTCCATATCTATAGAAATGTTTTTAATTCTTTTATTTATGCTCATGCTTTAAAAGTGTAACTCTAGAAAACAATAACAACATATGCATGTTCAAAAATAAATGCTAAAATTTAGCATTTCTTTATGATACAAAAATAAAGTATCTAAAATATAACTAAAAAATAATTGAATTAAACAATTAAAACAAAAGACTTTTTTTCCTGAAAGTTTAGGCCAAAAATGTGGGTGCACATTATACACAGCAAAGTACAGGTAATATTTGCTAGCTTTGCTATGAAGCAGAATTCTTCATTAGAGTCTAGTGTCTCATCTTTGCAACAAATGTCTTCCCCTCTAGCATATAATTGCCAATGCCTTAAGGCGTATAATACCAAAATCAGGCTGCCCAACAGGCGAAACCTGCCAGGCATAACACCCTTGACTTGACCTCAGAAGGCTGAGATTCTGGTCCAAGTATTTTCTCACTGACTCGCGGTGTGGCCTTGAACAAGCCTCTTCACCTCCCTGAACTCCCCGAGGGTCGCCTGTCAAATCGGCGTAACTGAACCAACCCTTATTGTGTCCATTTAAAAGACACTAGTAAGGAAGATGACGTTAGGCAGAGAAGAGCACAGTGTGACCTTCGTCCCCAACTGCAGGCCAGACTGTACTGTGCTTCACTGCCTGTGACACGCAGTCCAACTAGAAGCGTGCCGTGGGAACAAGGGCCGCTTCGGTCGGGGGGCGGGGACAACGAGGGAGCATCCTGAGCAAGTTAGTGTGCAAGCATGGAGGAAAAGATGATGGCATTTCGAAGTCAGACGTGAAGAGGGAGACGACTCTTTCGGCGGGAAGGAACACGGACAAAGAAGACGTGAAGCCGGAAATGGCAGAATGTGACGGCCGTGGATGGTGTGGCTCGGTTCGAGGATGGAGGTGGTGAAGGGTGCGGCCTGGAGACCGACAGCCAGTCCTGACTTTCTACAGCTTTCATTTTGTCTACGGAGTTGATCATCCATTCTGGCCATGGGGAACCGTTAGATGGTTTGGAGTGAGGGAGTGGCGCGATCCAAGCTGGGCTTTGGGGACTTGAGTCTGGCAACCGTGGAGGATGTGAACGAAGGGAGGAAAGAGACTGGAGGCGAAAAAGCAGGCAGGGGCTCCTGCATTAGCTCTCCCCGGGCGCCATAACGAGGCACTGATTTAAGGCCGTGCAGAGCTCCGCGATTATGAAAAGAGTGAAAATAGATATGAGAGCATTTTAAACTCTTTACTTGGGTAAGGGATAGGTCATAAGAACTAGGAACAGCATGAGATCTTCTGAGACAATGATTTAGCCTGCCACAATTCCACAGACGCTGACAGGAGAGGGGCCCCTGGGTCTGAGGCAAAGAACTTGATTACTCAAAGCAGAGCAGGCGCATGAGCTTCCTCTTTGCCTCAGTTTCCCTCGCCCCTCAAGTCTTATAGGGACATACAGAGATGTACCCGGGGGCTTGCAGCCAACACAATATGTTCACGGTATAGGTGAGGAACCCAAAACCTAGGGAACCTGCAATCTTATGGGGGGAGGGACACCAGCAACCTGCCCAATCTGTGCCCCGCAGTGAAGCTGTCTTCATTTTCCTGGTCAGGAAAGAATTCTTTCCCCTGCCTTAGGAGGGGCTGCTGTCTCTGTCTTCCAAAGCTGTTTGCTACACAAACATCCTTCAAAAGATAGTCCTGAATGAAGCTGTTGATGTCTCTCACTCAGAAGATAGCAGGACCGGAGGGACCCACAGAGAATCAGAGCCTGCCTCCGCTCATGGAGATGAGCATTCACACCTCTCTGCACACGACTGGGGAGTTTCCACATGAAAACGGAAGGGAGACAGACTTTAGCAGGGCCACATAAGTGCCATTAAAGAAAAATACTGTGTCTCCTCTGGTTTATTATAAACCACCAGGAAACAAACAAAATTAGATCCACAGGCTGGTCCGTGACGTTGTTCCTCTGCAAGAACAAACACCTTGCTACCTTTTAAGACTGTTCTTTTAGGGGGTCACTTCTCCAGTGATGAAGATTAAAACGGGGTTCGCAAGCCGCCTGCCCCAGGGAACCAGCCGCTGGGCAGGCCTCCCATCTCAATGCGTCTTCGAGCCCAGCTTGATCGTGATTGCTGTGCGTATTTTTATCCTCCCCTAAGGTTACAGTGCTGAAGGAGATGGTTTTGCCTGGCTGTGTAAACAGCATTTCTGCTTCCCAGGATGACAGGGAAGGGGGGAGACTCATAACAGCATTAGCGTTTTTACTTACTGAGCACCTTTTACCTGAAGAACCCAATTAATGCTCTGCCTAGGATGTATTCACTTATACCACATGACACCCCTGAGAGGTGGGGTAAGTGTTATTAAGCTCACCGAGACGTTCCACAAGGGGGTCATGAAACTGGAAGTCAGGTCAAACAAGAAGAGTTCAGAATGACACCAGCAGCAGTTGGAGAGCAAGTACCGGGCTCACCTCTCAGGCGCTACCCAGCCTCTCAGTCCGAGGCTGAGGGAAATTTCCACAACTGGACGGACAAGACCACACCCTGTGTTTAACCCAAGTCTAAGCCCGAAACACCCAGTGCACTGTCTCTGCTTGTTTTCCATTCGCCTGTCTGGCCTACTCTTGAAACCCCAAGTGGAGTTGATACCATTGGCGAGACTCCTTTCCCAGGGCCCTGTCCTGTGTCTCCACATCACACCCATCTCTCAGGGCCAATGCCATCCTCTTCCTGGAGCCCTCCCAGGGCCCTGCCTCTAGCCTCTGATCTGCACCTCTTCTGCGACTTAGGCATAAAGACCGCATGGTTCCTGTTCACTTCTTCCCCACATACCACAGGGCACCAAGCTCGGGGTCTGACGCTACGTGCTTTCTCAATGAAGATTAACGGAATGAATGAACGGGTTTACGCTGTAGACATGGATGCCACCTTTTCCTCTGCTGTGGTTCCTGGAAAATAACAGGCTGACACCAGATGCTGGTTTATAATTGGCTTCCTTATTCTTTTAACTCTAGAACAGAAAAGTCCTAGATGTGGCTTTGAATGGTAGCAAGATAGAGAAAATTTAAACAGAGAAGTGTTATCACTGTTCACACCTCTTTTACCTTGTACAGAAGATTTAGATAACAGTCAAACCTTCCAAATAGGGAAAAAATAGTGGCCCCTTGTATTTCTATGGCCCCTTTTACACACCTGACCTCATGTGATCTTCCTCAGAAGGTGCTCAGTACTGTCCCTGCTCCAGAGACAAGGCAAGGACAACAGAAGTTAAGTGAGTTACCCAAAGATAGGTCACCAGTTGGTGGTTGGCTGGGATGAGATCCTAGGTATCTGATTCTAAATCTTAGATTTCCTTCTTTCTGGATAGTTAAATAATTAGTCTACCATCTGCCTTTGCATATTATATATTGGAGACTTCCTGCACCTTCAATAAGCATTTGTTCAGCATCTTCTTTGTAGTAGAACACCAAGTGTGGAAGAAGAGACCAGGCTAGCATTGTCTCTCCTAATGAGTTCAGCCTGATGGGGAGCTCAGTAAGTTGGCCCGATAGCATCGAGTACATTGTGTGCTGGGATCACGGTGTGCATCTGAGCATGGTGGGGACCTCAGAGGAGAGGGCTCCCAACCGTTATGGGGGCAGGAGTGAGAGGAGTGTGCAGATGAAGAGCCCCATCAGCAAACGGGACATAGGAAACCCTCCACAGCCCCCAACAATTCATGGACAAGTTCCCTCAGTGAGAGAGAGGTCGGAAACTAATTTAAATGCTCCCACGCCCCAGGATAACGAGAACCCAGAGTCACTGAGGCCAGGAGAAAGATCCAGGACACCCTCTCACCAGAGACCAAGCCCCTGACACAGCCCCACAGGGTCCAGAACGTTCCTCCCAGCCCCCAACTTCATTCAGGACAGGAAGGCGGTTGGTTTGTGTATGCAGCACCCCGCCTGTTCCAAGGGGGCTCCCCCAGAGGACTGGCTGCATCCTGCGGGTCTTAGAGCTCTCACGGGCCTGGCACAGCCCAGCTGCCTGGGGGGCAGCGGAGGCTGCAGCTTGGCTGGTAGATGCCATTGTTTCCCCCACACACGACTCAACACAGAGTGGGCACAAAAATCCACAGCAACAATCTTCTCCCTGGGAGGAAAGAGTTTAGAGAGGTCCCCAAAACGCTTCCAAACTCATTTTACAAGGCCATCATTACCCTGATACCAAAACAGGCAAAGAAACCATAATAAAAAGATGCTATAGGTTGGTGAGAATGTGGAGAAAGGGGAACCCTCGTGCACTGTTGGTGGGAATGTAAATTGGTGCAGCCACTGTGGAAAACTGTATGAACTTTCCTCAGAAAATTAAAGTAGAACCACCATATGACCCAGCAATCCCACTTCTGGGTGTGTACTCAAAGGAAATAAAATCAGGATCTCAAAGAGACATCTGCACCCCCACGTTCACTGCAGCCTTATGCACAAAAGCCAAGACATGGAAACAACCTAAGTGTCCATCCACAGATGACTAGATAAAGAAGGTGTGTGGGGGGAGGGGGGTAACTCAGCCATAAAAAAGGAGAAAATCCTGCCATTTGCAACAACGTGGATAAACTTCAGAGCATTTTACTAAGTGAAATAAGTCAAACAGAGAAAGACAAATGCTATATGATCTAACTTACATGTGGAATCTAAAAACAACTGACCTCGTAGAAACAGAGTAGACTGGTGGTCGCCGAGGGATGGGGGAGGGAGGGGTAAGTGAGTGACGGAGTCAGAGGGTATAAACCCTCAGTTATAAGACGAATGAGTTCTGGGGCTTCAATGCCCACACAGCGTGGTGACTGTGGCTGACAATACTGCGTGTTTGGAAGTTACCCAGAAAGTGTGTATTAAAGGATCTCAACACACACGTGTGCACCGTACACAAATCGTAGTTTTGTGTGGTGATGAATGTGTTAACTGACTTTAACGGTGTCATCCTCTGTGATATACATATGTACCAAATTACCACACTGCACGCCATAAGCTTATACAATGTTAATGTCAATTGTATCACAGTAAACTGGAGAAATTATAAGCTTAAATCCAAATATTGCCCAGGGAAGAAGTAAGCAATAGGTAAGCATATGAAAGGGGTTGGAATAAAGGCTGTGTGGGAAGACTATGAGGCAAGAGAGGGGGCAAAGCCCAATCAGGGATGACCTTCCCTACCAGATAAGGAGATAAAAATACATTCTGGCAGACTAAAACTTTGGTGGAGAGGGAGGAACTTTGAAAATATTTAAGCAGGAAGAAACACAATCATATCTGAATATCAGATTAATCACTCTGTGGTTTGAGGGGAGGGTGAGAGGGAGGAAGGAAGGGTATTTTGAAATAAGGAGACCCTTGGGAAGCTTCTACCAGATTGAAATCTAGGGTTTAAGGACCTGAATTAAATTTAGATAAGATATTAAATCACAAGATTTCAAGGAAGCGAGTACTAAAGAATTTAGTGAATTAGTCTAGTGGGGAAGGGCATATGGGGCAGAAGAGTGTAAAACGACTCCCAGATATGGCCTGGGTATCTGGGTGCATGGCCTGGGTCTCTGGGTGTATGACCTGGGTCCCTGGATGAATGACGGTACCACCTGAGAGAACGACCACAGCCCAGGGAGAAGACGGTGGGTTGGTTCTGCACGTTGCATTGTTAGCTGGGGGATCTAAGGAGAGCTGTCCAGCAGGCAACATGCAAGGGGTTACATTCGGCACAGAGGTGTCGTTTGGAGTTTTGTCTTCAAAGCCATCAGATTATAACTGATGGTTCCTACCACAGGCTTAGAAAAGGTCACCCAGGGAGATGGCTTTGGTTTAGCAGAATAAAGGCATTCGAGTGAGAAGGAGGGAAAAAGAGAGAACCCCATGAAGACAGCAGAGGGTAATGCCACTCCTTTCCCAGGCGTGGAGAAAATTCAACTTGAACGTCCTATGGCATCCACCAGATGTAATGATTTCACGTCTCTCCTACATACCTAGAGTTATACTAATTTTGTACTGTCCATGGGGGGATTGAGAATAGTCCCTGAAGCCGTATTCTCTATCCCATGTCTCAGGTGAAGCTCTCTGGTTAAGAAAGACCTCTGGACAGACAAGAGAAAAACCAGGAGACCATGGGAGACAGTCATTGGCAAGTGGCACAAGGAGGTTGAAAAGGAAAGGGCAGGAAGTACCCACAGGACTTGGTCACTGCCGGTCAGCAGGAGCAGGTTCAACGTGTAGGGAGGAGAGCGCATGACACTGGTGCTGGAGCACACGGGTTCTGATCAACTGCCTGTGACAAATGCGCTGAAAACCAGCCCTGGCCGGGGGCTCAGCTGGTGGGAGTGCCATCCCACACACCAAAATGCTGTGGGTCCGACGCCAGTCAGCGCAGGTACAGGCGGCAGTCGATCGATGTTTCTCTCTCACATCGATGTTTCTCTGTTTCTCACACCCCCTTCCTCTCTCTCTAGGATCAATAAGCATATCCTCAGGTGAAATTTATTTTAAAAAACGCTGAAAACCAGTGTCTACTTCTGAAGAAAATTGACTGTTGAGAGGAGGAAAGAAATCAGACAGTAGCTCTTGGGGAATGTGGGACTGATTGTACTTCTACACCGACGAGAAAGAACAAGCATTACACAGGCAACAACTGAGGATAAGACCACTAAGTGGATGACTGGCAGAACGAGGGTCACAAGGGAATGATGAAGGACAGCATCAAAAGGCAGGCAAAGAGATTACCCTTGACCAAAAGGAAGAGTTCCTCTTTTCCTGATATAGCGAGGAAGGAAGAAGTTATATGGAAGGAGATGAGCTTGTAGATAGCAAGAGAGGCAATTGATTGAGCTAGGATGATGGACTGTATCTTCTCAGCGAAGCATTTAAGGGCATCCACTGGGTGTGAAGAGAATCGTAAGAGAAATGAGCACTTTCAGAAAGGGGTGAACCTGTGGAAGAGCCATGGGGGGGAACCAGAGAAGGGGTGTGATTTGGAACCTGTGAGGGGACAGCCAGGCTGCATGGAAGATCCAACTGAGATTGAACATCCCTCAAAGCAGTTGCCCCGTTATAGTCCAGACTGAATGGGATCGTTGCTGTCCTCTCAGCACATCATTTTGGAATCAAAGACGAGCATTTGCAAGAGAGCTGGCCAGGTTTAAGGTGACCGTGAAAGAAGCTTGTTCCTGAGAGATTTTAAGTAAAGATAACCCTCCTAACTTTACCTCATTGGCACAGGCCTCTCTATCCTCCTCAGCTAACAAGTCAGGGATAACTAGTTCCTCCACAGTTAATATTCCCAAATGCACATTATGTGGGACTACGGCCCTTCACCAGCCTGCCACGCAAAACCAAATGCACTAATGTATTATTTACGTTGCTACCAAATGCATTAGGACCCTTGAGTTCAGAAGGTTCAGCATTCAAGCACATGCCCATGTTTCCCTTTACTTGGCCCTTAATCTGTCTTAAGATGAAGTTGATGTTCTAGGTCAAGGACTAAAATGTGGTCCTAAGTATGTCTCCTATCTCTGGTATTGATCTTGGGCCTCTGTCCCTGAATTCGTAAGTAGTCAGCACTCTATGACTTAAATGGAGAAGTTTGGCATTCAATCAACCTGTATGTTGATTCAATGAACTTGTTGTCTATCTGTGTGCCCGGCACTATGCTAGGAGCTCAGGGTGCACCATGATATCAAACAGACATGGTCCCTGGTCCGGTGAACCTCACAGTCTAGTGTGAGAAAATCCATCTTATTAATGATAGGCTCCCTCAGCAAAGGGGTCCTTAGGAGAGAAAGGGGGTCTCCAGTGGAAAGGTGACATGAAAAAGAAAAAGGTACACTTGAAATAGGATTTTGAGCTGGAGCTGATGGGCTAAGATCCCATAACCCCATTTTTGACAGTATTAGTGACGCCATCAGAGAGCCTGCTGGCCATTAAGTCTTCTTCCTCCTCCCCATCCCCGTAGTGAGCTGAATGAGAAAGGCTAATCCACGGCTTTCAATAATATCTCCTCAAAACTCACGATGAGAATAGTATGTAAGAAGCCAAGAGCCCTCTAAGAGCCGGTGTGGTCAGTTGGTTGGATCATCATCCCGTAGACCACAGGTGGCAAACACAAGGCCCGTGAGCTGAATCCGGCCCTCCACCTTGTTTTATCCAGCCTGGCACCTTGTTTCTACCTGGCAGCAGTGCCAAGCTCTTGCTTAACTATTAAGGAGTAGTTACATTTATACAGTCCTAAAATTATGTTTGGCCCTTTGAATGCAACCATGAGGCTAATGTGGCCCCCCGTGAAAATGAGTTTGACACCCCTGCTATAGACCAAAAGGTCACTGTTCAATCCCTGGTCAGGGCACATACCCAGGTTGTAGGTTCAATCCCTAGTCAGGGTGGATAAGAGAAGGCAACCAATCAATGTTTCTCTCCCACATCGATGTATCTCTACCCACCTCTCTCACTTCCCCATTCTTCTCTCTAAAAGCAATAAAAAAAATGTCCTCAGCTAAGGACATAAAACAAAAACAAAACTAAGAGACATGGACTCCTACATTTAGAAACAACTTTAGAGGTCAGTTTACCCTTTGCTGCTTGAATCTCCCATTTAACATTCTAACCTAGTAGCGATCCAGCCTCTGATTGAATACTTGCAGTAATGGTGAACTCACTACCCCAAGGACCACCTACCTTGTCTTAAAAATTACTTATTTAAGTTTGAGTGGAATTCTGTCTTCCTATGGCTCTGCCCACTTAATCCTTAAGCTTAAAAAGCATAGAAGCTTTAGCCACACAAGACAAGCAAGCGAACAGGATCTGGATGTAGGTGAACCATTTACTGAAATCATCAGCACAGCTCTTAATCTTGGGCTTACTACACACATTTCCAGAAGCCCAGAGTAGGTATTCCCAGGCCTATTTCTGGGAGAGGAAGGACCATGCCTTGCATGCATATACTGAACAATCAAACTAGTCACTTATAACAGAAAGTCTGGAATCAGAGACCACTGAGAGAAAAGAACTAGAGGTTCTCATTAGTCTGACAAATAAAGACTTAATCTGTCTTGAGCCCAGCTCTCTCCATCTCTGTGTCTCTGGCCTTTCCTATATTCAGTCTCTCATTCAATAATCAACAAATACATACTGATTATCTGTCTCCTCCATGCCAAGTACTATGTATGCTAGGTGCTAAGGGAGAGGTCTGTCACCATAGTCACCTAAACCATGCAAGCAATCAGATCTCAAGCTGCAGGTTTGGAACGGGAGAAGGAGAGGGGTCCCCTTAGATTCCAGGCTCATGCTGTGTACCTGAGCTCGGGTTGCTAGTGTTCTGCACTGGGGTAAAAAGATGCCCGTGTTCCGTGTTCCCCTGTAACTTTGACTCCTGTGGGAGCCGTGAGGAGTGAAGGAAATGGCTCAGAATACAATACAGAGGTTCCTGTGTGCCCTAAGCAAATTCTATGAGAGCATTCCACATTCTATGTTCTCCCCTAACCAAATCCTTTATTATTACAAGAGAACAATTCTGAGTCCAGTGCAATATTCCACACTCAAATTTTCTCTTAGCCCAGTACACATAGGTTTATGTCTAGAGGGTAAAAAACACAAAGAACTCCCACGAAAAACTCCATAAGCCATTGGGAGGCAAAGCGGCACACACCCCGACAGACAGCCAAATGAAAACGGGTGCATTCTAGGTTGGTTGCCCCAGAACCCCACACAGGAATGGCCCTTCAGCCCATTGGCCAGACTGGCGGAAAAATCAGAAAGTCACAGAGTGAGAACTGATTTCTACAGTGGCCCTGGGGCATGGTGGGGCATGGTGGGGACAGTGACACCACTGAGGCCCCTGGGAGGCCACGGGGATCTGAGGGAACTACCAGGGCCTGGCAGGAGGCGGCGTGCCTCTGGGCACTGGGGGCATTAGCAAAGTCACGTCCCCCAGCCTGTGCACACAGCAGAGCGTCAGCTGCGGGCGTCACAGAGGGTGTCCAGACGAGGGAAATGGCAGATGCCAGGTAACAGCTGACCAGATCTATTTGTAGCACATATGGGACTCTCCCTGAGGACCCCCTGAAATAGCTGGGAGGGCCTCGCCAGGGCTGCAGACCCTGCCCGAGCAGGTGCAGATGGAAGGTGCTGTGATGTGGCCTTTTACAGCAAACACTCTGTTCCAAAGAGAGAGCCAGCGGGCTAGGGAAGCCGAGACGGCCCATGCAACACAATCGCAGCCATAGAATCACCAGCCTCGAGGAGAGGCAGGAGCACAGAGATCACTGAGGATGGAATCTGTACTGCTCAGACGGGCAGACTACTCCCTGGAAAGGGGCCGGGACAGATCAAAGGCACACAGCAGACGAAGGAGCAGAGCAGGACCCCGGCTCCTGGCCAGCACCCCCCACGACATCCCTGTGTGGGTGCTGCATCTCCGATGACACCGTTACCTGTGTCGTTCTTGGGGAGAAACATGCTGGGCCTTGTATTTGGAGAGGCAGCCCAAATATGTGTGGATGGATGGCTTAGACAGCAGCGCGGACTATTAACTTTTACGTCCGCATTTTTAGAAAATCTTTGGAGGAAAGGAAGAGAAAGGACGTAAAAGGTCAGGAGGAGGTTGAGTTGTGAGGGGCATGCTAAAATGCAAGCCTTCTGTAGGACTCCAGGGCCCATTCCCCTGTCTCCTATGCATGGAGGAAGAGGGGGTTACACAGGATCTATGCGTGTACGTGTATGTGGTGTGTGTCTTGTGCCTTTGTCGGTTTCTGTGCTTCCACCGTCATCTGTGTCTGATAAACCAGGGAAGAAGGGAGGGAGAATTTGGGCGAAGGAACAAGCTCTGTAGAGAGACAGTCTGGGATGCTGGTAATAAAAAGGCAAGCAAGAATGCTTCCCGCAAACAGCCACTAGCAAGGCTGCACCGCCACAGCCATAAAACCCCCGCGCCGCCAACCCCCGCAGACAGCTCGGCACGACCAGCCTGCCCGCCTGCCTTCCGCAGCACTCTGCGCCAAGCTGCCGCAAGGCGTCACGGGCTCCCTGGAGACTGCCACCTGGTCCCAAGCCAGAATCCGATTCCCTTCCTCCTCCTCACCACCAAGGGTGGAAAGCACCTGCTGAGACAGGAGGACGGTCCAACTGCAATGATCTGTCACCTTTACAAGGTTTCCAGGACAACAGCATGGAGACGGCGACATCTGAACTCCCGGTCATCTGTCTCCCAGTGCTGCGTCCTCTCTCACACTGCCAGTGCCTCCCCCATTCACGTATGCTCCCAGGCCCAGGCCTCAGTTTCTCCAGTCTGCTCCCCGGTAGTCCTCCAGCCCGGCCCTCCTTCGCTCTCCCCCAACAGTGAGCCACAGCTGGTGACAACTACTCATAACATCAGGTTTTATTTAACACCCACGATAGGCCGTGCACTTGGCTGAGAGCTTTACCTGCCAAGCCTTATCTAATTCTCTCAACAAATTGATGACAAATTTATAGCATTGTTAAGATACTCGCTTTGCGAGGCAGCGGACCAGGCATCAGCATCACACCGCTAGAAGGAATTTGATCAAAGGTAGAGACACCGGCCAGGCCTCGTGCTCTCCAGCATTCCGTCACAGGCCTGGGCTTTAGCCAGGGCCATCTTCTCTGAGCTAGCGAGGATACGGTGCCTTAAAGGGCTCTTCGCACCCTCTGAATAAAATCGTCTGCTTGAACGATATGAGCCCCTTGAACTTCCTACTCCAGTGAGGGGCACGGCCTGACTCCCCATCACCACCCAGGACACATTTTCTTCCACAGAGACAATTTTCTCACTTTCATGGTAACCTCGCTAGCGTCTGTGTGACATGTGGCACTTTTCTTGGACGCTCTCCCGCTCGGCCCTCAAACTGCCCCTGTGTGTGGACAGGAGAGATTTGTCTCACATCACAGATGAAGGGAGGTGGGCTCACCAGGTGATAGCAAACAGGGTCAGAGAGCCCGCGGGTTAGAAGTCGGGCTTGGAAATTCCTGGGCAGCACTGCTCTCCGTCACGTGTGGGTTATGCCCAGGAGCCTCACCTAGGAGCAAGCAAAGGCTCCCCCAAGCCAATCATCACGCATTATGTCAACCAGAAACCTCTCAGCAACAGCGAACGGAGGCCTCCCTTCCCCTTCTCCCCAAGTCCCCGGGAACTGCTGGGACACCCCAGAGCAGGGCAGACCTGCTTGCCCAGCCTCCGCCCAGGCAGGAACAGCAGGAAAGAAGCAAGGGCCGCCTTCTCACAGACAGAGTAACTCACAAGACGTCCTTGTGGGGAGGGAAGAACCACACCACACACCTTCTCTAAAAAGGAGATGTAAACAGCTGTCTAGCCTTTTGAAAGTGCTCTCCATTGGGAGCAGAGATGACAGAGAGAAAACAAAAGCGAAAGGAAAGAACATTTAAATGAACAGGAGGCAGCTGTGCCAGGACAGGGCGCTAGCATGTCAGCTACGTGTTCCAGATCCCTGGGTGGCTTCCTTAGGCCTGGGAAAGAAACTCCAGGTGCTTCCCTCTGTTCCAAAACTCTCCCTGCCTCGGTCGCAAGCTCCCCTCCCAGTTTTCTTTCCCCCCGCTCTCCTGTGTGTTCTCCAGGCACCAACCAAAATGGACAACTATTTCCTGCACATCCTTTCAGCCAAAGGGTTTATACTCAGGTGCCTAAAACGTCCCGCCAGCAAAGTGATGGAGGAAAGCCAGCTGGGCGGAAATGTTTTCTAAATGCCAGGCATATTTTTAACCACTTCTGGCCCACAGGAAAACAACAGAGCGTGCCGAGGCCTCGGGCGGGCTAGAATATCATTGCCCTGTCGAAGGAGGGGAGAAGGTGCCCAGCCGGTCTGTTATGGCCCAGCTCCCACTACCTCGCTTTACCCATCGAGGAACTAGACAAAGGAGAACCTGCCAAACCTCAAGTCAGAGAAGCGATGAGATAACAACGATCAGAGCAGGAGTAAATGAAATAGAGACTAGAAAGACCATAGAAAAGATCGGCAAAAGTGAGAGCTGGGTTTTTTAAGAGATAAACAAAACATACAAACCTTCAGACTAATCAAGAAAAAAAGAGAGATGACTCAAAATTAGAAATGAAAAGGGAGACATTACAACTGGTACCATGCAAATACCAAGAGGCTGCTATGGACTATTACACGTCAATACATTTGACAGCAACGCCGAAATGGATGAATCCTAGACACATACAACCTACCATGACCGAATCGCAAAAAAATACAAAATCTGAACAAAATCTGGTGATTACCAGTGAGGACATTGAAGCAGCACTCAAAACGCTCCCAACAAACAAAAGTCCGGGACCAGAAGGCTTTACTGGTGATGTCTGCCAAACATTTAAAGAAAATCATTTACTTAAACACAGTGCGATGCAGTGGTTAAGTTTATTGGCCTAGAAATCGCCAAACCAGGGTTCGAGTCCTGGCTCATCCACCAGCCCCCTGCGGGGAGCCTGAGCCATCAGTTCAGCGCCTTCTGCGTGGGGGAAAGTTGGACTCAATGGTCAGTGGGTCCTTCTCTCTCAGGACGGGGCCGAACAGTCTCAGCTTCCATTCCGGTCCCCTCGATCCTAGTCTCCATCTGGCAGCCAAAATCCAGACCACGTTTCTTCCTCCTTGAAACCCCTCTGTGGGTGCCTTCGCTGTTCGAATAAAGACAAAGATGCTTATAACGGCCTCTGCCCCCTTTCCAACCTCCCGTCCCCTTGCTCCCTCCATGGAGATCACATCACCTGCTTCGCTCCCTCAGATGCAGGTCAGCTTTTGCACCTGCAGTTCTTTCTTCCTGGAAGCACCTCCCACCCCAACCACCAAAGCCGAATTACAGACAGGTGAGCTCCTACATGTCTGTGGGATCTCCCAATAAAAATCTCTTCTTCGGACAGGCCTTCTTGATTCCTCCAGTCAAAAAACAGAGACTCAGCACCCCATATTTCTCTCCGGAGTACATCATAGTTCCTATTAAAGAGCTCCTCCCATGACTGTCTGCTTAAAGACTGCCCCCCACCAACACACTCTGGAGGGTGGGGCCGTGCCTGTTTTGTCACTCACATATCCCTGGTGTGTCTCTGCCTGGCCTAGAGGAGGTGCTCAAGGCTCTGTAAGTAGTTAACTGTTATTCAGGCTGTAATTCTGGTGCGATCACTGGTGCGATCACTGGTGAGCTCTGGAGCATACTGGTGGGAACATGTCAGAGAAGAGACACGAAATGCATGGCTGGCCTAGGGGACAAAGAACAGGTGCTGGCAAGTAGCGCGTCTTGCCCTCGGTCCTGAGAATGAGGTGAACAGCACAAGAAACCAGAAAGATCCAAGCTGGGCTGCTGCCCTTCACTCAGCACCCTGGTCGGACAGTGTGTGTTTCCTAGGAGGGCAAGGTGGGTCCTTCCCCCTGCTCCCAGCATGGCACCCACCTCAGACCAGCATCTGCACCTTTGGGATGCAGTCGCTATGGGCAGGGAGCATCCCGTCCTCCTCAGCCCCACCACGCCACCTGCCTAGCAGCTGCCACACTGAGTCCCTGCAGGGCCAGGGCAGCCCGCTCCACTGTCTCTCTGCTGGGCCAGTGTTCGCCCTGACAGGGGACCCACCAAGCAACAGCCGCTTGTCACTGTCACTCAAGGCAGACCCCTGTAACAATTGCATTTCAATATAGTGAATGGTGCCTGAGATGCCCTGATCTTGCCTCCCACAGCCTTTCCCGTCCCTCCAGGGGCAGGGCGCCTGCAGGGCGGAAACCCTGGCCTCAGCCCTTAGACACGGGGCGGGGGGGGGGGGAGTGAGAGCTTCCACGGAAAACTGTGCACTGTTTGCAGCACCTGCCCACCTTGTCTGATCTGCCTCTGGGAACTATTTCATGCTGTATGTTGTAGATTACTGATAGCCGTGCAAAACCAAAATCGTTCTTGTCTACACACCTGCAGATAAATTCTGACCAGTGGGGGACTGACCCTCCCCACCCTGCAGGAAGGTTCTGGGGGACTAGCTGTTTCCATTTGCAAATTCAGTTCAATACTCCTGCCTTCTAAATGTGCCGGTTCTTTGGATTCTCCTTAGAACTGGTGGCAATAGCACAGCTGTTTCCTCGTTAAATGAGTTAAATAAAAATCTTCAACATGTGTTCGTTTTTACATCTGTATGAGAATCACGATTTTATCTTTTATTTTTAATTTTCTTTTCACAGTTCATAGGAGAGAGAGTCCTGAGTCAGAGCCAAACTACCTTCAACCTCATGTGGCTCAATGTGTTTTACTGATGAGGAAACTGAGGTCCAGAGAAGGGACAGGACTTGTCGGAGGACCCGGGGCTGGGCAGAGCCTGGGCTGGTTCACCACACAGGTTCACACGCCCACAGACCCGGATTCCTATCCCAGCTAGCCCCGGATGAGTGTGTGGAAGGCTAGTGGCTCACCGCAAAGAGCCTCCGTCTCCCCATTAAGGGACCACTCATATCACCCACCCACAACGGGTTGCCCTGAGGACCAAATAAGATCACACACGTAAAGCAAGAAGAAAGAATCGCAACGAGAAATGCTCAACCAAGGTCAGATCTTTGTGATTTTTGTCACACAGTCCTGAGGTGCAGGAGGGAATAAGGACTGGCCGCGGTGATCCTGCCAAGTGCCCGAATTGTACCTTGGTCTTATAGTTCATTATCCTGTCATTACTCTATTATAATATCTATCTACCCAGTAGAAGGACAAATTGGTTGAGGGCAGGAGTTATCGTCTTCTCTTGGATAAACACTCTCTACAGGCTTGGGCACTGAGCTGAGTGCTTTACACGCACCATCTCATTTAATCCTCACAAACCCTAGGGGGATAGGTAATATTATTTGACTCCTATAGCAAAGACTGCTAGTTACCTATTCAATATCCATTATCCCTTTCTTTCTTAATAAGCAAACCCAAGTTTTGTTAGGAGCTGCCAAGCACCCAGGCAAAACATTCTCTCAATAGCTCTTGCAGGTAGAGATGGTCACATGGCCAAGTTCTGGCCATGAAATGTGAGAAGCCTGTAAGCAGGGTTTCTGAGAAACAGTCTTTAAAAGAGGAGTGACTCAGTTAGCAGGTAACCTGTTTTTCCTTCCATGTTTCCTCCATATTCCTGCAAGAAACATTTGATGTGATGGTTGGAGCTGAAGCAGCCATTTTGTAAGCATGCATTAAGAATGAAGAAAGTAGAAGTGCACTAAGAATAGCAGGAAAAGAAAAAAGGGGAGAAGCAGCCCGAGTCACTAGAAGATTACGTAACTGTCATAGAAGCCTTGGTCTGAATTGTCACTGACTTGAACAAGAGAAAAATAAAACCCTAACTTGTTCAAGTCACTATTTGGGTTTCTTTTCCTTCTGACTAGCTGAATATAATTTCTAACTCTATCCCCATTTTCCTTTTGAAAAGAGCTAAAAAGATTGGCCAAGGTCACTCATTTAGTATGACCTGAGAGTGTATCCATTGTTCTAACCATGTGGCTACACTGTCTCCCTCCCAGCATGCACTGGGCTATGGTGGATACTCTGTGCCCAACACATTTCATCTCTTGAGTCATTGATTTGGCTGTTGTAAAACTGACCAAAATTCATCCTCCTTCTTTTTCTTGCACCCTTCCACCTACCCAGAATGCCTTAGGGATCTGAAGCAGTACAGAGAGTGTTATCAGGATCTTGACTGGGAAACAGGACCTCAATTTACCATATGCACAAGGAACCACTCAGGCCAAGGGCTCTCTGGAGCTGGACTTTCATTGCAGAAGATCAGCTCCGACACTGCACAGTGCTCATGTCCTCCCAGAACACAGTTCTGTAAGTCGCCAAGCAGGCTGGGGGAGTTGCAGAGATGTCCCTGAGTCCTACCTGCTCACTGAGCCAGTGCCCAAATCTTCTGTACAGCACCCCACGGCTGATTGTCCATCTTTTACTTACATTGTTCCCTTTTTAGAAGTCAACTTTGAATCCTCAGCATCTAGAGTGGCACCTGGTGAGGCATTTACTATGTTTGTTGAATGAATCAATAAATGAACTAACAAACAAATGATGGAACCCAAAATATCCAAATGTATTTAGGGTATAGCTCTAAGCATAAACAAGTGCTACGTGATACAACTTTTAATTCACACTTAAACAAATCATATCAGTAAGAGCAATTACCACTCATCAAGTGATTATTAGATGCCAAGCACTGTGCTAATGCCTTAATGTCCACTCTCTCCTGCCGAAATTTGCCTGCTTACAGTTTCATCCCACGGGTCCTAATTCTACACTAATCACTGTCACTTGAGGCCTTGCTAGAGCCTGGTACTATACTATGTACATTGCATAGCTTCCCCCATTTACTGTCTTCAACAAACCTACGAGGTAGACATCATCATCTCTACTTACTGATAAAGACAGGTCGGGGTAGTTAAATAACCAGCCCAACAAGGCGGTAGGTGGAAGTGTCTGGATTAAAAACCAGGACTGCCAAGGCAAAACCCCAGTGCCTGACCACAATGCAGAGCCTCACCCCTCTGACTGAGGGGCCTCGGTGCTGTGCTCTGTGGAAGAATCAAACTAAGGATTTCAGCAAAGATATACTAGAAGCTCGGGCTTTACGGCAGCCTGGGTAGAAAAGTGAGAATAGGAAAGGCCTAGAGGTGCCAGCTCAGAGTTCCCACTGGCTCCTGCCAGGGCAGGCCCGCCCTCCAGGACCCTGCACAGTGGGGGAGGTGGCGGCAGAGGAGGCCTCCTGGAGCTAAACAGGACAAGACTCACTCCACGGCGGCGTGGCGTAAACCAACCAAGTCCCACAGCCCCACAAGGCCGGAGGCAGGAGCCTGGCCCCCCTCCCGCCTGGAAGCAGGGACACGCACACCGACTGCCGCCTGAAGGGTCCTTTCCCTTCTGTGGACCTCGGCCACGCTTTGCGGTTATAGCAGATCAGCAGGTCGCAGCCATCTGCGTCTCAGGACTCCTTGTCACTCTTCAAAACCAGTGAAGGTCTCAAAGAGCATTGATTTATACAGGGATATCTATCAATCCTTACTGTGTTAGAAATTAAAATTGAGAACTAAAAAAAATGTGTGTATTTGAACACAACCCAGTAATAAATCCATTAGTAAAAAGGACATTTTTATTAAAAATAACTATGCTTTCCAAAGCAAAAGCAAACAAACAAAAAACAGGGCAGCATGGTGGTGTTTTACTTTTTCACAAATCTCTTTGATGTTTGGCTTTATAGAGGACAGCTGGGTGCTCATATCTGCTTATGCATGGGGTCTGTTGCAATATTGTAAGTCATTTTGCCTCTGGAAAACTCAGCTGCACACTCATGAGGGAAGGAGTGAACAAGCCTGTAATGGGAACAGTTGTGACTTCACACACCCAAGTGTCCCCAGACCGTACTTTGAGAACACGTGCCCTGAGCCGATTGCACAACCCTCACGCCCTGGGCTTGTGGGCCGCCCCGGCGGCTGACCTCTGGGGGCTGCAGCCAGGCCCATCTTTACTGATGACTTCTCCCCGAGGCGGTGTCTGATTCTGCAGCCCCCAACCCATAGGCTGGGAAAACTCTCTGCCTTCCTTGAATCTTAAAAGTCCTTTGTTTTTACTTCTTGTGTGTTACACATCACTTTCTAGTTCCTATGAGAGTCATTTGTGGCCACTTCTTGCCCTCCATGCTAGAGTCAACCCTTTAAAACAGGAAGCCTGTCTCACTTACAGTTGCACCTCTCACCTTAAACAAAGCGAGATACTGCACAGAGTAGGTGTCCGCAGGAAGCATCGGTTCAATGGGCGTTACGTTAAGTACAGCCTGTAAAACTGACAGTATAGTAATAAAAGCATTAACTTGCAGTCAGCTATTTCCAACCTGTGTGACTTACAACAAATTTCTTAACCTTTCTGAGCCTCAGTTTTTGCAACTGAAAAACGGGGATCTGTAACAGTTCTATTCCACGGTTTTGATGTGAGAATTTCAATGTCAGATGCAGTAATTGCTCAAGGACCACCGTTATTACTTCTGGATAGCCAATCCACTGCTGACCCACAGCGACACCTAACACAGGTGAAGCGTGAGGGCGAGAGATGCTGTCGAAGTTCACCATCAGGGGATTCCACCCTGGACTTCCTAGGGCTCAGACTCAACGGTCCTCCTCAAGCACAGACCCTTGCCCCTATCTCCTTTTAGCTCCCCGATGGCCCCTCCCTAAGACTCTCTGTCAGCAGCTGCCACCACCTGCTTACTTCCCGCATGGCCACGATACACCTACCCTCTTCTGTCTTCACTGGGCCACTCTCATGGCACCTCTTGTCTCTCCCCTTTCCTTTCGGACCCCCTTCAACCTGTTCTTCACTTGGTAACCAGACAGCCTCTAGGGATGGCTTCGTCAACCTACTGTTCAAAACTCTTTAATGATTTCCTACTGCTCATAGAACAAATGCCTAACTCCGCACCATAGCCTGCAAAGTCCTTCATGGCCTGGGCCCTCCCCAACTCTCTACCCCATTTCATAGCACTCGCCCCCCAACCCTGCCTTCGCTCACCAAGCTTCAGACATACTAGTGTCCTTCCTGTTCCTAGAACCTGCCAAGCTCGCTCCCACCTCTGGGCCTTTGTGTTGATGGCCCCCCGTTGGGACTGCTCTCCTGAAAACTCCTCATGTGGCTGTCCGTTCTCACTTTTCAAATCTCAGCTCAAACGTATGTCGTCAAACAGGACCTCATTAACCCGCCATTCAACGTGGTCCCACTGGCAACCCACCCACTCACTGCTCTGTGTCTTCCAGGTTCCTCCGATGAGTTAGAATTATTTCTTTGTTGAGCTTTGTTATCTTTTAGAAGACAGCCCCCATGAGACAGAAATCTAGTCTTTTTCACCGACATGTACCCAACCCCACAAATGGCATTCAGCAGGTGTAGTAGGTGCTAATAAAAATGAACTATGTACCGAACAAACAAGTTGTTGGTCCAACAGCTGGAAAGTGACTCGAGACGAGTTTCTGATCCCTCGGCTGCTGCCATGTCAGGGAAGGAAAGGGTGCTGACCCCACAGTGGCACCTGACTCCACTGAAGCCCGAGGGCACCGTGGTGTGTGCGAGTCTCAGTCACCGGGATCCCACCCAGGACCTTCTCAGGCTCAAACTCGAGGATCAAGTGCAAGCCAGTTCCCCATCCCATCCCCCCGCCTTTCCCAGGTGACTCTGGACCAGGTGGCCCACCGCCTCCTCAGTTCACCCTCTGACCCCTTGCTGCTCCTCCAACTCTCCCTATTCAGGGGAAAAACCCAGAAGCCTTTCGCCCCAAGGACGACTACCAGTTCCATGCGGACTCATTCAGGAGTTAACAAAGTGCCAATTCCAGAATCTTACAAAGATTCACAGTTGTGGTGCTCAGTCCATAATGTCTGACGCCTTTTTGAGGTGGTAACATGAGGCTTTACAGGGCTCCTGTCTGCTCTGAGAATTGGACTCACAGGCTCTCCCTCCTACAACCTAACACAGCCTCACATCTCAGTACAGCAAGGCCAGCCTGGTCTCCAAATGGCACCATGGACTTCAAAGGCTTTCTGAACAGGGGAGCCCCCAGCTCCCCAGGGCTCTGCCATCCTCTTCCACGGCCGTCACTCATGGCCGGCAGGCCAGGATGGGAAGGTGGACCTGATAGATCAGCAAGCAGCCAGCCTGACAAAGCAACCGCCCTCTGCACCGGTCCCAGCCTGGGTTCCAGCCTGTGTCCTCTCCCAGGAGCTGCAGAAATCCTTGTCAGCGAATTGATTGAACCATGGAGAGCTATGCTCAGTGGGTCTTTATGGTTATAATGCTTCCAAAGCTTGTAAACACGCTTGAGATCACAGTGGAGTGGATGGTGTTATACGCACGCAGACTGGGAGAAACAGCATCTCGCCATTTAAATGCTTAGCACATCCTAAAGAAATCCCATTCTGCCTGCTCTTACCACACAGGTGCCGGAGAGCTGGAAGATAGGGGAGAATTCCCTACCCATGGCCACCTTCAGTATCCCAATGGCTGTCTTTATTGTCATTATTTGCCTGCAAGGTATTTGGCAAGCTGTTTTGAAAGCCCCCAAGTTGTTAGATCCAAGGAACTCGTGCAGGAAGCCAAGAGAAAACTACCACAGCAGCAACAAAACACAGGCCTGCCCTGGAGCCTTACAGAAAATGCCCCTCTCCTTTTCTGTCCCTCTCCCCTAGACACCACCCTCTGCCTCGAGCCAGTGGGAGACCTGGTTTTCTTAGCTGGTGTCCGGGGTGGGTGGGGGTTGCTGTGCCTGCAGGACCCTGTGAGGGCTGCTCAGTGACTGTCTGAGCCTCTCAGGAGCAGCAGAGCCTGAGGCTCAAGGAGCAGAGAGATGGTGATTGGCCTGCCCCTAGGAACAGATAGCACTCAAGGCTTTATGGTGTTCAGAGTCCGTCCATGCACATTGTATTGGGTGATTCTTACAGGAGCCCTGCAAGGGTATCCCTTTTTAAAGGAGCAGGAAGCCGACTCAGAAGGGTTCGGTGATTTGCCCAAAACCACACAGCAAACAGATACACAGTGTCAGTTCTCCAGTCTAAGGACGCTGACTTCTAGTGCAGGTCTTTCACATTAGTAACAATAATAATCCCGATCTGCAACACACACCACAACCGAAAGCTGACATCCCGTGTTAGATGCCTGCCCAACTGTCACCCTAACCTTCGTATGCTGAATGGAATCTCAGCTCTGCTCAGGGCAACAAGGAAGCCAGTCCCAGATAACAAACAATGAATCTGAGCCAGTGGTTCTCAAAGCTGAGCATATCAGAACTACCCAGAGAGCCCCCGTCCAAACACGAACCGCTCCCCCACTCCAAGGGGCTCTGGTTCAGTAGGCTTGTGGGTGGGAGCCAAGGATTTGAATGTCTAGCAAGTGCCCAGCTGCTGGTGCAGAGACCTCTCTCAGAGAACCTCTGGCTGGAACCGGTCATGACAGTCTGGTCTGCAGCTCCCTTGCAGCCAGGTGTGGCCGTGGACAGCAGCCACCTGGCCAGTCAGACATCGAAAGGCTGCTGTGGACAGAGAGGGGATGTCCGGGACGGCAGCATGCATCCCATGTCCATGAGGCATCAGACACCACACAGCGAGGGGTCAAGGGCAGCCAGAAAGAAAAGTCTGGGTCACTCATGATATATTTGAGCCCCTGTGTCAGCCCTGGCCCTTATTTTAGGAAGTTAGACGGTGAATGTCTTCATGGCTTAAGTGTCACTAGTCAGGTACACTATTGTCATAGCTAAAAGCCACTGTAACCTACACAAAAGGGTTCTGTAAAACAATTTTAAAAATTCAAACAATGAAAATTGGTGCCTCTCAGTGTGCAAAGGGCACCTTCGTACTCATTAGTACATTTGGTGCCAGGGTAACCATGATATTGGCTTAAAAAGTTTTTCTTTTCCTAGTAAAAAATGCCTTATTTAAAAAGTTTGGAGTTCATTATCATAGAGTATGCTTCATTAACAGTATTTGAAGTATTAAATGTATAGGGTTTTTTAAATTAATACTGAATGAAGAACATGGACCAGAAGAAAAACTACTTAAAGATGTAGGCTTCATCTCACACTTATCTCTGCAGGCCCATCATGCCTGATATGTAATAATTGTCCCCAAAGACGAGAATCATTACACAAAATGAATCGTGACCTCCTGTACACATGTCTTGCCAGATTAGAGAAATGACTACTTACTACTGAGAATTCTAAAATGTGTTCCAAAGAACAGAAGCTCCGTAAAATCCTCCACCACCAAAAACTGGGAAAGGATGCCTACCCCATCGCCCCCTGTGGAGGGACAAAGCACATGCAGACAGCGGAGGCTCGCAGAGGTTCTGCAGCAGAGAAATCTATTCGTCTCTGATGAGTGAAGACTTTTCCGAACTTACTTGGCTCACGAAACGTTTTCCTCCGTGACAGCCACCACTCCTTTAAAACATTTTGAGGAACACTGACTTGATGAGAAGGTGGTCGGGGCTGCCTCCGCCTTGGGGTGTGGGCTCAGCACAGCGGGAAAGCGCCGAGTGCAGCAGTTGGTCCCCTGGGGGCCAGCTCTCAGCTCTGCCATGGAGAACCATTGATTCTAAGATGTATTTTTTCACATTTATCATTTCTTTCTTTTTTCTGTGTAAAAAAAATATAGAGCTTCCTGAAAAAATTAAAAATGGAAGTGCCTTTTGACCCAGCAACCCCACTTCTGGGAACATGCCCTGGAATCCAAAAGCACCAGTTCTAAAGGACACGTGCACCACTATGTTCGCTGCAGCGTCATTCACAATGGCCAAGACTGGGAACAGCCCCAGGCCCATCGGGAGACGAGCAGGTAAAAGAGCGGAGGTGCATTTGCACCATGGCATAGTATGCAGCCATTAAAAAGGAATTCTACTTTTGCCATAGCGTGAGTGGACCTGCAGATTATTATGCTAAGTGAAGTAAGGCAGTCAGAGAGAAACAAGGACCATATGATCTCACGAATATGTGAAGTCTAATGAGCAAAATAAATTGATGAACAAAATAGAAACAGAGCCATGGATACACAGAAAGACTGACAGCTGTCGGGGGGACAGGACAACTGGATGAAAGAACATGAAGGGATCAGCCAAACAACAGGTGTGCAAAACCCATGGACACAGACAACAGTGTGGTGATGGCCAGAGGGAAGGGGGCGGGGACTGGGTAGAGGTGGGCATAGGTAGGAGAAAGGCAGACATCTGTAATAGTGCCAACAATAAAAACTAAGCATTTATTATTTCTTAAAGTCAGCTGCATGTCTTAATTAGCAGAAGCATCTTTTAGTGTAAATAAAATAATGGTGCACTTACAATTAATATGCACCAATTACCAAGTTTGGTAAGATATTGGATGACTTTGAGCTAGTTGCTTAACCATTCTGCTCCCGGTCTCCTCAGTGGTAGAACGGGGACAGTAACACCGCACAGAGCGGATGGAGGACTGCACAGTGACCGGCACACAGCAGCACTCAGTCAGCGTCAGCCGCCCTCACAATTATCTCAGGAACACTGCAAAAGTCTCCTGCTCCCCAAATTCCTTCCTCGCCTATTTATTCATTCTTTCTTTAACAGTGAATATTTTCCTAAAGGGATATAAGCCTTAAAATGCAAATCCTCCAGGGAGAGAGAACAGACTGGCAGTCGTGCTCAGGTATAAAGACTAAGAGAAGACTCTCTTCTGAGGACAGATTTTGGCAGAGGGACAGGGAGGGGTCCCAAAGGACAAACGGGGTGTGAAGGCGGGAAGAGAAACTGGGCCGCATCTGCAGAAGGAAGGGCAGCAGCAGCGAGGCTGGAGGCAAGTTTGCTTTCCGCACAGTTTTTCTCAGGGCTGAATCCAGGCTTGTTTCCCTGAGGGCCTCGTATTACTCTCCGCTTAGAAACTGAGCATCCCCGAGAGGCTTCAGCCCTTCACACCGGATCAGGCATTGAATGTGAGGAACTAGACGCTGGGGAGGCCCCCGGGCTGCGGGGGGCGGGGGGTGGGGGGGCAGAAGATGGGAAGAGGCCAGAGACCTGCTTTCGTCTTGTTGTGCCCTGAGCATTCGAGTTAAGGGGACCAGAGTTGGGGAACTGCCCCACAGTGACAGGGCCACTGGGAATTCTCGAAACTCACAAACTGGCCTCAGAACCCAACTCCAAACTGTGAGGAAACTTCTCTCTTTCCTCTGACAAATGTTTAATCATGCACCAGTATTCCCTTCATCATTATCATCACCCCCTTTAAATAAATGTGGCCATTTCTCTGATGGAGCCTTATCTTTCTTTTCCTAGGGAACCTTCAAAAAACAGAAGCAGGGAGGAGCAGAGGAGAGAGATTGAATGGACCAAGCACACACCTCATAGGCACAGAACTTGGAGACGGGCTTGGCCCTTTGCTGGCTCTGTGACCTCGGACGAATCTCGTCACCCGGCTGAGGCTCCCCAGCAAAGCAGGCCAGTGCCCTTCACCTTGCCCACTGCACGCAGGGGCCACAAGTGTCACGTCAAACAACACAGGTAAAAGTGCTCAACAAAAAAAATAACAAAAAGAGGCAAGACAAGCTACTGACAAAAATTATGTTTCCTGTGTCCCAGTAATCCCACTCAGGGAACTGTTCTATAAAAATATAAGCCTCTGCATGAAAGGAATTATGTATGAGGGTATTTATTGTAGTTCCATTGGTACAGGGAGGGAGGGAGGGAGGGAAAAGAAGAACAAATTAGAAAATTATTTGAATCACCTTCAACAGGGGACTAGTCAAATAAGTTTATGGTGTATCCATACAAAATGCAATATTATGAAGCTATTATTATTTTACTGAGATTTATATATCCTAACCTAGAGCATTTTCCCTGATATAGCTTTATGTTAGAAAAACATACACAGGTTTGGTTCTATTATTTTATATTTTAAAGGGCAAGATTTTTTTAAAAATTTGTAGGAGCATTAAAACGTGTAAAAATGGAGAACAAAGTGTGAACACTGATTATCCAGGGACGGTGGGGTTAAGGGAAGATAGAGGAAGATTACTAATACTTCCTTCCTGCACCTCTGAATTGTTTGACACGGTAAAATAAATATGCACTACTTTTATAAAATCCAGTAAAGCTGGGGAAGGGAGGGAGCAGAGAGAGGGGGAGAAAGAGTGAGAAGAAAGGGGAAAAAAGAGTGAAAGAGGTCTGTGATCTTCAATCAAACTAAAGGGAAGTCCCCAGAATGTCTCCAGGTTTCCAGGACCAGGCTTGGTTCTTCAAGGATATTAGGGATGTCAGATGTGGCATAGACCTTGACCTAAGAGATCATAACTCTATCACCCATTCCCTCCTTCCTCAGAGAATGCTAGGTCCCAGGGGTCCAGAGAGAGGAGTTTCTTTGTTGTTACAACTCAGTATGAGCACCTGTTTCTTGAGTTGAATGTGTATGGTGTCTCTCTGAACCACAAATACGAAATTCTTTTGCCTATCATCTTTATTTCCTCTACCTGATATGTGAGTCTCCCACCCCCTAGAGCGTTTTGACGTTTTCCCCCAGAGGGAGATTTCTGAGTCCCGGTCAGCTCGGCACTAGATGGATGCACACTCACTGTCTCCTGGCTCCCGCCCCTTCCTCAGCTCAGCTCCCAGATTCCTCACCGGCAGCGGGCAAGCGTTTCAGGAGCTGCCGCCAGCAGCTGTTGCGTTTTTACCAGTTAGAAATGTATGCCAGGTCAGCACAATTTTTGAGGGTCGTTGGAGGTAAAATGATGCCCTAGAAAGCACTCAGGACTCAACAATGTTTTAAAATAGTAAGGCTGCGTGCTGGAGAGAGTGCAGAGAGAAGAACACTCACACCCTGCCGGTTTGAGGACGAACCGCTACCCATTGCTGAATAGCAGCCGGGTAACATGAAGAGTCTTAAACATATTCGTATCTTTTAAACAAATGTTTTTCCCTAAAAAATAAGCAATAAATACCAAAAATATCTATGTACGATCTCACATAATTGTGGGAATTAATCGATTGATTCACGTTAAATGCTTAAAATAGTTCCAGGTACCTAGAAAGCCCTGTTTAAGTATTAGCTAATAATAATAACTGTTATTATTTCCTTTTTAAGGTTTGCTTGCTTTTTAAACCTTCTAGAATATTCTTATATTTATAGCCAAAAACATTTTAAAGTCAGCTGCACGTCTTAGTTAATGTCAATCCTTAGCGATGTCAATCCTAAGGAAATAATCTAAAGATGTTTAAATGCTTTATGCCCAAAGATGTTTGTGCTATCATCTGTAATAGTGACAAATTGGAAATAATCTCAATGCAAACAATAGCAATTGATTTGGTAAATGACAATGCCTCCACATGACTGAGTACTTCATAGAAATTAAAAGTGATGATCCTGAGGAATTTTAATAACTTTTGGAAATGCTAATGTTCCAAGTCAGGAGGCAAAAAAGAGGTATGAGATCATATACAAGTCACATACTTTCAACTGTGGTAGAAAAGAAAGAAAAGGAAAGGAAAGGAAAGGGGAAAGGAAAGGAAAGGAAAGGGGAAAGGAAAGGGGAAAGGAAAGGAAAGGGGAAAGGAAAGGAAAGGAAAG
>CM052546.1:16944280-17001711 GCA_028533065.1 Trachops cirrhosus
GGGGAAAGGGAAGGGGAAAGGGAAGGGGAAAGGGAAGGGGAAAGGGAAGGGGAAAGGGAAGGGGAAAGGGAAGGGGAAAGGGAAGGGAAGGGAAGGGAAGGGAAGGGAAGGGAAGGGAAGGGAAGGGAAGGGAAGGGAAGGGAAGGGAAGGGAAGGGAAGGAAAAGAGGATTGGAAAAAAGCCTGGAAGAAACTGTACAAAATGTTAGCTAATACCTACTTCCTACACCTAAATCTCCTCCCTTTCAAGGGGTTCGATAAATTTCAGGGTACCTAAACTTTCAGGGACTAAGTACATGAGAGTTTCCTAAAACAAAGGGCCCAGAACAGCGCTCTGCCCACAGAGTGTCATCTGCACAGATGGGTGTGCTTGGCTCGGGGGAAAGAGCCAGCCTTCTGGAATGAGACCAACCAGGGTTCAAATCCTGGCTGCCCTCGTACTTCCTGGGGGGCTGCAAACAGGTGATTTCATCTCTTTAAGCCATTTTCTTTCCCCCGAAACTGGCAGAGAGCCGAGTACCTACACCATACATGACACGAAGCAGTGGGATGGCTGCTACACGAGGTCTCGGCAACTATCGACGGTGGAGGCGGTGGTCACGATGGTGACCTTCCCAGCGTCCCCATCATACCATGACCAAACTGTGGCCCTATGAGGCAGAGACTTGTCCGAGTCATTCAGCAAAACTCAATCAAAACAGGCCCTGAGCCTGCAATTCCCTTTCTCGGGGCCAGAACTGTCTCCCCAGAGACTTTCTTTCTTGCCTTGCCCCCTTCAACCCCATTTTCCCTTTTGGAAACAACTGAAAATATCACTTTGTTATTTAAAAATGCAAGTTACTGTCATGTGTCCAAAGTAATAAATGTTTTACAATTTCAATGAACTAAATGAAGGAAAGCTGGATCCCTTTTCCATACCTAAGGAGTCACACAGACCCATTCCCCCACAACCCATTAATTCCAACAAGGTTGGCTCATTACCGGAGTCTCATTGTGACTGCATAGTGACCCCGGCGGGGCCGTGCTGTGAGTGGACCCTCAGACAGACCCAGAACCTGGGCCTCTGGAGGTTCCAAGCCATTTCTCTCACCCATCAAAGCTCAGGCCTTGGAGCTGAGGGAGGTGTGTGCACATGAAGGCCAACGGTCCCAGGAGGAACGTGCCTGAGATTTACAGGTCTAGCCTAGTTCTCATTTCTTGATGCGTGAGCACAGTTAGCTTCCCATCTGTTGCTTCCCTCCTAAACTAGAATCTCCACTTCTCCAGGGAAAGCACCTTCCTACTTACTGAGTGCTCACTCTGCGCCTGCACAGTACTAGATGCCACTGTGGTCACTGTTGCACAGATGACAGCAATGAATCCCAGCCCCCGAGTGGCTAAGCAGCTTGTCCAAGGACACACATGCTAATAATAAGTAGCAGGACGGAACCTGAGCCCTGACTCCCGTAGCCTTAACTGCAAGGGTTTTCATCTCCCTTTTAACAGGCGTTCCAAGTGAACTGGAGACAGAGCTCCCTGGGTGGGGGCCGCCTGTCTCATTTCCTGCTGCATCATCCCCATCAGCATACCCTATGGCTGATTGAGGATTAAATGAGATAATGGGAGACAAGCACTTGACATAGTGCAGGGATTACTGGTGCCAAAATATAGGCTCATATGAGTACGGTGCTGACACTTAGTAGGTGATTGATTGATCAATAAATATTTAGAATGATACAACTTTGTATCTGGGGAGGACTTCAGAAAACATTTGCCTCAACCCTCTCATCTTATGCAGAGGAACAGTAATTTGGTTAGAGGATAAAATTTGTTACAAGCAGAAGTGGAGGTGACTCAAGTCCGGCTATCCCTTCTCTTCCCCAGTGGTTTGCAAACCCTGCTCTATACAGTGCTGCAGTTTCGCAGAGTGTGGGGGGTCCTACAGAATGGGGGAGAAGATAAGAAGGGAATAGAGTCCCCCTCCAACAATGCCCTTCTGCTTTTATCCATTTTTAAACTGGATTCCTGTCAAGAGTTCACGTGACAAAGGGTTCTGCTGCTTAAAAACCAACCTTGAAAAGTTGACTTTATATTTCATTGTTGCATCATGGAGAACTACATGCAAAAATGTTAGAGACTTTACACACACTTCTCAAAACTGATACACTGAGTTAACAAAAAGATACAAAGATATAAGAGATTTCTTTTTTAAAAAGAATATTTATTTTTAGAGAAAAGAGAAGGAGAGAAACATTGATGTGGGAGAGAAACATTAACCGGTTGCCTCTTGCACGCCCCCAACTGGTGACCTGGCCCACAACCCAGGCATGTGTCCTCACTAGGAATTCAACCTATAATCTTTTGGTTTGCCGGACAACACCCCACCCACTGAGCCTTGCTAGTCAGGGATAGAAATGATTTCTTGATGCAGTTAATAAGCTAGACCTAGTAAAATATATGAAACTTCACACCCAGCAGGTGAAGAACACTGATGCTTTCAGGGACTCATGGAAATCTTACAAAAATAAAGGGCACAAAGGAAGACTCCACATATCCCGAGAATCAATGTCTTCCAGGCTGTGTTCTCTGATCACAGCAGAATAAAACAAACAATTTTTAATTACAGCTTTCAAATTCCACATATCTGCAAACTAAAACAAAAACATTCAAAATGCTACCAAATAATCTTTGGGTTAAAGAGATATCCATGAATGAAATAATAGAACATTTATCATTGAAAAACAATAATATTTGTAGATAATGGCAAAAGTAGTACTAAAAGGAAAAATTATAGCTTTAAATGTATTAACAGAAAACAGCAAAAATAATGAAGCAAATTGTTCAACTCAGGAAGATAAGAGTATCCTATAAACCAAAAGATAATAGGATGAATTAGATTAAAAATACAGAAATAAATGAATAAACAAATTTTTAAATTACTAAAACAAAAATTTCAAAATATGGATCTTTGAAAATAGTAACAATCTCACATTGTTTCTCACAAAACCTCTGTAATGGGGTTCCGGCCAAGATGGAGGTATAGGTAGAAACCCTTCGCTTCCTCGCACAAGCAAAAGGAGGATAACAATCAATTGAAAATCAATAAGTAACCAAAAGCACCACAAAATGAAACTGCATGGAACTCCACCAACCAAGGAGTCAAAGAAAAAATCAGCCAGAACAACCAGACCAGTAAGGCAGCATACAGCACAGGCCAACTCAGAAAAACCACAGCGATGCGGCAGACTGTGGGGGTGGGGCTGGCTGCCGAGCTCAGTGAGCTGCGTGGAAGGGACCGACTTAAGGGGAAAACTGAGACCCAGAGCTGACTGTGGGCTAAGGCTGGGGTTGCTGCAGTGGGAGGGACTCCCAGTCTCACGTAAGAGTTGGAAAGTGCGCTAGAGATGAGCAGGCCAGCCACACCGTTCCCTCTCCCGCCCCTCCTCCACAGTCAGCGCATACCAGAGCAAAGAGGGTTGCCTTGCAGGGGCAGGGTACCTAAGGCCCCACCCCCTTGCAACCTATCAGCTGTGCCAAGACAAAGAAATGGCCTAAATGAAAGAACAGAGCATGGCCTCAGAACTAAGCAATGAGATTGCCAACCTATCTGATGGAGAATTTAAAGCTCTGGTAATTAAAATGCTCACAGATCTGATTGAGCTGGGTCAAGAAATGAAAAAACAGATGAAGAATACCCAAAGTGAAATAAAGCAAAATATTCAGGGAACCAACAGTGACAAGAAGGAAACCAGGATTCAAAGCAACAGTTTGGAACAAAAGGAAGAAATAAATATCCAACTGGATCAGAAGAAGAAACAAGAACCCAAAATAATGAAAAGAGACTTAGGAACCTCTGGGACAACTTGAAATGTTCCAATATCCAAATTATAGGGGTGTCAGAAGGAGAAGAACAACAGGAAGAAATTGAAAACTTATTTGAACAAATAATGAAGAAGAACTTCCCCAATCTGGCAAAGGAAATAGACTTCTAGGAAGTCTGGGAAGCTCAGAGAGTCCCAAAGAAGTTGGACCCAAGGAGGAACACACCAAGGCACATCATCATTAAGTTACCCAAGATTAAAGACAAAGAGAAAATCCTAAAAGAAGCAAAGGGAAAGGAGATAGTTACCTACAAAGGAGTGCCCATAAGACTGTCAGCTGATTTCTCAAAAGAAACCTTGCAGGCAAGAAGGGGCTGGAAAGAAGTATTTGAAGTTGTGAAAGGCAAGGACCTACATCCAAGATTACTCTATCCAGCAAAGCTTTCATTTAGAATGGAAGGGCAGATCAAGTGCATCCCAGATAAGGTTGAGTTAAAGGAGTTCATCATCACCAAGCCATTATTACATGAAATGTTAAAAGAACTTATTTAACAAAAAGGAGAAGATCAAAACTATGAACAGTAAAATGACAACAAACTCATAACTATCAACAAATGAACCTAAGAGAAAAGAAAAACAACAAAAACTAAGCAAACAACCAGAACAGGAACAGAATCAGAGAAATGGAGATCACACAGAGGGGGTTCAGTGGGGAGGGAGAAGGGAAGAACAGGGGGGAAAAGGTACAGGGGAGAAGAAGCATAATTAGTAGGCACAAAATAGACAGGGAGAGATAAAAAATGGTATAGGAAACAGAGGATTTAAAGAACTCATATGTACAACCCAGGGACATGAACTAAGGGAGGGGGAGTGGTGGAGGGTTGGGGGGTCAGGGTAGAGAGGAGATAAAGGGAGAAAAATTGGAAAAACTATAATAGCATAATCAATAAAAATACTTAAAAAAAAACCTCTGGAATGACTAACCTAAAAATTAAAAAGATATCATACAAATTTTTAAAACCATAGATTGATAACATAGAAATTTTTAATTAAAAAATTATAAACTATATGTAATAAAACAAGAAAAGCTAAATATGTAAATTTCTTAAATATACATAATTACCAAAATTGCTGCAAAAATATAAAACATAATCCAATTTGCTATTTAAAAAATTAAGATAATAATAGAAGTCCTCCCTTATTTCAAAAAAAAAAAGGCCTGAGGTTTAAATGATTCTACAGAAGAGTTCTAACAAACTTTCCAGGAAGAGATAATCCCACTCTTATACAAATTAAGAAAGAATGAATGAATGAATGAATGAACAAAAGAAAAAAAAGGAAATGGAAGGAAGGGAAAAGGGAAGTAAAAGAAAAGGAGAGAAAATGTATAAGAAGACAAGATTTCCGATCAATTTTTAAGAGACTCATACAAACTTTACCAATACTAGGTAAGAACATTACAAGTAAAGGAACATTTTATGCCTGTTCATTTAAACACATAGAAGGAAAGTTTGAGTACAATGTTGGCTTTTAATTTCTTTTCACACAATCTGTCATAATCAGGTAGAATTTACTTTTAAAAGGCTAGTATGATTTAGCATCAGAAAAATATATCAATATAAGTCTCTAAAATCAAGGAGAAAATTTACATTACCTCAGTAGTTACAAAGAAGGCATTTTTACAAAACTTGATACCTATTTAATTATGAAAAACTCTTAGAATACTGGGAGGTGAAAGACTTTTTTATAACTTGATGAAAACTATATTCCATAAACCTACATCCAATATTGAACTAATGAGAACCCTTGAGACACACTCCCTTCAAATCTTCTAGTCTTCAAATCAAGAATAAGCTGATTTCAGCTATTATCAGTACCATCAAAATAATCCTGGAAACTTTGCCCAATTTAATAAGACAAGAAAAATAAAAGCATAATATTAGGAGGGATGAGATTGATAGCAGATAATATAACCACCTATATTTAAGTAACAGAATTAAGAAACAAATTAACAGAATAATAGAATTTAGTAAGTTTGCCAGATTTGAGATACTTACAAAATGCAGTAACTCATAGAAAACATATATTCATTTATAATAGCAACAAAAACTACCAAATAGCTAGGAAGTATAATGCAATAATGTAAAACACCATTATTTTAAAATACAGTTAATGACATAAATGAAGACTTGAAATACAGTTATGTTCATCAATGCAATAATTCACATCTGTAATTATCTCGATCTCCTATTTACCTATTAACTCTGTGCAATTCATTTCAAAATTCCAGCAGAATTTCCTGAGAAATTTGATGAATCATATTTAAGTTAGTCCTCCCTTTCTAAAAACAGGCAAGTTGCTTTTTGTCTCCTAAAACTGTGGGGGTGGGGGACTCGAACATGCACGGACAGTACTAGAACTTATGAAGGGGGACCTACAGACTAGGACAATGACACTGAGATGCCTGTAAGAACCATGAAAATTTTCGTAGCATCCATCTCTGTCATTGTTGTGACTCCCTATTCTCTACGGCCTCTTTCTCAATCTGCAAAGTGATCTTTGGGAATGTTTTGCAAAGCATTCAAACACCTGTTTCAAACACCAAGTGGGGTTAGTGTTGAGAAGTCACATGTCCATCCTGCCCAGGCCTTCAGTGGTGAATATTTGCTACACTTGGTCTTTTCTGCTTCTGCATTTCTTTTTATGGAAACTATCTCTTCCCTACCCCCAAGTGATTATGGAGATGCTGTCACTCAAGTGGTCCTGCTCACTCTGCCACTCAGGTGGCTACCTTACGTTCCCCATCTCTTTAAACACCTCTGCTGTGGGCATATGGCCCAAGTAAGGCTAATCAGAGTCCACTTTAGGAATTGATATAAAACTTAAAGAGAGAATACGGTACTCTTGCCGAGATCAATACCTATAATCTGTGTCTTGTATCAATGTTACAGGCCTAGAGTTCCATTACCTATTTTTACCACCCTGTGAAGAGAACATTCCTAAGGATGAAGCCTGTAGATACATAAGAACTAAAAAAAAGGCAGGGGGGCTTTAATGATATTATTTCAACTGCCTGAAGCTAACCCCCCTTTAATTCCAAAGTAGGAGAACAATTAACTGCTGTTTTACTTTTGCTTAGGTGGCTTGAGTTGCATTTCTATTGTTTGCAACAGAAAGAGCCCTAACTACTACATATAACACACTGCGCCAGAAGCTCAGAGCAAGTGTGTCACTTTTGTGAGCTCTCTGGGAGAATCGGGTGCACACTCAACTTTGAGAATTAACCTACAGCTTCTTCAGGATCCAAATGACAGGAAGAAGAATATGGCTGGATACCAGCTTTAAACAAAATGAGCATCCAACTCACGATCTAGCCCTGGCCTGTCCCTCCAGCGTGGTTCCATGCACTTCCCACCTCTCCCACACTGAGCCAGCTTCTTTTAGCAACTCCAGCAGGGCGTTGCTCACCTCTGGACATTTGCACGTGCTTATGCCCCTCATTCTTCAACACAGCTGGCTTATCCTCAGTTTCTAAGCCCTGGATTAACTCTCAGAGAGCCCTTCCCTGACCACCCCGTGGAAAAGCAACCACCTCTGTCATTATTCACTATGTTAATCACCTTGCTTTTAATTCATAGCTTTTACCATTTTTTCCGCTAAATCACTCTTGCCTGCTTCCATATTGGACTGTAAGCTCCAAGAGAGCAAGAACCAGGTCTGTCTTGATCGTCACAACTTCCCCATGCCTGGCACAGAGCCTGACTTGCAGTAGAGTTCTCAATAAACATTTTTGATGAATGAATGAATCGCTACAAGGTAGGCACTTACCATCAGCCCTGCTTGGGAAAAGCAAGGAAGGGAAGTCAGCATCACATGTTACCTCCCTGGGCTGAGTCAATGGACACAAAGGGAGGAGAAGGGCTAGAAAAAGAAATGAAGTTGCTCACATGAGAATCCGCAGATGCTTGTCACCTGAGAGGAAAACAGCATCGTCGGGTAACCTCAGCAAGACACACTCCTGTCTTCAAGGACCTTCTGGTCTGGCTGGAGAAACCGGACATAAGCAGAGTGGGCACGGAGGCAGAAACGCACAGAGCAGCCACTCCAAAATGACGCTGCATCATTGCAGACACTGTTAGCATCCCGGAGCAAAATCATTTGTGAGGGCAACAGAGAACACACAGGCAGAGGACAGACGCATCTCTACCACACCAGGGGGAAAGCCGCAGTGAAAGGGGCATCCCTTATTCCACAGCCTGCAGGCTCCACCACGAGACTGCGAGGCTCGAGCTGGCGCTGTGTCTCCTTTCTCCCTTCTGGCACCTTATTACAGTAATAGGTTTGTTATTATAGCTCTGAAGTCAGAGTTACACCGCACAGGGGAAAGGAGAGGAAGAGAAAAGAAGCTGGCCGTGAACAGACGGCCTCTTGCCTGAGAGCTCTCGCTGCATTAAGATACAGACTGAGGTACACTTCCTCTCGCTCATAGTTGCCTTTCTCCTTCTGTGGCATTAGCTGCAGGCTACAGAAGAAGCTTTCTTTGGGAAAGAATTAAATTACATTTAAGAGGCACATTCTTAGTTCCCAATTAGGCAAGGGAAGAAGGAGGACGCTTATAGGGAGTAAATGTTCCTTCTCTACCAGGCTTGGCTCTGGGTGCTGAGGAAACCCTGGTAAAGGAGGGGGCCCATGAGCCCACTCTCATGGTGCTTATACACGAGTCAGGAGAGAGGCAGGTAAACAAGTGAATACATAAGAAAAAACAAATAAAACAAGAAGACTGCAGGAACTGCACAGGCAAATCTGAAGTTCCATCCTGCCTAGAAGATGGTTTCCCTAGAAACTGACCTTGCCGGAAACACACCGAGTCTGCAGGTCAGGCCACAGGAGCCTGGAGAGTGGAAAGACCCTGAGAATGGATGGGATCCTCCCCTCTGTCACCTGATCTCCCCCTAGGGCCTGGAAAAAAGTGCTTTCCGTCCCCTGCTTCACGTAGCCGTCTTCCTGCACTTAAACTCTCATTTCCTTTAATTGCGATAAAGGAACTTGTGTCCTTTGCCTGGGTGTGTTGTATCTCTTCATCAATCGTCCCTGAGACCACCACACAGAGACACTTTAAGAAATGAACAGAATCTAAGAAAGACACAAAACCAAGGCATGTGATATCTGAGCGCCTGGGAAGGGGACAGCGACATTCACTGCGAGGCTCAGGGAAAGGCCCCTCTGAGGAGGAGATGAAATGAGGCAACCAGACCAAGGTCAGACAGAGGGGAGACCCGAGGTGAACGCCTGGGGTAGAAGCAAGCCCAGCACAGAGGAGCAGAGTGGAAGTCACGTGGCTAAAGTGGCGCTTCCGGTGTGGTCCCCAGACCAGCAACATCCACACCCTGTGGGAACTTGTTAGAAAAGAACATTCTGGGGTCTCACGCAAGAATCAGAGACACTCCAGAGTGCAGCCCAGCAGTGTGATTAACCAGCCCTCCAGGTGATTCTGAGGCACACTCAAGTGTGAGAGCCACAAGGCTGGGAGACAGTGAGGGAAGAGTGGACTTGGAGGAAGGGCTGGCCAACGCATCCTTCAGAAGCGAATTGCCAGATCAAGAAGACAAGCAAGTTCATCCATCTGAGCTATTCATCATTGCATCCCCAGCACGTACCACAGTGCCTGCTACAGAGTAAATGCTTAATGCTTGTTCAGCAAACAAGTAATTAACATAAGTATAAATATTGAGCCTCTGTTTTGAATGGTCTGATACCAGCTACTAGACAAAGATAGACGAGATCAACTAGCTTATGATCTACACATGGAAAGAGAGTCGCAAAGAACAAATGAGACCACTAGAGTCAAGTGCACTGATATGGGCAAGAAACGAGAGGCAAAGGCATCTTGAAGGAAAAAGGGTCAGAAAAGCTGAGAAGCGGACAGAGGAGCACAAAGGTTTCAGCATCTGGTTTGGGGGCAAACAGTGTACTTCATTAACTGCCTAGGGAGTTACTATATTCATGGTATAGAACAACTTCTTGTCTCCAAATAAACAAAAAATATTGTATTATATTGATTCAATCCATCTTTTGAAAAAACTACAACAAAAAATAAGAGTCTCTACTTAAATGGAAAAATCCTCAGCTTTAGGGAAAATTCCACTATCCGAAATGCTTCATTTCCTGAGGCATTTTACATAGCCAAGATTTTTACTGTATTGCTATTATTTTTATTACCAAAGATTTCTCAAAACCCATTGTAGGGGATATTGGTGTGAATCAGGTCAATCTGGAAGCCAGTCAGAAGCCTCTGGGCATCTTCTGAGCAAGTGTGGCCGGGAGGGGGGTGGGGTTGGGGCCGGGGGCAGGCCAGCCGACCCCCTCCAGCTGCCTCGGTCAGATACAGCTGAGTCATCCCGAGATGCCTACCTCCCCGCTGAACCTCTCCTTAATGGAGTGGATTTTAATAGACTCTTCCTCTCCTTCCTTCCTTCCAGCAGTTAGCAGAGTCCTGGGATGAAAGCACCTTCCTGGTTTCTTTAATTTGCCTCTATCTCCAGACCAGAGAGAACCTGACCCACGAGGAGGGGATGTGTGGGTGATCAAGAGAAGGCCCCACTTCCTCTGACCATTTCCCAGGCAGGAAGTTCTCGACTGTCTAATCCAAATCCTTCCTGCTGTGTCAGCCTGTTTCCTCTCATTGAATTGGGAAGTTCCCTCAGCAAAGGAAAAACAAATAAAAGTTCACATGGATGAGCTGTTCTCAATTGACTTCCTCATCTGCATTTCCAACTCTTGAATATTGATCTTACTCTTTTCTCTATCACATTTCTCCCTGAACAGTCAATGTTTTATTAAGGACTCACTTCCTGTATTAGTGAGAATACCAGAGAAACAGCCCTGGAAGTAAATCTTTTGGGGTGCATTTCACACACACACACACAGACACACACACACGGAAGAAGATATTAGTGTGTGGACTTGGACCCCAACTGTCAGGGGTGTCTGCACGTGGGTTAGGCTCCCTGGAGCAGAGCATTCTCTGTGATTGGGAGGTATGATTACTTCCGGTCAGTACATCAAGGAACAGATGAAGCACTGGACTGATGTCCCCAGAGGTCCTTCCTTGCTGAACTGTGATTCAGTGAGACTCCACACTTGAACGTGAATTTGGGCAAGAGCTAAAAGTAGAGAGGGGAGTGGCACAGCTTTGCTGGGCTTACCTGGTGCTGAAAGCTATGCTAGGAGTACTCAGAGACCCTGTAATGGGCTGGGCGATGGCGTCAGTGATGGCATCACTGTCACCATTGCCAATGCTCCTCTGGCACCAACCATGTGCCAGGTACTGTGTGCATTACTTCAGTCCATCTCACAACACCCCTGTCAGGTAATGACTATCTTTATGCCCATGTCACTGAGAAGAAAATTGAGGAATGGAGAAGTTAGATTATCTGCCATCACAAAGTACATGGTGAACAGATACAAGACTTGAAAATAGGCTATCCATCTCCTGAGGCCAAAAAGTTAATCCTAAATGACAAATGGAGAACAGAATGTTAGGGAGGCAGACGACCTGTGCATGGCCACCTAGCAGCAACGGCAGAGCCTCCTGGTGTCCTGCCTACATGTTCTCCTCCTGTTCCCACTCTGTCTGGCTCTCCTGTGGTTCTAGCCCAGTTACCTAGGCAGAAAAGTAGCACCTGGTCCCAGTGGGCCAACAAGAACGTTGAGGCTGGCGTGGTCTCCCCCGTGCCCTGCCTCCCCTGTCACAGCTGTGTTCTCTCTCCCGACTGTAGTGATGACCTCTTCACTAGCACCTTTTCTCCCCTCTCCAGCTGCTCCAATTCTGTCCACACACAGTGAAGGGCGGGGCTTCCCGGATCCTTCTTCTGATTGCCACCCATTCCTCCTCAAAGACTTTCCACCACTCCCAACTAGTTACAGAATGAAATCTCAACTCCCTAGCCTGCTCTTCAGTCCCTCCAGGACTGGATGCAACCTATGTTTTGAGCCTTATCTTTAACACACATACCTAAGCTCCAGCCACAGTAGTACCCACGAAAAGAACCCAAGAAGGTCCTATGCACATGCTTCTCATGGTGATTCCCTGCCTATGTAAGGCTATCCTCAAATGCCCTCCATCATGAAAACTTGTCACCTCTCAGTCCAAATCTCTCTGTGCTACGCCCCCCCAAGAATGATACTTGTAGACTAACTGTGAAACTGTCTGTCCTATGGTCTCTTATAAAACTAAACATACTCACACGGTACAACCAATAATCACACTCCTTGGTATTTACCAAAAAGAGCTGAAAAGTTATGTCTACACCAAACGGCATGCCCATGTTTACAGCGGCTTTATTTGCAGTTCCCCCAACTTGGAAGCCACAGAGATGTCCTTCAGTACGTGAATGCGTCAATAAACTTCAGTACATTTGGATAATGGAATGTTACTCGGCAATAAAAAGAAATGAGCTAGGAAGCCTTAAAAGACATGGAGGAAACTTAAATGCATATTGCTAAGTGGAAGAAGTTAATCTGAAAAGGCCACATACAGTATGGTTCCAACTATGTGACACTCCGGAAAAGGCAAAAGGATGGTGACAGGAGAAAGAGCAGTGGTCCCCAAGGACTGCAGGAGAGGGGTGAACAGGTGGAGCAGAGGATTCTGAGGGCAGCGACATTGTTTTGTATGTCACCAAATAATGGACACAGTCACTCCACATTTGTCAAAACCCACAGAACAGACAACACCAAGAGTGAAGCCTAATGTAAAGGCTCTGGGTGATGACAGTGTGTCAGTGTCGGCTCACTCACTGTCACTAGGGTGTCACTCTGGGGGGGATGTCGATAATGGGGGAGGCTCTGCATGTGGAAGAGCAGGGGGTATATGGGAAATCTCTATACCTCCCCTCAATTTTGCTGTGAACCTAGAACTGCTCTAAGAATTATCTATATACTTTCCAAATGTCTGCCCCATGCATGATAAACTCCTTAGGAGGAAGGAGTGTGCCCTCTGCTCCTGTGTACCCTTTCTACCCTGTCTCCCCCATCACCATGGCAGGTGCTAATAAATGTTGCTGAATTGAATTAAACTGAGAGGTCGTCTGGGGACTAATAGCTAGGACTTCATCATAATCTGGACTCTGAGACAAAGGGGAAGCTAGCAGACCGGTGACCTCTCTCTTCAGAACTCAATTATCTGCATAAGAACAAACGTCTCGGATATCTAGCTATTAATTTGCTCACAATCATCTCAGCCACCAAAGTTCACAAATGTCCGCTTCAATTTCTCAGCCAGATCGTTCATGGGAAATGAGATGTTCTTCTCATTCACTGAATCCTGGTGGCCCTTATACCACCTTCCTTCCCCGCCCTAACCCCCAAACCACCTCACACATTCTTGTTCTTTTCTGTCTGCCACGATTCACCACCGGGGCCTCAAAAGGCCTGTTGTGGAGCCCGTGGTTTCCTGCTCAGCACCAGAGATCGATAGCTGGAGACCTCAGGCTGTATTGGCAGCCTGCGTCCAAGGAATCTATTCCAATTAATCCTCCACGCAAAACTGACGACCTTCAGCCTTCTCACAGGCCGAAGCTGCCAAACACCAAGTAAAAGAGAAACACAGGCCTGGCTTCCGGTGAGATCAATACAACCTCACCCTGAACGCTGTTCCGGGTCCCACAGAGGGGCAGCATGTGTGGCTGAGATCCCTGGAGAGGACCCTGGCCATGCGTCTCTTGGATGGGGAGGAGCTAAGGGGCCAGCTGCACCACAGACCCCAGAGGACTAAGGCCCAGCCACCGACAGGACTTCAACCCTCGGATACCCATTTACCTGTTGTGAGTGGATACATAGAAGATCCACATTTCTATGTGGGTGGCAGGACAGGACCTCCATATCTTAAACAAGCAGGGAATGGAGAAGTCTGGGACAGATTGGGACAAGAGAGGAGGAAACGCACATCTTTATTGATGCAACAGGGCAGTTGGACGGTCCAATGCTCAGTGACCAGCACATCATGCCATTTCAGGGTTGGCTCAGCCTGATGTGGAGTGACCTGGGCCACCCACCTAGCAGGTCATGGCTGCGGAAGACTCAGGAGAGCAGCCACCCCCAGTCAAGGGAAGAGATGCTGTCCTTCCAGATGACTCACTGCACCGTAGGGAGGTTGGGAAGCCCCACAGTAGGGAGTATGGGTGGGCCAGACACACCCGCTTTAAGTCCACTTCCTTCTACCTGGACAGCCTTCAGCAAGTTACTCAGCTTCTGTAAGTGTGTTTTCTCATCTGGAAAGTGGGATAAACAGGAACAGTACTCAGTCACCAAGCTCGTTGGGCAACTGTCCTCCTGCCAGGAGGGCACGTAAACTGCTCGGTGTTGTGCTTTGTCCCTTCATCCCCTACGTCCAAGATCCTCCTTCACTCACTGAGTGGACCCAGAACATGAAGTCAATACTGTCTCAAGAATGGGAAGTGTCGCAAAAGAACCTGGGGAAAAAGACGGCAAAACTCTTCACTTTTAGACCTGTTTCAAATATAATATAGGAAAGACTAGGAAAAATGTAAATCAACACACATACACACTCACACACCTGCACCCTGACTCAAACTTACAGATTTCTCCCAGCTCTGGAGGAAGAAAATGGTTGAAGAAAAAGAAGAAAGAATCTTCAACACTAATAGCTGTTCCCACCCCTGATCACCCTCATCCTGCCCCCCACTTTCTGGGGTTCTGGGAGGATGCACTCTTCCCTGAGCAACCCTTAGGCCACTCTGAGGGCAGTAGAAATGGAGGGCCATGGGAGAGTCTGGTGCCTGCCACCAGCCAAGTGACGCTGTTGCTGACAACCAAAGCCCAGGCCAGGGCAAGCGTGCCCCTCTGAGCCACCTTGTAGCACAGCTTAGAGGGGAAGGAAGCAGAGGGGAAGATCCTGAAGTTTCCCGAGTGTAAACCCATAAAACCCAAGTAACTGGAATGACCGAGTTCTCCTGGAAGCAACTAGAATTCATGTTCTGCCTTCTGGTGGACTGGAACTCAGGAAGGAAAGTAGGTTCGGCTTTAGGAAAATAAAGTTACATTATAAAAACGAGAGTGCATGGCAAATACACTGATATATTTATATGCATACACACTTATATAAAGTAATAATAATAATTAAAACAATGTAGCAACTAAATTTGAGTGCTTCCCATCTGCCAGGCACTGTTCTCACAGCTTTATATAGATTAGATCATTTACTTCTCAGAGGAACAGGCCAGTGGGTTCAGGATTATCACCCTCTCTGGGAGGACAATCAGACTGAGGTTCGATAGCTTGGTGACTTCCCCAGGGCTGCGGCCCAGCAATGGAGGGGCCGGGATGGGAACGCAGGCCATCATTTTGCAGAGCCCTGTCCTCAACCACTTCGATGGTCCTGCTTCGACATTGAGCCTTCAGCATACTGCAGCTTGTTTAATTGTGATTTATTGAGTGCTGACTACAACTTGGGCACTGTGCTAAAAAGCTTTACTATATTTGTCCTATTTATACTCTTTACAATAATCCCAGGAGAAAAGTTTATTATTATTACCTTTTTAAAGATGAGGAAGCTAGGGCTCTGAACCTGAATCTATCTGGCTCCAGAAAGTGTGCGTTCAACCTGTTTCTCTACAAACTCCAGGTAAACACAAAGGGAGGGCTTGATTCCCCCCAGCTTTAGAGCAAGGGCTCCCCATGTGCAGTTCCCCATATTTTGCTGCTGATGGTGAGGATGAGAGATGGGTTCCTGGCAACCCCAAGCCCAAAGGCAGGGGCCAAGGAGAAGAGCTGTATAAAATTCTCCAAGGAGAGGCACGGCAAATGCTAGATGGGTACCCAGTCGCGCACAGAGAAAGGGAAGGTGCAGGCCCTGGCAGCCAGCTGGAGTTTTGGCAGGTGGAGCGGGTCCTAGGTGAAGAAGGAACACTGGATTTGGAGGCCACCCGGTGGCCTTCAGCCAACAAGACCCATGGACCTGAGGTTTCTGACTACCACCCAACCCAACACGTCAGGTGGTGGAAAGCAGAGGACATCAGCGAGCTTCATTCTGCAGAAAAAGGAAGTTGAGGTTCGGAGAATGTAAGTAACAAACATGGTCACACAGCTGGTAAGTGGAAAAACTAGGGACACAAATTTGGTTCTCTGTGACTCCAAACTCTATGCTTTTCCTCACCGCTACATTTATCCCAAGCAAAGTAAACACCAGTTGAGGTGTGATGCAAAGAGACGAAAGAGAAGCAAAGATACACTTTCCCAATCTCCTGTTGTTCAAAAGGCCCAGCCCTATAATCAGCAAATATTTTCAATTGTCAGGCTTGCCTGCCCTTTCAAGTCCAGAGCAAGCTGACATCAGAGCCCAGATCGCTCCCCAGCAAGGGGTTACTTAAAGAAGCCCCATTTCCCAAGCTGCCAAACTCTGCTCGACCAGCCTTGACAAGGGCTTCCTGGGCTCAGCCGCCGGCTAGCTGCGGAGAGTGAAGTTGCTGAGCTATGACTCTGTTCGTACCTGTCCTTCTCCCCTGATGTGGTTCCACCCCTAAGTACACCCCTCAGGGTCTGCACAAGAATGCTCACTGCCTCAGGGGTTATAATGGCAAAAAGAAAGGAGGAAAGGAAGGAAGGAAGGAAGGAAGGAAGGAAGGAAGGAAGGAAGGAAGGAAGGAAGGAAGGAAGGAAGGAAGGAAGGAAGGAAGGGTCTATCCGTAGGAGATAGAGAAGCAAAACACAATATGACAGTTACAATGAATCTACTAGAACTACATTTACCAATGTAAATAAGTCTCAAAAATAATGTTCAGTGAAAAAAAGCAAACTGCAAAAGAATATGTATGGTATGGCAGTATTTCTGTAGAGCTAAAAATGTGCAAAGCCATTTTATACACTGCATAGGGACTCGAACCCGTGGAAAAATCAGTGAACAGGGTAACCACAATATTTAGGATGGTGGTCAACTCCTGGGAAGAAAAAGGGGGAACATTGAGAAGAGGTCCCTGGAGTGGTTCAAATCTACTTGTAATCCTTGACTTCTTTTCTAAAAAATCAGAAGCAAAATGTTAAGATCTGCTACAGTTGGATTATGGGTCCCTGAATGTTTATAATACATTACTATTCTTTATGTTTGAAATCCATCTTTACAAAAATATTTTTTAAAAAAACAATGGTTGAAGCTGAAGTATCATAATAGGGCACTTGAACTCGGTTTGGAAGCAGTTAATGTTTCTATTCAGGGAGAGGCATAATCAGACAGCCTGGTGGAGGCACGGAATTACCAAGGCCGGGCCTGGTGCAGTAATGCACTGTGAACAGAGAGAGGTGAGAGGCCAGAAGCCAAATCTCCCAGTCATGCTCGAGGTGAAGCGACCACTGAGGTGAATCCTCTCCAGACCCCATCCCTGCTCTGAGAAATCCACCCTCTTCTCCATAGGATTCCAACCATGTACTTCCATGGAGGGCTGCCGGTCATGGTTTCCTTCGTCAAGGTGGGCCGAGAATGGTACCCGCCACCAACCCCGATACCAGTTGGTCTAACAATGGGCAATAACCCAAAACTCAGCCAATCAGAGCTTGAATGGGAACCAAAAGTAGGTGGTCCTTTCCTCGCTGGTGGTGGAGCTTACAAGAGATGGGTACAGAGCTCTTGGGGGCCATGTTCCCTAACCCAGAGGAAAGCTAGTCAGGGGTTGGAAGGAATGAAGCAGCAGTGATAAAAGATGTCTAGACCATGCTGAGTTCCCACCCAGTTCCGGATACCCCCGCTATGACCCTGCCCTGTGCGAGTGTGGTCAGCAGTGGCCAATACAGCATCCCTGCTGGACGGGTTCTGCTGTGTGACTTTAGACCTTGACCTAGGCTGCACAGCCTCCTGGTTCTCTGGTGCTCCAGGACACCCTGTGAGCTACCCAATGCCATTTCGTAAGGCCTTTTACTGCTCCTATGAGCAAGCATTGGTTTCTGTTGCTTGTGATGAAGAACCCTGATGCCATAGGCAGTGTTGTGCAGCCTCCGTTCTCCCAGGAGACCCCAGGGAGAGGACATCTCGCAATGCTGCGGCACAGGAGGACCCAGCCAGTTGGGGCCCCAAGTAATCAGGAGTTCACTGTTTTCATGTTGGGCTCTTGCTCCCTGAGAACAAGCCATCTCTTCCAAGAAATGATCTTAACAAAGTTGACCTTTCACAAAGTATTTAGCAACCTGTCACCATTCCTGCAGTCAGCTCTTTAGCATTGGCAAAGCCCTATCATGCACATTATGTCATTTCATGCTCAGAGTAACCCCAGGCAGTGAATAGGGCAGGCCTGAGACTATTAGTCTCGTTTAATTGAGGAGGAAGCTGAATTCTGGAGAAATGGCATACCCAAGTCACAGATCAACTTTGCAGCTATTCCTGGAACTGAGTCCAAGTCTCCAGATGCCTGCCCAACACACCAAAAACAAAATAAGGCTGAAAAGAAACACATTAACTAGCACTTTCCTGGTGCTAATCATAAGCCAGACACTGTTCTAAGTGCTTTCCATACATGAACTCACTTAATCCTTCTTACAACCATATTAGATTAGGACTAGCATGGCCTCCATTTTACAAATGAGGGAACCAAAGGCACAGAGAAGTTAAGGTACTTGCCTAAGGCCACACAGCAAATAAGTAGCAGTACTAGGACTCAAACCAGGAATCTGGTTCCAAGTCCACACTCTTGGTTACATTAAGTAGGGTGAAAGGAACAGTCTTCCTGGGTCCTGGGTCCTTGGCCTCCACTCCTGGCAGTGAGAGGAAGTTCTAGAAGGCCTGGTTGTGAAGGCACCCTTAGCCCCCACAGCTTAGGCTGATCTAAATGCAGGTGCCTCCCGCTAAAAGCCTGGAAGGGAAGTGTGCTAACAGAGCAGGTGCTGAATTGCAGAAAAGTTAAATATGGAATGGGAGCATCGAAGGCAATAAGAGCAAGGAGGGTAAAACCAATTTCAAAACAGAGCCCCAGGCAATGATTTGGAGAGAAAAACCAATATATGTGGTATCACATAATAACTATAGCAACGCCTTCTATTTACCTCACCCTTTCCTTTGGAGGAGGCCAAAGAAGTTTGCCATTGTTATTACAATTCTTCCTTCTCGGGGCCTAGGCTTTGTCAGTATATTCAGGGGAAAAGGCAGCTCCGAGAGGGGTCAATGCAGAAATCACAGAGCAGCAAAGTAGCCAGCCAAGCCAACTGTCGGGGCTCAGAAGCTGATGGGCAAGGATCAATGCATTGAAAATTAGTCCTGCAAAGTATCGGTTCACCTACAGCTGTCAGACAAATACTGCATCTCCCTCCAGGAGAACTGGCCATTGCCATTTTACCTCCAGGGCATGGCAGAATGAGCAGGTGGAGGGGGACAAGCAGGGGTGGGGACATGGGGCAGAGGACAGGGAGCAGGAATAAAGAAGTGACAAAACTGAGACAGTGAAGTCCTCTTCAGAGAGAGCTTGCCCATTCACAGGCAATGCTATAAGCAAGTCAAGATAAAATATCTTCAGTGAATCAACGAATTGGTCACCTGGCCAACTGATCATTTAGCAAGCTGGCTCTCATCCTGTGGGTGTCCTGTGGGGTGTGCCCTCTGCAGCACAGTGGGCAGCAGAGTTGTGTCTCTAACTGTCCCTTCACTTTCCCCACCAGCTTTACCCTCAACCACAGGCACTCAGTCCCCTCTCCCCACCGAAGGAGCTCTTTGGGCATGATCTGACCATTGTCATCACATCTCTCTAGTATGATTTCTCTTTTCTTTCACTCATCTTATACCCAGAGAGACAGGACTGTCCAGTGCTCCCTGTACAATCTCTACATCCTCCTCCCTACACCTTTATTGCTTATACCTGGAATGACCTCTCCCATCCTCAGCAGATTAATCCATTTCAGAGGGCAAACTATAAGTCACCTGAGAATTAGGCAGCAGTAATGGCTGCACAACTCTGTAAACACACTAAATCATTATTGAATTGTACACTAACAATGGGTGAATTTGACAATGTGTAAATTATACTTCGATAAAGCTTTTTAAGAAGCCACCTAAAGAGCATGTATTAGAAACACATATTTCCATCCCCTACCCCTAGACATTCTGATCCGGTTAAGGTAGAAGAAGCAATCTGCATCTTTTACAGTCAGCCCATGTGATTCTGGCACCTGCGGAACTCGCCCTAGGAAGCATCTGTCTGCGTGGAGCCTCCGACCAAACCATCCCTCCTCCCTCAAGCCCTGCCAGCCAAGAGAAAGCACTTCTTTCTCTAAACCTCCTGGTACTTCTCTAAGTGAACTAACTCAGTCTACTCAGTAGTAACAGATTTCTCTAGACAGATATCTCTTTCCTACTCACACCTGAAAGTCAGCAATGTGTCTTCCTTACTCTTTGATATTTTGCAATTCCCCAACATCCTTTATTTATGTATACCTTGCTTCATTCCACAATCAGAGGTCATACTCTATAGGTCATCAAATACGATGAGGAGACAGTGGATAAGGGTGCGCAGAGGCATCAACCGGCAGTTAGATGGAGGATGAGGGGATGACTGACAGATGAAGCACCGACTGAAGGGATGACTGGGCAATGGGAGGTGAATACTTGAACGATGGCTGGATAAGTAAATGGGTGGTGGGGAAAATGTGCAAAGAGAGAACAAAGGAATAGAGCCATGGGTGGAGTCACTTACTCCCGCATGTGAATGTCAGTCCCACTGTCCCCTTTCCAACGCTGGTGTTCTCAGGGGAACATAAGCCCATTGCACACACCTAAGTAGAGGCTGACATCACTGATCACATGAGAGGGCACTGGACTGGGGATCAGATGACCCGGTCAACTGCACACTTTGCCACTATGTCTAAGTGTGACCTTGTCCAAATCGTTTATATCCTCTGAGTCCCTCATGTTTACTGCCTGCAATGGGGCACTAACACCCCTGTTATGTGGCTCCGCCAGGTAATTGTGAAGATCACACTATCTCAGGAAGGAGGAAGGCTGTCTGATAGAACTGTCTTATGAGACTCTTTAAGGGATACAGGGCAATAAATTATAAAATTCAGGTGACATTTGATATTTTGACAGGGGGCCCAAAGAAACAGCTTCATGCTAACCAATCTTCTTGCCAAATTAGAACTCCCCTGTGCCTTGCTTCTCAAGTGGAATTGTGATCCACCTGCCCTTGGATACATATTTTTTTAGATGGGTTTGGGTCAGAAAGAATGGATGTCAATCCAGGCCCTAACAGTTATGGGACAAATTAATTAATTTTTCCTGACCGATAAAGTAGGCATAACAACATCGCCTCACCGAGTGCAAAGGACTAGATTATCGGTGTTGACAAAGCGCCCAGCACAAGGCCGTGCGCAGAGCCAGCCCCGACATGACACAGGAAGTGCTCTGCGTTGGCTCTCTGCCCTCCTTCCTCGGACCCTGGGGTCACCGTGGGCAGCGAGGGAATGACATCAGTAGAGGCAGCCCCAGTTTCGACACTTCACTCTTCGCCCTGATCCGCATCTTTGACACTGTTTTGGAGAGACTTGCATTCCCTCCACCCTTCCTAAACAGGCTGTGCTATCCTAAATACACTAAACGCACTCTGCTACTCTGTAATCATTATTGATTTCGTGTATTTAAAGTACCTAAAACAGACAAAAGCGACAGACGCATGGATTTTTTATTTACCAAACATCTATTACACACCAAATTCACCAAATGCTTGCTGAGCATCTATATTCCTGTGTGTCCAGAGTGGTGCTGGGAACCAGACTAGGGACACTTAGCATGTGGGACTTCCCCTGACAATGACCCTTTAAGACTCAGCCTTACGGAATGCATCAGTAACTTGAAGAGAAGAATGACTGTCTCTATGTGCTCAGCTGGCTTCCCATGATGATATGAATCCACAGAGCCACCCCATGAAACTAGATTATAGGAAGAAGAGAGACACTGACTGTGATGCTTTACTCAACTATACAATGGAAAAGCTGTTTGCAGGGAAGTCGAGGATCCTGGGTTCTCCTCTTGGACCAACTGTTAATAGCCATGTGATTTTCAGAAATCTCTTCCCTCCCCAGTCCTCAGATTTCTCACCTACGAAACGGGAGGCTATTCTGGGGTCTGGGACACACCAGGACAGAGATCTGTGACTAAGAACTGGGGTACAGCCCCAGGGCGCAGGCCACTCGCTCAGCAGCATAGGACATCCTAGGGTCAGCTGAATCCACGCCACCCCTCACCCCCTGACGTCTCCTGCCTCATTTAATGAAAACATCCCCTCACTTCCTCTACAACCATCACACTCACCTTCCTCTGGCTCTTGCTAGCTGCTTTCTTCTATCTCATGACTTTTTAAAAAAAAATTATGGCAGTTGGTGTACAATATTAGTTTCAGGTGTGCGACATAGTGATTTAACGTTTATGAGCCTTATGAGTGTTAAGTCTGGTAACCACCAGTCACCATGCAAGGTCATGATGACATTGTTGACGATGCGCTGTCCCCTCTACCAGGACAGCTCTGCCTTTCCTCATGCCTCATCCATTTAGGTGGCTTCGACTTAGAAACAGCTTCATGCTAACCAATCTTCTTGCCAAATTAGAACTCCCCGTGCCTTGCTTCTCAAATGGAAGTGTGATCCACCTGCCCTTGGATACATATTTTTTTTTAATGGGTTTGGGTCAGAAAGGATGGATTTCAATCCAGGCCCTAACTCACACATTATTTCTTTAGACGAGCCTGCTCTGCCCCTGCCCCCACCTCACACAGCTTCTTTCGTTATTTGCTTTCACAGGACCAGATTCCATTCCTTCACATAATTGCTCAGTTTACATGTTTTCATTCATTAGAATGATTATTTGCTTAATATCTGTCTCTCCTCCACTCCATAGACAGCAAGAGGAGGGACTGTCTCTGTTCTGCACTCCGAACCCTGCCAGCAGTTAGCCAGGGCTTGGGCGCCCCGTGGCAGCCAGCAACCATGTGGAGGAAGGGGAAACGAGATGCCCGAGGTGCCCCTGCTGCATCGGTGCCCTCCTTGGCCTCCAGACAGTGCGCTCCCGTCAACTTGCAGCAGCCACGTTGTTTGCTGAGGTTTCACTTCTACAAACATCACCCTTTGGTTCCCCGTGCCTGTATGGCAGCCTCTCCTCTGCACCCCCCTGAGTGCACGGACCCTGGCTGGGCCTCTTCCCTGCCTGCCAGCTACCACTCATGCATGCTGCCATCTTTACAGCATTAGCATTCTCTAAACCAACGTTCACATTAACATTAAGTCTGCGTTCCAAGCAGACCACTTAGATGCATGTTCTGCCAAATGAGGTTTTGGCCGCATCTCCCAATCACACCTGCCTTCTCAAACAGGCAGTTGTCCAGGAGAAAACCAAATTTGAGGTGATGAATCCCAAATGGCAGCATCTGGGCATGGCCAGCAGGCGGTGGGTGGGGACAGCCAAAGGTAGCTCCTCAGCTTGCCTTAAGTCCTAATACAGGAGCAAAGACCTGTATCTTAAGAGACACTGCTCCTAAGATAAAACAGCCATTGCACCCTAGCTGGTGTGTCTCAGTGGATTGAGCACAGGCCTTGTGAACCAAAGGATCTCTGGTTCAATTCCCAGTCAGGGCACATGCCTGGGTTGCAGGCCAGGTCCCCTACAGTAGGGGGTGCGCAAGAGGCAACCACACATTGATGTTTCTTTTCCTCTCTTTCTCCTTCCCTTCCTCTCTAAAAATAAATAAATAAAATTTTAAAAAAAAAACCAGCCATCACTATAAGAAAAAGAGTCCAAACTAAGAGAACAACAACCTGGACTCAGCTAGTGATTCGCTGTGCCACGTGGTTAACGCACCTCCCCTCTCTGGACCGTGTTTTCCCATCCAGAAGATGAAGGTGATTTATTTAATGGTCTCTAAGACACAAGCAGAGACACTTCCCACATCTGTGAAACACTGGGATTTTCACATGCTAAACCTCAGTGTGATCTCGTAATCATTCTATTGACTCACTCAAAAATAATTATTGAGCATCCACTCAGGTAGAGCCAGGGCTGAGGTTAGACGGGTGAAGGAGACAGACCCAATCCCTGCCCTGCTGGCCTTGCAGAGGAAGCAGATGCTAAATAAAAAATGAACTACCTGATTAATTAATAATCATCGTTAAAGCCGTAAAGGAAAACCTGCAGGACTTCGGGCATGCCTAAAGCACGTGGTCCCATTAGACTGCACAGGAGGAGAGACAGCTGTCTTGAGCAAGTGACACAGGGACAGTGTTCACAGGCATCTGAAGCCAGAGTTCCCAGGTCACCTCACTCAGCTGCGCGAAACCTGGAGGGTGAGAAGGAAAAGTATCGTTGTCCCTGTTTAAATGGTTAAGACAAAGACTCTGTTCCTTGGCCATGGGGCCTGCTCTGCCTCATGCCCCAGCCCCTGCCATCCTGCCCCTCTCCCAGGATGGCAGCTCCCCTCACTGCATTTGTCACTGCTTTCATTGTCACACCTGCGTCTCCCTCACCTGAGTGAGCCCTGCGGAGGGAGGGCCCATGTCTGTTCGTCACCTCATGGTATTTCCAGCACAAGCGTGGTGCCTGGTACGTATCCAGTACTGAGTGTGGCTGAGTGAATAAGTGAATGAATGAATGAATCATTACAGATGAGGAATCTGAGGTCAACAGGGGAGGGAATGCTGCCCCAAGTCCCAAGTTAGCATCTATCAAAGATGGATCTCAGATTCAGGCCTTTGACCGGGAAGAGGAGGTGGAATCCAAGAGTCCCAGCCCGCCCTCCTTCTCTGAGTGTGGAGTCCCTTTATCTGGTGATGATTTTGACTCTCCAACCAGGAGTTCATTAAAAAGAAAGGGTTCATTAAGATTTAAACACTCTGCCCTGCCCCAAACTGGCTCTCATACAGAATCCATCACTCCAAGGCAGGCTATACGGGAGATGTCCCTACAGAGGAAGATTCTGCACAGAGCCAGTTCTCGCCAATGGGTGAGCGGGAGGCCTGAGCGGGGCGGGAGCAGAGCACGTTGTGTGTTTTGTCTAAGCAAGGAGCCGGCACTCCTGGCATCTGCTCGCTCCCATTCTGGAGAATCAGAGCTACACAGTCCATGTGAGCAGCTTGGTGAAAATCCCCTGCCCCAGAAGGAGCCGTCAGCTGGGAACACTGATGGAGAACCGACATCAGCTGGAGCAACCAGCACGACCAGTGATCTAGCCTTTCCTCAGCCCCTTCTGTGAGCCCTGCCGTGTGTTGGGGGCGAGGCAGGAGGTGCCAGGAAGTGTTACAAGGCTGCTGCCAGGCCCGGGAGAAACCCAGGCAGCGGCGGGTAACCATGGACGGGACCCAGGCACAGGGCATCGGGGAGAGGGTCCGTTTTCAGAACAAGGTCTCAGGAGCAGGTGAGGGAATGGGTGCCAGGTCACAAAACTCTGGGGACTGGGCTGCTCTCACGCCCAAACCTGGGAGTGGGATTGGCCCTGAGGATGGTGAGGGAGCTGAGGTCAAAGGGATCTTTCAGGGTTGCAGGCAGGACCATCTCATTTGGTGATGCATCCCTAATATCCGGCACAGTACAGGGCTGGTGTTCATCGAATAATGAAAAGAAAAAGAAAGTAGCAGGTACTGGCAGCCAACCCAGGAGCCCATCCTGACACCCTTGCCCTTATTAACTGAGCATTTACTAAGCGCCAGCACTGGGCTAACTGCTCACACCCAGAATAACCCTGAGAGGAATGTATTGTAGCCTTATCTGATGGTTGAGCTTATGTTGTGCATAACAAAGTGAATGGTTTGTATGAAAACATAGGGCCAGGAGACGGTGCAGCTGGGGGTGACTCTAACGCTGAACTGAGGGCCTGCGCTCTGAGCCCTCATGCCGCTCCCCTAACGAGTCACAGTGGAGGAAACACAGAGCTTTTAGGGAGGGAGAGGGAAGAAGGGATGCTTTCCTAGGGAGAAGAAAAGCACAGGACGTAAAACGGGAACAAATACAGGCAATGGTCTCAGATTAAACTGCACCGTTCAACCCAAAGAAGCCTTCCGTGATTCTCTTTACAGAGCAAGGCTCCCTTACAACCTAGTTTTAGCTCCTCCCCCTTCTTTGTAGCACTTGCTACCACTTTAATTAAACACGTGGTTGTGAATAGAGTTATTTGCCATATTTTGCCATGTATAATACGTATTTTTGCCCGAATTTTTGAGGGAAAAATAAGGATGCGCATTATACGTGGGTATAATGATTATATACCATGGGCATAGTAATCCTGTGTATAATGCGCACAAAAACTGTGGGTGCTCATTATTCACGGCGAAATTGGGTACGTGTCTGCCTCTCCTCATGGAACGCATGAGGGAGGGGCTATGACTATCTCGCTACTGATACACTGCCTAGCACATAGTAGGGACTCAGTAAATACATTCTGGATATGTGAGTTATGTAATTGATTAACATTGACAGGCAATGGGAAAAACATTCTGATGGCGCCTGATAAGGAATAATGAGAAAGAAGACAAATGGAACGGTATTAAAGAGCTCCTGGAAGGCCAAGATGACCTCCACGTGTCTGTTGCAGGCCACAAGGAGCCCCTCACTGTAGGTTCTTGAGCTTATCTGCGTACAGAAGTTTGTCAGATTAAGGTGAGAAAGAAATCAGCAAAGGGAGAGCCTGATGCTCTAACCCAAATATTATCACCATTCAAATCAGGACCAATGCTTGAGGTGACAAGGATCTTCAGATGACAGCAGTGAGGACGCAATAGAGAAGATAACATCAAAGAAACACACAGATGCAGGTTCTACCCAGGACACTGCTCGTCAAAAGGTAAAAGCCGGTAGCACACAAATCCGGGTCGGTGGAGGGAGCAGGAGATAAGACTGTGCCTGATTCTGTAAGCTCTGCTTCCCGTAGAGAAGACAAGATTTTGCTGAAACTCAGGTGATGTTGAACAAGGGTAGAAAATGCATTACTTCATCACTCATTTGTGTCTAAGTCCTGTGCATGACCAGCCAGGAGTAAAAGCAATGTTTCCAGAAGTTTTCAGAAGGCTCGGAGTCATTTCCAGTGACTCACTCACCCACATCCTCAACCTACGGTTCTAGATCACCGGCTTTGGAGGGCTGTCCCCAGGGCAAGACGTCTGCCCACCTACCCCTCCTCTCTCCAACAGAATTCAAGAGGGGGCCCTTTGAGCAGCAAGACCTCGAGTTAAACTTTTAAGGTGCTTGCTTTTCATATGAGACTGGGGTTCAACTCCCAGTTTGGAGGGACACTTACTGACAGTGAAACACTAGGTGAATCACTGGATGTTGTGTAAACTGCTGGGTTCTGGAGCCGTGGTTCAGAAACACAAATCTGCCTGGAAGATTCTCATTCATGGGAAAAACAGTCATCGACCACCTTCTGTGTGCCAGGCACTGTGCTGGAGGCTGGAAAATGGTGATAAGCAAAACAGATGAAGACTCCAGCCTAGTCTGGGTGGACAGATATAGACAAAAATCATGCGTGGAAACATAAAATGGCAACTGCAACTGTGCTAAGTGAGATAGAAGGGAGACTCAGGGCACTGGGGAGGTCTGAACTGGTTGCAGAGGCCAGGGAAGGCTTAATCTATGAACTGAAGGAGGAGTGGGTTCAGTTTAGGTGACAATGGGAGGAAAGAGTGCTCCAGGCATAAGGACGACCACAGGCAAAGCCCCCGTGGTAGAAACACAGTGGGTGTGAAATACGTCCAGGTGGTCGGTACGTCCGGGCAGAGAAAGTACAAAGGGTGATATAATGGCAGATGAGCCAGAAAGACAGACAGGGACCAGATCATGATGGACCTTATAGGCCATGTCCTTGGAGCATATTTTCCCTAAAGTCAATGGGAATCCAGGAAAGAGGTGTTCAGGGGTGGGATGGGAAAGGGGGAAGACACAGGATCACTGCCTATCAAAACAAAAATCATTCTGGATGGCCTGGCAGAGACCACAGTGGATGCAGGGGAGCAGTTGAGGCAAGAGATGATGGTATATTTCACCAGGATGATGCAGGGCATGGCAAGAAATAAACAGAATGAATGTTTATAGAAGAAGCAGAATAGGCAGGACTGTCCGATGGACTAAATCAAAGAGGCTGCTTCAAGGGCAGCCCAAGGCTTCTGGACATTCATTCATTGCGAAAGGCAAACATAAAGAAGGCCAGGTTTAGAAGGGAGTACGAGCTCTGCTTTAGACATATAGACGTCAAAACATAGTTGCAGTGCCTTTGAAGCATATAAAAGTTGATTAAGCAGTTATATATGCACATCTGGGGCTCAGCACACATCTAGAAATTATTAGCATCCGATGAGCATGGAATAGGAGGGCACCAACAAGATCACATAAGGACTGAGAAGTGAGGACCCACGACTGGGCCCACAGAGCTTAGAATGTCCCTATTTAACTCCCCGCTTCAAGGGCTCTCCTTCTTAAAGTAGTCAAGGCAGTGCCCTAGCCAGTGTGGCTAGGTTGGTTGGGCATTGTCCCACAAAACCAAGGGTCACTGGTTTGATTCCTGGTCAGGACGCATGCCTGGGTTGTGGGTTCACTCCCCAGTCAGGGGACATCTGAGAGGCGATCAATGTTTCTCTCCCTCTCTTTCTCCTGCCCTTTCCCTCTCTCTAAAAATAAATAAAATCTTTAAAGTAAATAAATAAAGGCAGGGATGGTGGTCAGCTGTACCCATTCAGCCTCCCTAGTTCCTAGGCACTGTGCATGAGTCAGCCCATTTAACTCTCTCTTCCCCGTAACACAGGAGATACACCCAAGCAGACGTGCCTCTACTTCACACGTGTGGAAATCGAGTCTTAGAAAATAACTTATTTGCCCAAGGTCATGTAGCTGGTAAATAGTCTGCTTCGAGCCAAGATATAACGGATTCAGAAATACTCATGATTTGCCCTTACTGCACCCATCACAGCTGTGACACAGAGGTGCAGTTAGTGCTAAACCCGAGAGACACAAGGCAGTGAGCATAGCCAGTGGAAGGACCCTTGTGGGTAACAGCAAAAGGTGCAACCAACCACCCCCACAGCTAACAGTCCAGCCCACGTGCTCAGCCTCTGCTGAATGTCAGTGTCTCTGCTGTGCCCTGTTCAGTCCTCCCCATGAGACCCCAGAAGAACACAAAGAATGGATGTGATGACTTCACCCCTGTGCTGCCGGACGGACAACCCACACCAAACCCCATGAGGGCTCCTGTGATGCAGAACAAGTTTCAACCCAATGAGCAAACTCTTGCTTCTCTTTGGCTCCAGGCACATTACTTAGCTCCTCCCTGATTCCAGCCTTGACGAATAGGGACAGTGATATGCTTACACCCTAGGTTACTTCGGGGATTAAATAATGGAATGCTTGAGACGATGCCCTGCAAACTGACAATTATGATGAAATCAAACTTATATGTGGGACATCTTGCCTCTCTAATGGATGGCTTTTGGCCTCTGAGATCTATTTCAGGCACCAAACCAGATTAGTAAAGAGAGAATGATAGGGACCAGCAGTAACAAATGGGACCTATGAGAAGAGCTTTTCCCCCCTAAATTGACATTAATTGACCTTAAAAAGAGGGATGAGAAGTTGACCTGATAAACTGTTTCTCCTGCCAGAAAAAAAACAGGATGATGAATGCGAACAAGGCTTAGCCTGTTTAAAAAGACAAGAAGTGTGTCTTGGTGACCCAGGACATCCCTCATCATCATTCTCACTCTCTTCGCAATCCCTGCGCCAGGTGCTTGATAATAATTCTAGGAGTGGTCGTACGAGTAATACAGGAGCGAACACTTTATTGATTAGTTACCACTTTGCCAGCTACTGTGGGCAAAGTGCTTTACATGCGTTATTTCATTGAGTCCTTGTTGAGTGAGAGATATCGATCAGAGGAGGAATCTACTGCATTGAAGGAGAAAAAAATAAGCGTTAATCAATGAATTCAAGAGATCATGGATAGGCCACCAGGACTACATGATAAAACAAAAGAGCGTTCTGGACGAAACTGCAAAGAATGTCTAGTTTGGGAGGCACCAAAGAGAGATGGACAGAGTGGGAGTTGGACCAAGTAGAGGTGATCTTCCAGTGATCCCACCCTGCCCACACTTGTCGGAATCGCCGCCTACCTTGACCGAGTTACCTAACATTTCAAGCTCTCCCCCAAAGGGACCTGGGGTGATAATAATGATGATAACGACAACCCCTGCTCATGTGGACACTGTGTGCTCAGCCTCCCCCAGATGGTGTGCTGGGTCCTTTTATGCATCAGTTTTATTTCATACGCTCTACAACCTCATGAGCTACACTTACGCTTGTATGAATTTGTTCATTCTAAATGTAAAGAAATAGAGGTGCAGTGAGGTTCAGTAATTCGGCCAAGCTCACACAACTTATAAATGTTAGAGCCCGGATTCACACGTAAGGCTATCTGTGTCCTGCTTTCAAAGTTTTAATCAGGACACTTGTTCGGGTGCCTTGTCCAGCCCAGCAAGCCCTCGTCTGGAGAAGAGGCTCCACCCGGAGCCTATGTGCAGGCGCTTCCAACCCAGACACTTGCAGAGGCTCAGATGCCAGTGAATGCCGGGGGCCCATGGAGTCAGGCAGGGGCTGAGTTTGTCACCGAACCGAGGGGGACATCCATGCTCTTATGTTCTTTGGACTCCAAGGGACACATGAGTGAGTTACATCACTCACCCATCATCTTTCAAAGAATCCTCAGTTCACAGATGGTTTTTTAAACTCAAGAATCAGAAAACCAAGTGAAATCCAGGCCAAGACTCTTTCCCCTGGGAAACTCAACACACTCTATAGGAAAAAAAAAAAAAAAGACAGTTCATGTGTTAAAGCGAATTCACTCAGGGAAGCAATAAGAAACACTATTCACAGGAATAAAACCACAAAGCCCGGGCTAAAGATCTTTCTCTAGACTGAGCATTCCAGGCCTCAGTTTTCTTATCTCAATAGAAATCAGCCTGGATTGAAAGATTTCTAGGTCGCTTTCCAGCTCTGACAGTCTATGGGACTGTGATAAAATGCCTTCCGAGGAACCTGACAAGCATGTGGAAGAGTGAAGAAATGCCCGGTTTGAAGAAGAGCCGGGCAACACTGCCTCAGTACCATCCACCACTACCTTCTCCCACACACACAAGAAGCTGAGCCCCCAGCTCTTGATTCCAAAGGTTCCCATTCCTGGCTGATCTCCATAGGATGCCTCTACCTTTCCTGAAAGTTTGAAACCACAGGCAGGTAACATGGAGAGCACTACTTCTGCCTTCTGAGAGGTGTAAGCTGCGTACTTCCCCATTCTGACTGCCTACAGGGAATGAGTGAATGGAAATACAGTGGTTTGGCTGGTGAGATTCTGAAATGGCTTTCATGGGGACTCTCTTGGGACTGTTGTCTTGCCTTCCCAGCATGCACTGTATCTTCCAGCAACCGCAGCCCAGTCTTCCTTTGGGAATTGCCCTCTATCTACATGGCTTAGATTGGGCGGCCCCACCCACCAGCCAGACCTTGGCCCATCCACATACTGCACCCTATGGCATTGAGATTGTTTCAGGGAAGAACAGGCAATCCAAGCCTGATCAAAGAGAACCTACATAGGTCCAGACTTTGATGTAACTGCTGGGAAACAGGTGCTTACTTTCCATTGGAGCTGCTAAGATATAAGCTTGGAAGAGGGGTTGCCATCTTTCCTACTCCTTCAAGAAAGCTTGCCTGAGAAAGAAGCCAATGCAAAGGAAAGCAGATCCTGAACGCAGAGACAGTCAAATAAGTGATAACAATATTGGTGCACCTAGATCTCACTGTGCCTGAAGTCCAGATCCATGTTCTTATCTTTTTATTATATTGGTCAGTAATTTTTCTTTTGGCTTTGATCAATTCAACCTGCATTTCTTTCATGTGTAACCTTTAAAAAAAGTCTTGAATAATATATATTTTAGAAAACAAGTTGCTATTAATTTATATTAAATAAATATTGTGGGTATAAGGAAAAGCAATATATGTCATAGCCCTGTACATTGAGTAATGTATACTACTGGTGTTTTAAGATGTCTCCAGGTAGGGACATTTTATGATTTTGGGCGGACAGAGCAATTCAGTGCACTACGCAGACACCCACCCTGGTCCCCATCTTTTGTACACACCGGCCCCCCGGGCTCATCTCACCAGGCCTTCAGTCCCCACTCAGGGTCTCTTGCCCTGCCCCAGGCAGTCCTCAGGCTCAGAGAATGTAAGAAATTTCCCCAGACCACAGAACAGAACTTTCTCACATGCAACATCCGGGAGACAGCCTTAATTCTGTTTCCTCTCCCCCAGCCCCCAATTCATCCTGAAACCTCCTGTCTCCATTTCCATTTGGTCTTAGTTCAGGCCACTCCTACCTTATGATTATCTCTTGCTTGGACCACTGTGACACTCTCCCTCCTTTCAACTCTGCATTCCTTAAAGTAGATTATCCCATAGAATAAACTCCTAAAAATGTAATCGCTCCTCCCTTGTTTAGCCTTCCTTGGCTTCCTAAGTAACCTAGAATAAATTCTAAATTCCCTCGCTTGCCCTAACACCCCTGATGATCTGACCTGCTTCCTCTCCACTCTCACATCCCGTCTCCCCAAACCACCACTTCGTTCTCCAGACTCCAACCACCTTGGTTTCCTTTTTTTTTTTTTCCAGACATCCCAACCCATTTCCTGCCTCAGGGCCTTTGCATATGCTATGATGTTCTCATTCTCACTTGGCTGGTTTCTTCTTTCCCTTTGAGACACAACATAAACATCACTTCCTCAAAAAAGCAGTGACCCTCACCACTGCCATGATGAAGGTAGTCTTAGTCCCATAACCTGCTGTTTTCACAATGTAAAGTGATCTTGTTTATAACCAGAATATAAGCTCCGCGGGAGCTGAGACTGGGTCTGTTTCATATATTCTCAGCATCTAGAGGGTGCCAGGCTCATGGAAGACAGTCAACAAATATTAGTTGGATGGATGGATGGATGGAAAGTGGAGATGGTACGATTCCCACTCGGGTCTGTCCAGATTCCAGAAAATAAATATGACCTGTGAGAAGATTCCCAAATATACAGTCAGCAACACTCTTCTTGGTGGGGTTACATGGGAAACGTCACCCACCTGCTCTGCTCCGTAAAATGGAACCGCCAGGGTGGATTGTGAGGCTGAAGCAGAAAGTTGGTTTGGCGCACCGCTCCCCCCCCCACCACCCCCCGAGACATCAGAGAGAAAACAAACCCCTATAACATACGCGGCACCTGGTATCACAACTTACTATGTGCAGACAGGGAACCTTCGGCCTGTTGCCATCCTCAACCAACTTTGACTGAAACACAAACAAAACAAACTTTCTAACCTTTATTTTTAATAAAAAAAAATTGAGGAAAGATGATGAATGTTAAGGCAACCACAGCAGAAGATATATTATCCTGGATTGTTCTCTGTGCGGATCTATAGCTGTTTCAGAAAGAGAGACTTGGTTGCAAGGTAAATTTCATTTGTTTTGGATAGAGAACGGTGTGACATTTTTGACAAAGCACTGTAAAATATGCCACACTTTTTAAACAAAGTGAGATATAATAAAAATGAAATACAAGGTTGCAGGGGAAAGCTATGATTAGCAAAGAGCAAGGTTCTCTGGGGCTGCTCTCATCACTTAGAAAAACAGATCCCCACACCCCGTGTGCAGACGTGAGTTCAGTAATGACGAGTGCAATGAAATAACGATTTTCCGGCTCCCCCGCCTCTGCCCCACCAGACTACAAGCTGGATGGAGGCAGGGGCTGCGTCTGTCCGCAGCACCAGTACCTGGGGCAGGTACGGGAAGGGCTCAGACACTTGCCGAATGAATGGAATAATCGTGTATCATGCACACCTCTCTGGTTCTTCCAAGAGAAAAATAATGTTCTGTAAAATAGATACATTTCAAAATATTACAAAATTCATTTTACTGGATCAAAGAGCTCGCTACCAATGGATGAAACGTCCCTGGTGCGAGGTGGGAAGAGCCAAAAGCCACGTCTCTGGCTGAGCGGCACCCGACCATGACAGTAACCAGGTGCCGCATCAGGGCACAGGCCTGGGTAATTCCTAGAAGGACGTGGCCTGGGGACCTGAAGTCAAGGACGGGGATTAGGAGAGGAGTCCAGGCCAGACCCTCAGTGCTCACAGGGACCTGTGTGCCTGTCAGAGCAGGATGAGCTGATGAGATCCTGGTTCCATCCTGCCCTGAAATCTGGGTCCTAAAGGAGTCATTCGTCCGGCATGGAGCTCAGATCAGAGACTCAAAGCCCCCTCCAGACGGTGACAGTTAGTACCAAACGCTGCCTCCCACAGAGGCTCACAGGCCTGCGACAGGGGCCCAGGGCATACTGCCCCTGACACGGCCAGTGCTGAGCGAGGACACCCAGTCTAGGAGCGCACAGCCGCTCACCCCAACCCTGCAGCACAGCAGTTAGAAGAAGGAGTCTGGCACCTGACAGCCTGGGCTCAATTCCCAAAACTGCTGTTTACCCACCGTACGACCTTGAGCACAGCTTCAGTTTCCTTATTACCTGCTAAGCAGGAATAAATAGTAGTGCCTCCATCGTGATTATGTCATGAAGACGCTACACCTAGCTTCCAAGGAGCACCCAGTAAATGTTCGCAGACCCATCATCCCCGTCCCCCGCCCCTACCCCAGCAGGTCCCGGCTTCTTCTGCTTCCTCCCTCACACAGCCAGACCTCACACTTCCTCGCTTTCTTCCCAGCTGCTCGAGAACTGCAGAGGCCGGAGCCCATCACGCCTCCAACGTAAATCAAAGGCAGATGATCTGTTCGCGTGGACTCATCCCCATAAATCAGCACAGATCCGCGAACAGGGACAGATTCGGATTCCCAATGTGTCCCCCGGTCTCCCTCTGCCTGGTGAAGGATGGCTTCTCAAACCAGACTTCGGAGCAGGAGAGGAATTTCGGAGATGAGCCCAGCCCGGCCCCTAAATGTACAGGTAGGAGAACAGGCCCAGGGAGGAAATGAGATGCGCCCTGTTGAGAACTGAAAATTGCCGGCCACGGGCAGACACAGGCTGGCTCCCAGAAACCCTCGCTCCCACCGCAGTGTGGTTTCCACTCAGCAGCAGGACAAGGGCCAGAGAGTGGGAGCCGTCGGTCCCAGGTGCAGGCAGTGAGGACATGCACTGTCTGGACAGAATTTAAAACGGTAATTTCCAAAGTGACCCGCAATCAGTCTACTTTTCATTATCACCAGGGGCCTGAAGTTCTAAACAACACCGGCGATAAAATACTCATCTCTCCCCACAGCAAAAGAAAATTCTTTGTTCAGTCTAAGTTCTAAACACTGGCTGAGGTGACTGTTTAAATTTGATAATATACAAGTAAATTTGGAATGGGAGGCTCAGCTCCACACCCTGATTCAAGAGTGAGTTTGAAATCATTTGCACGCACTTGCAAATTTGAACAGCCCCGTCTCTGAGCCGCTGTGCTGTGCGTCCCTGGGTTTAAACGGCCATCGCACTGTGGGTTCCGTTGTGTATTTCCAATCTACAGGGTTTGAAATAGACAATGACAGAGCAGTGATGGAAAAGAAAGAAACTGGGGAGAATTCAGTTTTGTCATTCTGTGTGACCACTTGAAGTCTGTATTTGGGTTTTTATTTTATTCTAAAATTTAAAACAGTAAAACAGTAAAAGATGCAAAGTGTCATATTTTTGTTTGTTAAGTGAAAAGTTTAGCTCAGAACTGAAATTTTCTTTTTTAACCCTCACGTGAGGATATTTTTCATTGCTTTTAGAGAAAGAGAAAGAGAGCGAAACATCAATTGGTTGCCTCATGCACACACCTAGACAGGGGATGGAACCTGCAACCTAAGTGTGTGCCCAGACCAGGAATCGAACCAGCAAACCTTTGGTTACAGGCTAATACTCCAACTGATTGAGCCACACCAGCCAGGACTACAGGTGAAATATTTTACTGTGTTTGAATACTATCATTAACAATAAAATTCTGGACTTCTGGCCAAGATGAAGGCATAGGTAGACACAATGTGCCTCCTCGCACAACCAAAAGAAGGATGACAACAAATTTAAAAACAAAAAACAATCAGAACTGACAGCAAATCAAACTGTGAGGAAATCCAACAACCAAGGAAGTAAAGAAGAAACATTCATCCAGACCAGCAGGAGGGGCAGAGACAGACAGCGGGGCAGAGAGGACTCACAGCAAGGTGGCAGCTGGTGGACCCAGCGAGGTGGCGGATTGTGGACCAGGTGGTCCCACATTTGCATGCAGATAAACTGGGAGGAACAACTGGGGAGCAAGACAGACCACACAACCCAGGGCTCCGGTGCAGGGAAATAAAGCCTCAAAGCCTCTGACTGAAAACACCTGTGGAAATGAGGCAGCAGGAAAAACTCCCAGCCTCACAGGAGAGTCTGTTGGAGAGACCCACAGGGTTCTAGAATGTACACAAGCCCACCCACCTGGGAATCAGCACCAGAAGGGTCCAATTTGCTTGCGGGAAGCAGGGGAAGTGACTGAAAGCTGGCCGAGAGCCAAGCAAGCAGCATTATTCCCTCTCAGACCCCTGCTCCACATACAGCATCACAACCCAGCAACTGGGTTGCCCCACCCTGGTGAACACCTAAGGCTCCGCCCCCACTACGTAACAGGCTCACCAAGACAAAAAAAAAAAAAAATGACCCAAATGAAAGAACAGATCAAAGCTCCAGAAAAAATACAATAAGTGATGAAGAGATAGCCAACCTATCAGATGCACAGTTCAAAACACTGGTAATCAGGATGCTCACAGAAATGGTTGAGTATGGTCGCAAAATAGAGGGAAAAGTGAAGGCTATGAAAAGTGAAATAAAGGAAAATGTACAGGGAACCAACAGTGACGAGAAAGAAACCGGGACTCAAATCAATGGTTTGGAGCAGAAGGAAGAAGTAAACATCCAACCAGAACAGAATGAAGAAACACGAATTCAAAAAAATGAGGAGAAGCCTAGGAACCTCCAAGATATCTTTAAATGTTTCAACATCCAAATCATAGGGGTGCCAGAAGGAGAAGAGGAAGAGCAAGACATTGAAAACTTATTTAAAAATATAATGAAGGAGAACTTCCCCAATCTGGCTAAGGAAATAGACTTCCAGGAAGTCCAGAAAGCTCAGAGAATCCCAAAGAAGTTGGACCTAAGGAGGAACACACCAAGGCACATCATAATTACATTACCCAAGATTAAAAATAAGGAGAGAATCTTAGAAGCAGCAAGAGAAAAGGAGACAGTTACCTACAAAGGAGTGCCCATAAGACTGTCAGCTGATTTCTCAAAAGAAACCTTGCAGGCTTCCAAGTCATGAAAGGAAGTATTCCAAGTCATGAAAGGTAAGGACTCACATCTAAGATTGCTCTATCCAGCAAAGCTTTCATTTAGAATGGAAGGGCAGATAAAGTGCTTCTCAGATAAGGTCAAGTTAAAAGAGTTCATCATCACCAAGCCCTATTATATGAAATGTTAAAGGGACTTATCTAAGAAAAAGATAAAAAATATGAACAGTAAAATGACAGAAAACTCAGTTGTTAACAACTACACCTAAAACAAAAACAAACCAAGTGAACAACTAGAACAAGAACAGAATCACAGAAATGAAGATCACATGGAGGGTTATCAGCAGGGGAGTGGGAGCGGGAGAGAGAGGGGAAAAGGTACAGAGAATAAGTAGCATAGATGGTAGGCAGAAAATAAATAGGGGAGGTTAAGAATAGTATTGGAAATGTAGAAGCCAAAGAACTTACATGTATGACCCATGGACATGAACTAAAGGGGGGGAATGTGGGTGGGAGGGGGTGTGCAGGGCAGAGGGGAATAAAGGGGGTGGGCAATGGGACAACTGTAATAGCATAATCAATAAAATATATTTAAAAAACAATAAAATTCTTCTGTTTTGTCAATTGTTTTAAAACTAAAGATTAAATAAAAAATAAAGATTTATGATCACTACATAATTATTACTGAAAATACACCTATTTTTGTTACATGGTGAGTTCTGGGGAAACCCTTTTTGCCCACACCTGATATTCCTTCCATTTGGGGCAGCCTTCCCCTTTTGTAAAACCCCAGGCCTTCCTTCACCCTCTCCCCATCCCATTCCTTACCTCCGGCAGGCATGGCTCACCTGAGTGACAGTTTGAGGGTAGGGTATGTAAAGCTTGAAGCTTTTCTCTCGTCTTTGTTGAGAGCCCAGTGACCTGAAGAGAGTTCACCCCCACCCTTTTGCAGAAGCAGGTCCCAAGATGGGGACTCGTGCTGGCCAGGATGGGGTAGGCTTTGTAATTCTGCACACACAAGCCACCTCCTCCAATGTCAGCTTCCCAGCAATAAAGGTGATGTTTTGGTCTCCCATCTGATTTACTCCTTTGTCTTATTTCTTAACTGATATCGAACTCAAGCAGGAAAGAGGGTTGCTACTACTGGACCCCCACACTCTGACAATTACAATGATGATAATGATACCAATAATAGCAATGTTTTTAAAGCTACCATGTTTCGAATATTTGCTGTGTCGGGCACTATGATGAATCTAAATACATTTTCTTACTGAATCTTCCTGGCACGTCTGTGAGGAAGGTTCTATTGTGATCTCTACCTCATAGATGAAAAAGCTGAGGTTTACTGACAGACAAGCCCTGCATGACATAACTAACTAGCAAACCACGGCAGAGGCCTTGAACCTGGGTCGATGATTCAGGGCCCAAATACTGAACCACTAGGCTACTTAATGGAGGGAGAAAATCCACCCATGGACCGGACTTATTAGGTTTAATTTCAGGACTAACACACTCTCCCCAGGATTACTTGGGCCGCCAGCGACTGAGGACGGCAGAATGGTTCAGGTGCCCTCACCCCTGCTCTGCTGCCTGGCTGGCTCTCACCTCTGCCCGAGTGAGACATCCGGGATGGAATCTGGAGGCGGGCTCCACGCTGTGAACACGGAGGGCAGCAGCCTGGCCGTGCCTGGCTCGTGCCCCCATCTTTGCCAGTCATCTCATCCTGAGGTCTCGCCTTCCAACTTGGCAGAGGCCTTCCCTGCCCCTGAGCTGCCAGCTACAGTATCCCAGGCTGGCACAGCCAGGAAAGCACGCATTGCTACAAGGTGACGACCTCAGCTCCCGCCAGGCCTTCTTGGCAGGGCGAGCCACCCCTTCTGTGCTGCAGCTCCAGAAGCACCAGAACATCCTGATCCAGACAAGCCCTGCCCGAAACACACCTCCCCTCCCACCCCCAGCTGGACTCTCACGGGGCCAGAACTGCCACCATTGTAAATGCAACCCTCTGGCTTAAAGCACTGTCCGCAGTGAAAAAGCAAAATGTTCAATGAGAAGTAACACATTCGGCCTCGGTTTCTTCATGCACAGTGAGGGCACACGGAGCAATTACCTCTAAAAGCTGATTCGAGAACTGAGATAAGACAGGTAGCAGACTTTACCAGAGTGCCTGGTACAAAATACATGCTCAATAAGTAGTTTCAGTTGCCACATCAACGGGGGCATCGCCAACATTGGACACGTTCATATATATGATTTCTTTGTTCAAAGGCTTAGGAATGGAACCTAGGACTGATCCCAAGAGGCAGCCAACATCCTGGGAATCGGGAAACTTGAATTCTGACCCTGACTTGACTATTGACTCACTGTGTTCTGAAATGTCTCTGATATTCTATGGGCTTTTTTAACTGTCTTCATTATCTTCATCGTCATTACAAAAACACCTTTTATTTCTACAGCATATTTTGGTCCACAGAGCTCTCTGGTACCCTCTGTCTCATTTAAGTTTCCCAATAAACCTCGAGTGAGGCAGGGGCAGATGCGGACTTTAAGGTTCCAAGTATGTTAGTGACCTCCCCAAGGTCACAGAGCTAGCTAATGGCAGAACCATCGTGACTTCCAGAAGCCATCGCCCAGTCTCTGGTCCAAGGGTGGTTTGCCAGCATTCGAGTTAAGAATGCCAGACCTGTAAGAGCCCTCTGAAGGCTCCCAGTTTGGTGATGGCAACTCCCCAGCCCACACCCTTGGCAGGTGCCTCTCATCAACCGTGATGAGTCCATAAATACTTCTCACATAAATCCTGCTCCGAGAAGTCCTTAGCTCTCAATCGAACTTCACATGAGGCAAGCACACTGTTTTCTTCCACTTAGACCAGAAGTTGGCAAACTACAGCCAGCTTCTGAGTTCCTAGCTCCCAGTCCATGCTTCTTAAACTTTAACGTGTCTACGAATCACGTTGGCATCTTACTAAAATGCAGGTTCTTGTTCAGTAGGTTGAGTTTGGGGCCCAAGATGCCACATTTCTACCAAGCCCCCAGGTGTTGCAGCTGCTGTTGGTCCAGGGACCACACCTGGGGGGCAAACTCCCAGGTGCTGTGATGGAGATGCCCCACGCCTCCACGTGCGAGCCTCAGGCTGCAGCGGCTTGCCTCTTGGGAACGTGAATCCTGACCGGAGCCTGCGGTCCATGCCTCCTGTATGCTGGGTCCCCTTGAACACGCGTGTTAGAGGAGAGCAGGAGAGAACACACACTGGGACATTCTCCTCCCGGTTTACAGCAGTAACTACACACACACACACACACACTCAACTCCCCAGAGGGCTCTAGGGACATTGTGGTGCAGTGGATAACATACTAACCTGAGACTCCAGAGACCGAAGTTCAAGCCTAGCCTGCACCTTTCTCTCTGTGTGATCTTGGTCAACTCCAGGCTGTCTGCAGCCTCCTTAGAAGACCCTACTGAGAAGCAAGCACAGACCAATAGCCTCTCACAAAAGCCCCCTTGCCACCTGGCCCTGAGGTTGGCTCTCTTCCCTGGGGGATTTGGGGACACAAGGCTGGAAGGCATGGCTGGATTCCTACCACGTTTGTGATGGAAAGTGACAGAGAGCAGTAAAACTCACAGCATATCAGTGCCTGAGGGACCTCCGCACCCAGCCAGTCCAGCCTTTGCATCCTTGTTTGTTTACTCATCTTGTTTAAAATGCTGAAACCCAGACGCCTTTGCCCTGGAGCCTCAAGCAACACTTGGCAATTAAAAGATACTTAGGAATTGCAACAAATCTTACAAATCATGGAAGCATTTTAACAACACGGAAGTAAAGCCCTGTTCAGGAGAAAAGCAAAAGGGCTTTTCCCTTCTAAACAGAAAGCAGCCTCGCCCCATGGTGCTGTGCTTCCCGAGAAGGGAGACCCTCGGGTGCTGTGTAAGAGACTGGAGTCAGGGCATCTGGGCTCCCAGCAGCGCTGAGGGCCTCAGGTGAGTCGCTGTCTGACGCCAATCCTCAATTTTCTCATCCACCAAATGGGGATGACAATAATAATAGCAAACATGAAGTGAGCACTTAATATACACCAGGCCCTAGGGCTTGTATTGTGTTATGTAAAAGCCTCGAGCTACATGTACTGTTATGTATAATTTACACGTGAAAAAAACAAACTTTGCCAAGGTTTAATACCCTGGTGAGGCCCTATGACAAGCTGGGACTCTTGACTCCACACTTGTGCCCATGTCCCCCAGTCTAGACCACCCGTCCTTGCCCTGTGTCCCTCACAGAACTTCTGTAAGATACGAAGGAGACAGAGAGGGAATCGCCACATGTTCCTGAGTTGCAGACGTAGTGCTGGGGTTGTTAAGCTAAACCAGCGAATGCCAAGCGGGTACATTTCAGGCACCAGAGCCCAAGGGACTAGGCAGGGAGGACTTGGGGTTCTTCTCAGAACATCTTGGACTTAAACAGTTCGGCATCCCACGCCTCTGTGATCGGACTGTGACACCCACCTCTTCTCTTTCAGAGACTCCACCACTCAGACGAGACATCCTCTGCACATCTGCTTGGCCCCCACACTTTAGGACTGCCTGGGGCCCTGGGCTCACTCCGAATCTCTCCCTTTGGGCTTGGTTCTTCTCACAGGTGGGTACTACGAAGTGGAAGGGAAGGAGGCTTGGCGTTTCCCTTGTTGTAAAAGAAGCCGCCTTTTAATCCAACTCTCCTGTCACCATTCTGTCATTACAGTTCTGTATTTGGGCAGCCTCTTGCCACAGTCACACAACCTTCTGATTAAATTCTGCCAGCCAGCCAGCTCCAGGTTCAGAAAGGGAATGGATAAATTAATTGCTGGGCTAAGACTGTGAGGAGACACAAGCCTTGGGTGCAGGGAGGGCTCTCTGAAAGCTAAGGCACTCGGGATCATATGAAGGGAAGCATAGAGGCCTAAGTAAAGGAGGTGAGAGGAAGGGCTCTCTCCTTGTTGGACTGCTCGTTATTTAAGAAATAAACACTGAGAAAAGTAGAATGTGCCTAGAAGTCAGAAGCAGAGCAGATTCAGTGTGGGACACGAGGTCAGTCCCTTCTCTCCTCTGAGACTCAGTTTTCTAAGCTGGCAAACAGTGTAATCCCATTAACTTCCAATTGTTAAGCACTTACTATGCCAGGCACTGGTGCCAAGAACTTTAATAGTTACTATGTCACACATAGATAAGGTGAAAGAACTGCGAATGTTTAGCCCAAGGAGAGGCAGCCTAAGAAGGAAAAGTAAACGGAATTTAAATACAGTCATACCTCTGTCCTCGTTGGCTTCAGGACCCGTCACACCTGGTACTCATGCGCATTTTGAGAAGAAAAATTGTTTCAGCACTCGGCACTTGCTCATTACTCATCATGCTTGCTGGAGCTTGTATGAGTCACAACGTCGCCCTGCAAGAGAAAACGCTTCATCACTCGTTGCTTGCTTGCCCCTCATTGGAACAAATTAACGACGAGTCGAGTACCGAGGCACCACTGCATGTGTTATAATGTGAAAGAAATACTAAGTATTCTGTTTTCCTCTAGGCTTTTGAGTTAAAACAGTGTTTCACATCAGACTTCAGAGTAGGCGCTGGATCTGCCAGTGCCTCGCTCTTGGACATCGGAAGGTGAACTGAGCCTCTCGGCCTCAGTCTCCAGGCCTGCAGGAAGGGATCACGCCACCTGTCTCATACATTATAGGGGTGGGGGTTAAGTCATACAGGTAAACGGTATTAAATATATAATACACTCTAAGAGCTCGATGAATTTGTATTCCTTCTTTGCCCACAGAGAATTAGAAGGTAAAGGACAATCACTCCGTGTCTTGGCCTTGACCAAGGAGAGACCTGACAGCTCAGGGATTTTATCCCATCCCGTGAGTGTGACTGAAATCCTGGCCACAGTCATGGCATGTCCACGTGCATCTGTGCAGAGGTACACTTGGGACACGCTCCCAACTTAGTTCTCAGGATTCTGCAACCCAGGAGGATGGGAAGAAAATCCATTCATTCTATCAAAGTAAAAGTTGGAGCCTTCTTACCCCTATGCCCTGATAGCTCTTGAAGTAGGAGTCAGTTCCCTGAGGCCAGGGATCGCATTCATCTGGTTTACCCCCAGAACCCCGGGCACAGCGCATGGAGCGCTATAGGGGCACAGAGGTTAGCGCCTTGCTGGCTGACCAAGTGGAGGGTGCCGCTTCTCCGTCACTCGCATTGCTTTTTATTTGGCGGTACTTTCTCCCCACCCTCTCCCCCAAGAGCAGAAGTTTCTCTAGAGTAGGGGATGACATACTCATCCAATTCCCTTTATTTTAAACATGCTAATGCTCCCAATTTTGTACATTTAGCCTGGGTCTTACCCATGAACTCTAGGTTAGTATATCCAACTGCCTACTTGATATTTTTATCTAAGTGATTAGTCAAAATAAAAAAAAAAGTAAAGGACCTCGACTATGTCCCCAAAAGAACTCTCAATCCACCCTCCGATGACTAATGAATAAAAAGCAGACTTTCCTCTAATTTTCCTCCTCTGGGACAATGACACCACCACCATCCAACGGTTTAGGTTAAAACCCTAGGATTCCTCCTTGATTCCTCACTGTCAATCCAAGTTCAGTATCAGCAAGTCCTGTCAGCTCTTCCAAAATATAGCCCGAGCCTGGCCATTTCTCAGCAGTTCCCCCAAAGCACCTTAGATTACACCACCATCGTCTTGCTCCCTGACCCTATAACAGCCACCAAACAATGTCCTCCCACTCTCCCCGACAGTCCACTTATCATACAACAGCCAAACAATCTTTGTAAACACATCACATCGGTCTCCCGCTGCACACTCTCTCCTTCCTTCAACACGCAGCATTTAGGGAGTTCTGTTCAAACTGTTGGACAGTCGTGAGCAAGCTGAATAAACATGGCTGCCCTTGGGGGCTTGCATCCCACTTAGGGAAGCAGACAGTAAATTAATTAAGCTGGGGAGGGGTTGGAGGGGTGCTGGGGGTGCAATTTCTCTATGGGCAGTTAGGAAGGTCCCCAAGGAGAAGGTAGCCTCCAGCAAAGAATCGGGCAAGTGAGGGAATGGGCCATGTGCATTTGTGGAGACGGCTCCCCAGACTGAGGGAGCAGGCAAAGGTCCACAAGCAGGAGCCTGCCTGGCATGCTGGAGAAACAGCAAGGAGAAGCCAGGGCGGCTGCAGCAGAGTGAGCTCAGGAAGAAAATGAGAGTCACGTAGAACCATGTAGGCCACTGTGAGGACTTCGGCCTTCCCCCTGAGAGAGATGGGGAGGCTGGGAGGGTGCTGATTAAGAGCAACAGGATCTGAGTTCCACTGTGGAAAGAGCACTCTGGTTGCCAGGTGTTGAGAATACGGTGAAGAAAGTTAAAGCAGGGAGGTCAGGTGAGAGGTTAGTGCAGTAACCCAGGCGAGAGATGACGGGTCTGAACTGAGGTGTCGCTGTGTGGATGGTGATGGACAATCAGACCCTAGAGACAATTTGAAGGCAGAACCACCCAAGTTTGCTTGCAGATTGCATGCCTGGGGGCCAGAGCATCAAGGGTGAGTCCAGGTGTTTTGGTTCAGGAAACTGGGCAGGTAGAGTCACCCTTCCCAGAGGCAGGGTGAGGCAGACTTGCAGCACAGTGGGAGAAGGTTAGGAATTTGATTTTACATGTTAATTTGAAGTGTTCTTTAAGACATTGAAGTGGAGGCACTAAACAGGTCTGCTCTGCATAAATGAAATCAGGGGTACACAGCATATGGATGGTATTTAAAGTTGGGGGAGTAGAAGATACCCCCAGGAGTGAGCCCAGGTGGAAAAAGGGAGAGGGGGTCCACAGACTGGGCCCCAGCATTCTCCAGAGCTAAAAGACATGAAAGAAAAGGAGAAATCAATCAGCAAAAGAAATGGATAACTCCCCATCACACTAGAGAGCCAGGCAAGTACCCGTCTACAGACATCCAGTGATCTAACCCAGGCTCCCTCTCCAGCTCTTCCCGCCTCCTCCCTAGTGCACTGAGCACTGGCCGTACTGGACTTCACTGCTTCTCCAAAATAACTGAAACTCATTCTCCCTGCAGAGCTCTGTCCTGGTCTGGGAAGATCTTCCTCCAGACGTTATGGCTGACTTCTTCTTGTCCCTTAAGTCTCAGAGCTTTTCTGTTTCTTCCACAGAGAGGCATTCCCTGTCCCGCCCCTACTCAGTCCACATACTCCTTTACCTTGGTTTATTCATCCATCTACCTATCTTTTAGTTCTGCAGCACTTATTATCTTAAATTCCCTTATTTCTTTACTTGTCTACTGTCTATTCCACCACTACCCCTAACCCTGGCCAGGTAAACTCAATGAAGGTAAAGACTGGGTTCCCCTCCCCCGAGTGCTGTCTCCCCATCACCTAGACTGGTATCATCTAGTGAGCATTCAACAATGTCTATGGGACGAATATAAACCAAGATGCGGAGATGTAGAATAAGCTCCCCAAGCGCATCCAGACAGTTAACGACATAAACAAGGGGAGTTTAGTTCACCCTAAACTCAAGGTTGGTTGTTTGGTGTCCCAGCTATTTCGAGGGGGAGGGGGCCGAGGTAGGCTGAGTAAAACCACCCACACTCAGCATTCGAGTACTGACTGACCAACGTAACCCTCCTTTCCCTGACCACTTTTTACAGCTACATAAACTTTAAGCATGTAAAATCATCAACAAGCACTAGAAAGGAGCTTTTAGAAGACAAATCACAGTGTATTAAAGCTCAGATCAGGGAGGGAGCATACTTATTTTTAATCCAACTTTCCTATTCCCATGTAATCTCATGACCTTGAAGAGTGTTTGCTCAGGAGCCAAGAAAAAGAACAAAACTAATCTACATCCCTACCAGTTGCCTGGTGCCTTTCAGACACCCCCTAGAGAAAAGATTGCTTCTCATTTGTCCATCTGACAAATAGATATTGAGCCAGCTATTCTAGAAGCTGGTGATCCAACAGTGAATAGCACAGAAAAAGTTCTTGCTCTCAAATGCTCACATGCTGGTCAGAGAGGCAGACAAAGACGTCAGTGAGGTGGCAGGAAGACAACAGCACAGGACACTGGGATACCAGGAGTGCCGCTGGCTGAGACAGCACGGACTTTCGGATGAATTTTAGATGGCCGGCGCCCTCTCTGGTGTCTGACATCACGGTTCTCCCCTTGGAACCGTGCTCAGGGCCCACTCGTGGGAAGTCCCTGGGACTCCTTTGCCCAGCCTGACTCCATTTCACAGATGAGAAGCCGAGCCTGAGGGCCAGCTCCTGTTTGTGACCCAGTGCGTCCCCAGCTCCATCGAATGCCAAGTCCTGTAGCTCGGCGTGCAATATACAGGAACGCTGAGTCCACGTCTGACCTTGTTCTGTGGCCCCACCGGGCCACTGACTCACACACCTAACTGAACCCGAGGTGAGTCTGCCAAATGCCTCTGGCAGCACCGTGGCTGTGACCCAGACCAGCCAGGAGAACAGGAGGACACCCTGGCGCCCCTGCTGAGTTGAACGCTCACACGCACTCCTGCCCCTCCATCTGCTCTGCCCGGAGGAGGGGAGTTGAAGTGTGCTGGGGCAGAGCAGCACGGGCTCAGGAGAGAGCACACACAGTCAACGATGCTCCACCCTCAAACAGCTGGGGCTGCCGGGTCCAGTGTCGCACCTTCCCCAGACAGACCTTTTGGGGACACTCTATTTATAAACATGGATTTGGATGGCCTGCCCATCTCGGTTTGAATCCCAGCCCTGCCACTAATCGGTTGTATGACCTCAGGCAATTCAATTAACTCTTTAAACCTCAGCTCTTCACCTGCACGGTGGGAATAACATATATCTACCTGTACAATCTGTTGTGAGGACAGAATAAATTACCTAAAGCACTTAGAGTGTCCAGAATATGTGTCACCCAAGATCTTAGATTTCGGAGCTAGGATGAAATTTACAGAATACGTGTCGCCACATCCTCACTGAACAGATGGGGAAACCGAGGCCCAGAGATGGGAAGGGATTATTGAAAACTAGTCAATGGGAGATCCAGAACAAGAGCTCGGCCCTGGCTCCTGCATGTCAGGTTGCCTTCCTAAGCCTTGTCCAGACAGAAAGAGAAGGCCCAGCCTCGCAGCGAATGGCTTCAGCAGCACAGGGTAAAGAAAGCAATCAGAGTTTGCTCTGATTTGAAGTTGCAGCTGTCCCATCCACTTGCTGTGTAACTTGAGGCAACGCAAGGCTCTCCCTCTGCACCCAGGTACTCCACCTCGAGGAGAAACAGCTCGGGACTATGATGAGACTTGCCCCAAGCTGGCCAGGGCGAGTTGTACATGCTCCACAAGTTCCGTTCAGCCGCCCCCGTCTCTGGGACAAACCGCCTGCATCACTCTGACTGCTCTTCACCAGGTGTTCATGTACCTGCAGACTCAGGGCCATCCACACATGAGATGAATTCCCTCTACAGCAGGAAACTTACAAAAAACCCACACCACCAGAGTTTTTCTCCAATTTCTGAGGCAATGACAGCCAGCCTGCCAGCCTCCCAGCCTCCATGTGCTGCTGCTGTGTGCTCCTCAGCGTTCACAAGCATCCTCCAGCCAGATTCCTGCCTTCTGGGAGTTGTACGCAAACCTCTTCTGTCCCTGTGTCCCATCAGAGCCTTCTCCAGAGAATCGCAGCCCTGGGGAAAGATGCCTAAGAGACAGTGACTGCATGGGGGGATGGGGATGAGGCAGGTTGGGGGGTGACCATATCTAACAGCTGGTGATAGATTTTCTGTGCCGGGCACAGCACTCAGCACTAAGCATCACCTCACTTAATCCTCACAATGAGTCTAATGATTTGTGCACTGTGCAAACCCCCACTTTGCAGAATGATTTGTGCACTGTGCAAATTCTCACTTGATACCGAGACAAGTTAAAGTAACTTAACCCAAGGTCAGTAAGTGGTATGGCTGGGGTCCAAACCTATTGCATCTAAATCCAGACCCCAGTCTCTTAACTGCCACTCTACATTCTAGAAGAGTCTCAGAAAATTTGGTTAGACCAACCCCTTCATGTTATGAAATGACAACTGAGCCCCAGGAAAGGGCAGACCATTCATTCATTCACCCATCAAATACTTACTGAACCCCCCTCTATGCCAGGTATTAGCTAGGTGCCCGGAAAACAGCAATTAGGAAATGCAGTCCCTGCCCTCAAGGAGTCTGCAGACTGACCAAGTTCACCTAACTGGTTAAGGGCAAAAACCACTACAACTCCAATTTCCCAGTACTCTTTCAGAAACTTTGCTTGGCACGCTATCATTCAGGATTCTTAGAGAAACAGAACCAATAGGGTAAGGGTGCATGGGTGGGTGGGTGGTTGTGTGTGTGTGTGCAGAGATTTATTTGAAGGAATTGTTTCACACAATTATTGAGGCTAGCAGGTCCTAAGTCTACAGGGCAGACCAGCAAGCTGGACACTGAGGCAGGCATTGAGTTGCAGTCTTAAGGCAGTTTTTCCCTCTCCTGGAACCTGAAGTTTTGCTCTCAAGGCCTTCAAGCAACTAGATGAGGCCCACCCATATTGTTGATGGTAATCTTTACTTAACATCAACTCGTGGAAGGTGTTAACCACATCCACCAAATGTCTTCACAGCAGCACCTAGATTAGGATTTGACTGAATAACTGAGTACGTAGCCTAGTCAAGGTGATGCAAAAACTGTCACAGCAACTCAAGCCATCCTCCTTCCCATAATTAATCAGAGCTCTATCCAGCCTACCCCCAAGATATCTCCTCCCTCTGTGGCCTGCTTCAGTTGCAAAACAACAAAATTATTTATCAGTTTCATCTATTAAATGTAAACCTAGCTTCTCTCCTCCTGATCTGATGAAATCTAGAAGTAGATAAACTAGAAAAATTGCAATGTAAGTCTGCATACTTTTGCCTCCTCTCTTTTAGGGCAGAACTGTTATGTTTTAATGAATATCATGAGGAAATCTCCACAGAACATCTGTGCTCTGAAATCTTATCACCTGTTTTACAACATAGGGTGGGGGTGGGGAGAGAATAAATATGGACCTTGTCAAGTGATAGTGTTTGTACTGAAACTTTCAAATGAGTAATTAATCAACCTTTGTGTGTGTGTGTGTAGGTGTGTATGCAGGTGTGTATGTGTGTGTGAGTGCCTCCGATTACAACTTTAAAGATAAACTGGGATTTGACCCCAAGAAAGTATACTAGCAAATAAAATCATTATCTACTACAGATAGGTATAGAGAATTGACCAATTGTATGATAGTGTGACAAGGATTTAATGCTTGATTAACAACAACAACAAAAAAAAAACATGAAGTCAGACAAGGAGAAATATAACGCATGTCCTTGTCCTGCCTTGACTGCCACGTAACCTCTCCTGTCCTGGTCTCCTCCCCTGAAGAACCAGGAATGTAACTGGAAGGTTAGGACCTTTCCAACCCCGAATGTCAGTCACTCTACATCCTGTGAGACAGATAACAAGAGGCACAAACTCGACCAGTGGGCGGGTGACAAAGGGAGACCTATCCAATCTCATTACTCTGCCAAAAACCAGCTTACCTTCTTCAAGGCAGGCAGTCAAGTGCCTGGACTGAGCAATGTACTTATCAAGTCTGGGTGGATGTGTTGGTTGGCTGGTTGGTTGAACCATAATTAGATTGCACAGAATTAGATTAATCGTAACTCCTGGTCTCATGATCAGTCCTCACACGAACTGCTTTTGTGTATTTGGTAATTTCTATAAAATAGGCTTTTTGTTAAGATTCCACATATAAACTATACCATATAGTACGTCTTTCTCTGTCTGGTTTATAACACTTAGCATAATACCCTCCAGGTTCATCCATGTTGTCACAGGTAGCGAGACTGACATTTTTTTGCCTGAATAATATTCCACTGGGTGTGGGTATAGTGTTTACTTTATCCATTCATCTGTCAACAAGCACACTGTTTCCATAGCTTGGCTCTTGTGAATATAACACAATGAACATGGGAATGCAGATGCCTCTCCGAGACACTGGTGTTAGTCCCTTTGTCTATGTGCCCGGGAGTGGAACTGCTAGATCATATGACAGTTCCATTTTTTATTGTTTGAGGCGTCTCCATACTGGTTTCCATAGGGGCTGACCCAAGTCGCATGCCCACCAACAGTGCAGAAGGGTCCTCTTTTCTTCACAGCCTCACCAACACTTGTTGTCTCTTGTCTTACGGTGACAGCCATCCTACCGGGTGCAGGGCCTGCCTCACTGTGGTTTTGGTTTGCATTTCCCTGATGAGCAAAGATGTGGAGTGGTGCCTTTTTGTACATCTGTTGCTCACCTGTATGTCTTCTTTGGGAAAATGTCTATTCAGGAATGGCGGAAAGTATTTGCAAACCATATACCTTATAAGAGCTTAATATCCAAAATATATAAGGACCTCATATATCTCAATAGAAAAAGACAATTTGATTGAAAAATGGGCAAAGAAACTGTATTTGGTTATTTTCAATAATGTATTTGGTATCCCCAACCCACCACTCAAATCAAAAGATGCAGCCTTTGCAATAACTTAATCTGATCTATGAGCGCCCATCTTGTCCTGCCCGCTGTCTGTCCCCATCTAAGATAAGCACAACCGAAATCTCGTGTCCATAAGTTCCTTGATGTGTCATATAGATACATCTATATGAATCCTTTTAAAGTAGCTTTATTGTAATTTTTTATTTTACAAAATGATTATCAAGTTGGATGAAAATGTGAGTACCCGCTTTTCAAGCCCTTCATATTAAGTTGCTAAGATTCACCCATCCTGTTGCAAGGCTCTATATTCCATTGCTTTGACTACTGTACAAGATTAAACTGCGGGAAAATTTATTCATACACACTCCTTCAAATGGGCAGTTGGGCCGTTTCCAGGTTTTTGCTATTATGAACAGTAAGGCTGTGAATATTGTTTTACAAATCTTTCTGCTCTTCTTCTGCAGAAATGTCCTGGCTATTGTCATCCCTTCACTGTTTCATATAAATTTTAGAATTATCTTAATCAAGTTCCGTGGGGAAGAAAAAAAATACGTGTTGTAATTTTCACTGGACATCCATTTAATCTCCAGAACAGCTTTAGGAGAGGTGACTCTGTGACGCAGTAGTGTCCCCTTACACGGGCTTCCACTTTCCACGGTTTCCGTAACTTTTATCAACTGCAGTCCAAAAGTATTCAATGGGAAATTTCAGAGACAGCCAAATCATAAGTTTTAAATCGTGCACCATTCTCAGTAGTATGATGACACCTCGAGACATCCCGCTCCGTCCTTCCCTGGGAAATGAGTCATCCCTTTGCCCAGCGGGTCCACCCTGTGTCTGCTTCCCCCACGCCATTAGTTGCTCGGTATCCCTCTCGCTTATAAGACTGGCTGGAGCAGTCTGGCAGCGCTTGTGTTCAAGTCCCCTGTATTTTACTCAATAATGCCCCCAAAGCACAAGGGTACCGATGCTGGCAATTAGGATATGCCAAAGAGAATCTGTGAAGTGCTTCCTTTAAGTGAAAAGGTGAAAGTTCTCAACTTAATAAGGAAAGAAAAAGGTGGTATGCTGAGATTGCTAAGGTCTACAGTAAAAATGAATCTTCTATCCGTGAAATTGCACAGAAGGGAAAAGAAATTTATGCTAGTTTGCTGAGTGGTTATAATTGTTCCATTTTATTACTTGTTATCATTGTTCATCTCTTACTGTGCCAAATTTATAAATTAAACTCTATCATAGGTGTGTATGTATAGAAAAAAGCCCAGTATATATAGGACTTGGTATTATGTGTGGTTTTAGGAACCCACTAGGGTCTTAGAACTTACCCCTTGCAGGAGTGTCCAAACTTTTGGCATCTCTGGGCCACACTAGAAGAAGAGAAGTTGTCTTGGGCCACACATTAAATACATTGCAAGATGTAATCACAAAAAAATCTCGTAATGTTTTAGGTAAATATATGATTTTGTGTTGGGCCACATGCACGGCCATCCCGGGCTGCACGCAGCCTGCGGGCTGCGGGTTGGACACCCCTGCTTAGGGGGGGACTAGTGTATTAAGAATTCCTATCCGTGAATGTGGTACACCTCTCCTAAATAAGTATCTCATTTATTTAGGTGTTCTTTAATATCTCTTTAATTTTATATCTTCTTTTTACAAACCTTATGCATACTGGGGTGGGGAAAAGGTGGGTTTACAGTTGTGAGTATGTGAAATGTAGACTTTATTCTTGTATTATTATTTATCCATTATTGTATTATTTTCCACTCAAACAACTGTAAACCTACATTTGCCCCACCCTGTATTTTGTTGGATTTCTTTCTATTCCCTTAATCTTCTCTATCATAATTCATCACTCTATCAATTTTTGTAGCTTGTAACATTTTTAATCTAAATTCATACCTGTAATAATGACTTTTTAAATACAAAGCCTGCCTGGTCTACAATAAGCAGGGAATGTTTTTAATTTTCCATACTGGGTGGGAGGGTTTGGAACAAAAACTTTCTCAGGTGGTACATTTTATCCTTTATGACTTTGGCTCTAACCTTCACACTACCAATGTGGGGTCTGTGGTTTTGTGATAAGTCTTTGCCTTCTCTGGCCTTAATATCACCCATGGTAGAGCATCTCAAAATGCCAACCATTAATATCCTCCCTCCGTATACACAAGTCATTTCCCCACTGAGGGGGAATCTATTCCTCCATCCCCTTGAATCTGGATTGGTCTATTGTTTCTTTCATAAATAGAAATGGTAAAATAATTTCATGTAATTTTCAAAGATAAGTCATCAGAAGGCTTGTGGCTTCTGTAGAGGTTTCTCGGAATGCTCACTCTGGGAAGGACCCAGCCGCCACGTGAGATGAAACTGCTGTGCTGTGAGGAAGCCCAGTCCAGTCATATGGAGAGGCCAGGTTAAAAGAGAGATGATATCCATGACAAGGAAGTGGAGAAAAGGGACACCTCGTGCACCGTTGCCAGGAATGCAGATTGGTGCAGCCACTAGGTAAAAATTAAAAATGGAACTTCCTTATGACCCAGCAACTCCACTTCTGGGTATATATCCAAAGAAACCCAAAACTCTAATTCTAAAAGACACACCCCTATGTTCACTGCGGCGTTATTTATAATAGCCAAGATATGGAAGCAACCCAAGGGCCCAACAACAGATGAGTGCATTAAAAAGTTGTGGTATACACATACAATGGAATATTAGTCAGCCATAAAAAGAATGACATCTTACCATTTGCAGCAGCATGAATGGATCTAGAGGGTATTATGCTAAGCAAAGTAAGTCAGTCAGAAAAAGATAAAAAAGATAAAAAAGATGCACATTATTTCACTTATATGCAGAATCTACAGAACAAAATAAACAGACCAACAAAACAGAAACGAACTCATAGATACAGAGAACAAACTCATAGTTGCCAAAGGGCAGGGGGGTTGAGAGACTGGGTGAAGGGATTAGAAGTCTACGTTGGTCATTACAAAATAGTCACGGGGATGTAAAGTACAGCACAGGGAATATAGTCGATAATATTGTAGTTAGTAACTATGTACAGTGCCAGGTGGGTACTTGAAATATCGGGGGGATCACTTTGTAAAGTATGCGATTGTCTAACCACTATGCTGTACACCTGAAACTAATACAAAATAATACCGAATGTCAAAAAGAAAAAGAGAGAAAGAGCTCCCCATCAACCCCTAGCTCCTCCAGCCATCCCAGCTCAAGCAGGAGACAGAGTGGAGAAGGTTCCCGGTGACTCCTGCCACAGATGCCATCTGGATGCGACTTTGTGAGAGACCGCAAGAAAGGACTACTCGGTTGACCCTAATCAACATAGAAAAACATGAGAGAGAGTAAAAATTGTTATTTGAAGCCACTAAAAATTAGAGGGCTTACTATCCATCTGAAACAAAGCAACCGATAACTGAAACTAACGCTATTCAGACTGTGTTTGGTGGACTCAGAGGGTTTCCAGGAAGAGCTCTGTCAGAGCATAGATGGGCTTGTGGGCTCTGTGCTGTCCGCATCGCTTCTTTCAGCCAGGAAAGCTCTGTTCTTATCTCTTACAATTGCTGCCCTGAAAATAATGTCTTTTAAAAAAGAAGAGGAAGATCAGAACGAGAGCGCCAGTGCTATCAGTCTGATAAATCCCACACCAGATGATCTGTAAATTTCCATCGATCATTATCTTTCCATGATAATATCACTAGATATCATCCAAAGAAAAAGCAATTAAGAGAGTGAAGAGTGAGAAATGGTAGTGACAATTCAGAATGGTTGACCTAAGTGCGGGGGATACTCTAACAAGGACTGGACTTGTCTAACAATGAGGTGACCTGTGTTGTGGGGAGGTGAGCCCCCACTCCCACGCCCCACCTCACTCTCTGCGGCACATCTTCCTCCACTGCACAATTCTGACCTAGGTCATATTTCCGACACATGCTTCGAGACACGCTTTTAAGTTTTTGCCAGTAGTTATTATTTATTCAATATTTCCTTTACATTAGACTACTTTTCATATAAATGAATTTGGAGTTGATTTTCCCCCAATATACTCCAAAATATATGCACAATTTTTTTAGATTTTATTTATTTATTATTTTTAGTGAGGGGAAGGGAAGGAGAAAGAGGGGGAAGAAACATCAATGTGTGGTTGTCTCTTGAGCGCCCCCTACAGAGGACCTGGTCCTCAACCCAGGCATGTACCCTGACTAGAAATCAAACCAGAGACCCTTTGGTTCCCAGGCTGGCGCTCAATCCACTGAGCCACACCAGCCAGGCCAATATGTGCACAATTAGTAAAATGATATTCCACTAATTAAAATCACCACATTTGTCAAAACACTGGACTAGATGATCCTTTTCAACCCTTTTCTATGGGTCAAATACTCTCCAAAATATATTATCTTATTCAAAATTGCATTCATTTCACAGGCCTTAGTCAGCTTTCCCCACTTGTTTCAAGGTCTTGTTCAGGTCCTGGTCCGCATCCCTAAAACTTTCGCTTGTTCTCCGTGTTGACAAACCCCCATGGGTGTGACCCTGAGGTCCCTTACACACACACACAGGCCCACACAAAGCCCTCAGCATGAAGCCCAGATACTAACTTTTTTGAAGGCGAAATATAAGGGAACACCTATGTAACCTAGTGTTGTGGGTTTCTTTTGTTCCCATGCCTCGTTCCTTTTAGCCATTGGTCATATATTTACAAAGAATGACAAATGAGATGCCTGTGAAGATCTCTATTTTGGAAAAATGTCAACTCCGTCTTGGCAAAAGCCAATCGCGAGGCAGCCTTAGAATAAGAAAAGAAAAAGCTTAGTTTTTTTTCCCAGCTTAGTTTTCCAGAGCAAAATTAATTGTGAGAATGCAACTCTTTCTAAGTCTCTGGGCACTCATGCCTTTCCTCCTGAGAGGTAGTTACAAATGATTTTGCACTTTCTGTGCTGAGTAATGTGCGAAAATTCACGGCCTGGAGAGGAGGTGGAACGTTGAAATATAGCTCAACCTGCTCCGGGCTCCAGGGACTCTGTCGGCGCTCCCGGGCCGGCTCCTCCTGCTCTGAAAATCACCCATATTCTCTGCGCCCTTCATTTCTCAGCCTTGACCACCCCGTGAGCTTAGCCTTGTTGTTTTTTCCATGCCCGTACCACGGAGAAGCTATTAAAATTGCCCGTGCAAGAATCTTCTCTGCCAAATAGGCCCAAAATCTTCACCTGCTTAAGAGACTCTTAAGCCTTGTTTTTCCACATGCCAGCTAGTAAGACATTCATTTTGAATTCATTAATTCAACAGACATTTATCAGTTCCCGTCGCGGGCTGTTTCCTATATGAGACTGGCGACACATCAGTGAATAAAAGGCTGTAACTTCAATAAGCTGAAATGCATGAAACCAAACAGTTAAATAGCTGACGAGTCAGCCCCTCCTCCACCACCTCCAATCACTGGTGCCCTGCATAAAAATGTTTAACTGTGAAAACACAGTAAAAACAGCAATGATCCTTGAAATGACACAAGAACTAAAACTGCATATTGAAAAAGCACAGTATAGTAAAACAAAAACTGATGCACAAGCATCAAAATCCAGGTGTTAATGCATATGTGTGTACTATACCATGTTAATATATTTATAACATATATTATGTAATACATGTAATATATGTGCTATATTTTTACCTTCTAAGCAAAAATATCAGCAGTATAACAGCTCTCCACAACAGCAGCCATTGCCAGAAGATAGTTAAGGGATATGTACAAAGTGCTAAGAGAAACAAAATATGACTAAAAAAACACTATACCCCACTAAATCATCTTTCAAATATAAAGGCATTTTTTAACATGAAACAATTCATGGAGTATAAAGTCTGTAAATCCTTCTTGAAAAAAAATTAAGGTAAAATTAAATCCAAACAATGAAGATATGAGTGGAAACCTGGGCCCAACAGGACTAATGCACCATCCAAAGTCCAAAGATATGGGACTTACGGCCAAGATGGAGGCATAGGTAGACGCACTGTGCCTCCTCGCACAACCAAGATAGGGACAACAACAATACAGAAACAAAATAACAACCAGAACTGACAAAAAATTGAAGTGTATGTAAGTCGGACACCCAATGATTTAAAAATAGACATGCTCATCCAGACCGGTAGGAGGTACGGAATCAGGCCGGGCGAGGGACGCGGAGCGGAGAGCAGAGCAACCTGGGCAGCGCGCAGGACTGCAGCGGGCAGACCCTGGGCGCAAAAGTGGTGGTGGCTGGTGGGCCCCGGCCAGGGGGAGGCAACCCGCAGACCCAGCGAGGTGGCCATTGTGAAGCAAGGCACTGTGCCCAACTCAGGGTCCCAGCACCGGGAAATAGAGCTTTGGGTCACTGACTGAAAAGGAAGGTCCTGCAGGGTGCACAGGCCCACCCACATGGGAACTGGCGCCAGAGGGGCCCAGTTAGCTTACGGACAGCCGTGGAAGGGTCTGAGGTCCTACAGAGAGCAGAGCGGGCGCCATTGTTCCTTCTCGGACCCCGCCCCCACATACAACGTCACAACCCAGGGTGCCCCACCCTGGTGAACTCGTAAGGCCCCACCCCTCACTACAGGAGCTCCACAAGACCAAAACAACAACAACAACAACAACAATAACAACAAAACCAGCAAAAAGATGGCTCAAACAGCAGAAGAATTGAAAGCCCCAGAACCCATCCTTTTAAATGACCAAGAGATAGCCAACCTATCAGATGCACAGTTCAAAGCACTGGTGATCAGGATACTCACA
>CM052546.1:17002211-17020082 GCA_028533065.1 Trachops cirrhosus
AGTTCCCATCAGACTGTCAGCTGATTTCTCAAAAGAGACCTTATAGGCAAGAAGGGGATGGAAAGAAGTCTTCCAAGTCATGAAAGGCAAGGACCTACATCCCAGATTGCTCTATCCAGCAAAGCTTTCATTTAGAATGGAAGGGCAGATCAAGTGCTTCTCAGCTAAGGTCAAGTTAAAGGAGTTCATCATCACCAAGCCCTTATTGTATGAAATGTTAAAGAGACTTATCTAAGAAAAAGAAGATAAAAAACATGTGTAGTAAAATGACAGCAAACTCACAATTATGAACAACCACACCTGAAACAAAAACAAGAAGAGACTAAGCAAACAACTAGAACAGAAATGGAACCACAGAATTGGAGAACACATGGAGGGTTAGCAACAGGGGAGTGGGAGGAGGAGAGAGCGGGGAAGGGTACAAAGAATAAGTAGCAATGAATGTAGATAGAAAATAGACAGGGGGAGGGCAAGAATAGTACGGGAAATGTAGAAGCTAAAGAACTCATGACATATGGACATGAACTAAAGGGGGGAATGTGGGTGGGAGAGAGTGTTCAGGGTGGAGGAGAATGAAGGGGGGATAATAGGACAACTGTAATAGCATAATCAATAAAATATATCAAAAAAAACAAAGTCCAAAGATATGCAGTTTTGAGGGAATTCAATTTCACTCACACTTATTGGCTGACTTTACTCAGGTTGAGAGCAAATAAGCAACCCGATGTTCTCATGTGACTTGCCTACGTAACTGTCAAGATATCATTTGACTTGTCCCCAATGAATATACAGCTTGGTCTGTCATCAAAATTTTATTTCCACAGGAACAAATATAAAGGACACATGGACAAAAACTAGGGGGGGTGGAAATGGGAGGGAGGTGGGGAGGGATGGGTGGGTGGGATGTGATGGGAGTAAAGGACAGAAAACTGTTCTTGAACAACTATTAAAATAAAAATTTTTTTTAAATTTCTTTCCCAAAAGTACAATGAGGTGTACAGGAGATAAATATCAATTATATCTCAATAAAACTAGAAGAAAGGAACATAATAAAATGAAAATGAAAATTTCTGAAAAAAAAAATAAACTTTAAAATGTATCTGTGCATATGTGGCCCACAGATCACAAGTCTGTAATTTCTCTTCCAAAACCTCTCCAACTCTGACAGGCAGTGATTTTTTGACTCAGGGCAGAGGCAGAGGGTGGACGTGACTCAGGGATATTCTGCTACTGGCAGTGCTGAACCTCCCGTTCTTACTCAGCACTGTGCCACGAGGCTGAGCCGATCAGACCCTTCTCTGAAGAAACGTGCTGTGTGCAAAGCTTCATGCTCACTGCCGTGGAGGGATGCAGTGATAACGCACATGGGCTGCACCCTTCTCAGAAGACTGTGCCTTTGAGCTTTGCTGTGCAAGTGGAATGCACTTGGAGTTCTGATTTTTAACAATAACATGACCCTAGGAGTTGATTGCACACAAAGCACTTTCACGTCCCTTGTCTCCTGGGATGCTCGTAGCAACTGAGAATCACAGAAGTTGAGATTAGTGTTCCCATCGTACAAGAAACCAAGCAGTTCGGCAATGCTAAGGTACTCATCTACGGTCACAGAGCTACTAAGTGGGGGATGGGACTCGAAATCGTGTGTTCTGATTCACACTTCTTTGATTTGTTTTTTTCTAATATACTATATTTGTTCGCCCTAACCCAATCAATGTATATATGGGCAGCTAGAGTCAGGCCTACAGTCTACTTTCATGGAGAGAGGAAAGTAAATATGCCAGATGGGACTCCCATTCATGACCTTAGTCACTTATACTCCATGCCCAAAGCACCAAGTATATTGACTATTGATATTACAGTTATAAATCTGAGATCTAAGCTGTCTTTTTCAACATCCTTGTGCCATCTGTAGGTCTTTGAACCAGAATTACTGGATTTTTTTTTTAAGAAACTATCTTTCTTAAGAGTCTGATGCAGTGACAAAGTCCTAGACCATGACAATCACTCAACATACAATATTACTGGTTGAATAGTGTTACTAATCACTGCTTTCATCCAACATAGCCTGGATTTACTCTCCCTCCTGAACTAAAATACATGTTGCATTAGGCAATGAAGGACAGCGGTCATTGAGAGACGGGACACAGACAAGGTGAACTCTACAATAACCCCTGCTATTGCCTTGAAGAGTCTCCAGGCCATGTCCCAGGCCAAGCGGGCAGAGCCCCAGGGGTGCACTGATTCAGGAAACTTAGTGGAGACATTGGGCAGACCAGTGCGCCTACGGTTCACAGGTCAGAGAACAAGAAAGGAGAGAGCTGGGGAGAGGGGATTTCAGAGACGGGCAGGTGGTCTTCAAGTGTTCAGCAGAGTGCTGATCAGCAGTGATGGAACTACAAAAGGCCAGGAGAGCACCTGAAAATGTTAGAAGGAGCAGTGCTCCGTGCTTAGAGAGGGCTGAGAATACAGTCATGTCCCACCAGCCAAACTGGACAAACTTATAATTTATGGAATATTGTCTAGATAATTCAGAAGGGTCATGCCTCAGAGGTGGGAAATAATAAACCCTAAGAGAAATTTTCTCTGGTCTCACCTAGCAAAACTTAAAAGACCTAAAAGAAGCACACTGGTTCTAAGAACCTTAACTGTCTCTCAAAACACATCTCAAGATTATTTATAATAATACAAAAATATTTAGCACCTACCAAAGTAAGACTTGTAGTGTCTGTCATCCATCCAGTTGAAACTTACCACCAGGCACACAAATGAGCAGGAAAACATGACCCATAACACGGAAAAAATCAACCACTCAAAACCAACCTAATACTGACATATATGTCAAAATTAGCAGACTAGAATGTTGAAACATTGTAACTATATTCCATATGTGCAAAAAGCTAGAAGAAAAAGTAAAGGTGTTGGTTAGTGATGTGGAAGACATTTTCCAAAGACTAAAATCAAACTTCTAGACATGAAAACCATAATATCTGGAATGAAAAATACACTGAATGGGAATAATCACAGATTAGGCATTGCAGAAGAAAATACTACCAAACTTGTATATCGAGTTGACTTGGATAAAAGGAAACAGAAAAAAGTTCAAGAACAAAACAAACTTTAGGTAGCCTAACATCCATGTACTGACGGTTCCTGAGAAGGGAGTGGGGTGGGGGAGACAAAAAATAACTTTTTTTAAATGGCCAAAATGTATCTATCGTTTATGAAAACTATAAACTGACCATATTAGTTTTCAGAGGTTGCCATAACGAAGCACCCAAACCAGGTGGCCTACACAACAGAAACTCACTGTCTCCTCCTTCTGAAGGCTGGAAGTCTGGACTCAAGTGTCGGCGGGGCTGGCTCATTCTGAGGGCTCTGAGGAAGAACCTGTTGCCGTCCTGCCCCCTAGCTTCCGGTGTTTGCCAGCAACCTTTGGCATTCCCTGGCTTATGGAAGCATCATCCTGATCTCTGCCTTCACCTTCACACGACACTTTCCCTATGTGTGTGTCTATGTGCAAATTTCCCGCATTTGTAAGGACACGAGTCACGTTATATTAGGGCCTGCCCTAATAAAAGTCCTCTTAACCAGTTACATTTGCAACAGCCTTATTTTCAAACCAGGTCACATTCTGAGGCACTGGGCATTGATTGGGACTGCAACACACTGATTTTGTAGGTACACAGCTCAACCCATAACACACATAGACCAAGAAGCTCAACAAACCCCAGGCACAAAAATAAGTAAGAAAACTACACTGAGGCAGATCAGAATCAAATACTCAAAACATAAAAAGAAAAGTCTGAAAAGCAACCAAAGGAAAAAAAGAAACAGTATATACACAGAAGCAGAAATAAGGATGGCAGCGGATTCCTCATCAGAAGAAATGCTAGCGAGGCAACAGTAGATCAGTACGTTTAGATGATCAATCTAGAATTTAATTTCCAGCAAAAACAGCTTTTTAAAAATGAAGATGAAATAAAGACTCTTCCAGACATGGGAAACCTGAAACAAGTTACCATCAACAGACCTGCCCTATGAGACGTGTTAAATAAAGGAAGTCCTCGGGCAGAGAAACAGTAACTGCAAATGGAAAATGCAATCCATACAAAAGAATAAAGGGCCCTGAAAATGGTGATTATGTGAGTAAATATATGAGATATTGTTCTTACCATTTTTATTCTAGCTGTGACTCCAGACAGGATCCAAAGAGGAGTGTTACCATCTCGCCTCTGGGTTTTATGGAGACGAGACGTACTTTATCCACCCTTCTGTGTTAGCCTCCTAAAACACTGTATCAACCTCAAAAGGGCACAGGAAGGGTGTGTTCTTGCTGTCTCAATTTCTTTGAAAGATAATTGAGTGTTCAAACAAGAACAATCGTGGAGCTTATAACAAGGAGAGGTAAAATCTGGGACAACTCCGGCACAAAGACTGGGAGAGGAAACGAAGGGGCGCAGTTGTGAGTTTCTGGCAGGTGTGTGAAGTGACAGGCGCTCACTTGCAGGCAAACTGTATAATGAAAGATGCAAAATGTGTCCCCCTCGAGCAACTTCTAAAACAGCAAAACAAAGAGTTATGGCTCATGAACTGAGAAAGCGATCGTTAAAAATAATTAATGCCAAAAAAGGCACAAATAAAGAGGAAAAGGAGAACAAATAACAGGTGAGAAATTTTTTTTTAAATAACAGTAAGAAAGTAGATTTAAATCTGACTGTGTCAACAATCACATTAAGTATAAATAATCTGGGTCCCCAATTAAAAGACAGAGATTGTCAGACTGGATTAAAAAAACAAGACCTATCTGTTGCCTGCAAGAAACCTTTTAAAATGTAAAGACATAGATGGGTTAAAAGCAAAAGGACAGATAAAAATATAGCATGCTAATATGAATCAAAAGAAACCTGGAGTGGTTATTGATATCATACCAAATATATTCTAGGGCAAATAATATTACCGGTGATAAAGAAAGTCACTCCCAAATAATTAAGGGGTGGATTCATTCAGAGAACAGAGCATCCAATGTGTCTATGTACTTAGAAACAGAACTTCAAAACGCACGAAGCAAAAACTGACAGACTTGAGAGGAGAAGCAGATAAATGCACCATTGTAGTCAGAGATCTTGGTACCCTTACTGAAATTACCCAGAAATTCACAGAACAAGTAGACTGAAACCCAGGAAGGAGACAGACAACTCGATCAAAACATCCAACAACTTGACCCAATGGGCATTTAGAGAACACCCCAACCCAAACCATGGAGCGCATGTCCTAGTCAGGGGGACACAGGACATTTTTCAAGACAGAGCATATTCTGGGCCATGAAGCAAGTCACAATAAATTTTAAAGGATTCAAGTCATATAATGAAATTAAATTAGAAATCAATAACGGAAATATATCTGAAAAATACCTAGAAGTCTGGGAAATAATTAATATGCTTCTAACTCACTCATGGGTCAGAGAAAAATCAAAATGGAAATTAGCTATTACATATAAAGTTGCCATGAATATTTGAACAGGATAAGATTAAAAACACATCAAAATTTATAGGTTGCCACTAAAGCAATACTTAGAGAGAAATGAATAGCATTAAATAGCTATAGTACTAGAAAAGGAGAAAATCAATTACCTGTTTCCACTAAATAAGAAATAACAAAAACCAGAGCAGAAATCAATAAAATAGGAAATAGAAATAAACAGAGAAAATTAATAAAACCAAAAGCTTCTCCTTTAAAAAGATCAATAAAATTGATAAACCTCTAGCCAGACTGACTGATCAATGGGTAAAGAGAGAACTCATGAATTACCAAAATCATGAGCGAGAGAAGTGATATCATTATAGATTTACTCCACAGATATTAAAAAGGAAGTAGGGAAACATTATCATAGCTTTATGCCAATAAATTTGATCATTTAGATGAAAGAGGCAACTCCTTAACAGACACAAACTATGAAAGATTATTCAAGAAGAAATAGATAACTTCAATTGCCATGGATATATTAAATAAATTGAATTCATAATTAAAACATCCCCACAAAAGCAATTACCACCTCCAGGCTCAAGGACTTCACTGGTATATCCTACCAAACATTTAAAACATAATACCCATTCTACACAAACTCTTTCAGGAACCTGAAGAGGAGGGAATACCTCCCATTTAATTTTACGAGAACAGCATTACTCTAACACCAAAACCAGACAAAGACAAACAGGAAAGGAAACAACCAATATTTCTCATGTACGTGGATGCAAAACTTAAGAAATATTTAACAAATCTAATCCAATAGTACATTAAAAGGATAATACAATGTGGCATGTCCTGGAAACATAATCATACGTTTATATAAAGGTTTGTACACAAATATTCACGGCAGTTTTATATGTGATGGCTGAAAATGGAAACAGTCCTAACATCCACCAACAGATGACTGGAAAAACAAATTCCATGCAGGGGAACACTACTCAGCAATAATAAAGAATGCGTTACTGAAGCATACACCCACGTGGATGGGTCTCAACAACTATGCTGAAAGAAGACAGACTTGAGAAAAAGTACATACTTTAAAATTGTATTTACATAAAGCTCTAGAAAATGCAAATGACTCGATAGTGACAGAAATCACCCAAAGTGGGAGCCTGGAGGTGGGGGGAGATAAGGAGGCAGCATAAGGATGGGGGAACAGAAAGAAGACATTAAAAAGGCTCATGAGGAACCTTTTTGAGTGACAGGTACGTTCATTATCTTGACTGAGGTGATGGTTTTACAGATGTGGGCATACGCCCAAAGGTGTCAAATTGTACACTTTAAATACGCACAGTTTATTATGTGTCAGTTATACCTCAATAAAGAGGTTTTAAACAATAGATCCACTTACGATCACACTCCAGTAAGGGCCTGTTTTAAACGGGATCAACTCTACATAGCAGGATTATGAAAAAACCAAGACATGCAAAGTTTGCAAAAATCATCCATCAGCATTACAGCCATGCTGGACCAAAAACCATCTAATCTGTACTCTGCCTGGGGGACTGAGTTTGTTCGATCATCAATTGTTGCCAATTCACCTTGCTAATATTAAGGTTTCCCAAAGTAGATTCTGAATTACGCGTGCTCTGGGGGAGTGGTTAGTAAGTGTCATGCAAAAAAAAGGACCCTGTGACCAAAAGAATGGAAAAGTCTAAACTCAAACTATGTTCTTTATTACAGGACTGTGCCAACCTTTCCCTGTGCCAGTGTGCATTTTAACTCGGTGAGGCCATGATGTATACCCAGCGTTTCTCAAATGTCTTTGATCACAGAGTCCCTGCTCTCCTAGACCTTTCCCCAGGAGTAGTGCCCCATCTAGCATCATAGGGGCACTCTTTGAGAGCGTTTCCAGGCTCCTCCGTGTCTAAATGGAGGGAGATCAAAGGGAGACATCAAATAAGGGCCGATCATACGCATATAGGCTGTTCCCAATAGTTCAAGCAATACATGGGAATCCAGAAGCCAAAAATAAAATGCTTCTGCCATTCCCCTTGCTTCACTGTTTCAGGACACCAACATGAAAGACTTCTCCTCAGCAGGACGACACTCCCCTTCATGAACATGGATGATCAGTCAGTAGTTGCCTGTGCTCAAAACAGAGTGATAGACTCGCAGAGAAACAAAGAACACCCATCAGGAGAGAGAGAGGGAGGAGGGGGCTTGGGAACCATCTCCGTTAAGAGGGGTGATCCCACCACCAATAGCTACATCTCCAGGGGCCCCATTTATCACCATAACCTCCCACTTCAAACACGGAGTTCACAGTCTGGGGACCTCCATCCATCTTCCAGTTGACAAATGGCATCGTAAATCTTCCTTTCACCTCTCAAAAGGGCCACAGCTGAGCTAGAAGAGCCCTCCCCCAGTCTCTCTCCGCCTCCTGCCTCTTCAACCTGGGCACCATTCTTCTTGAGGAGTTAAACAAAACCAAGCTGTTCTGCCCAGCAGTGAAAGAGCCTGACCTCCTCCCAAAGGAGCAGGGGACTCAGCCCCAGCCAACAAGGCAGCTGGGAAGACTGAACAATGCAGGGGGCAGAAGGAAGCACATGAATATTCAAGCCTGTTCGGGGCCACTGAGAGCCACCTCAAAGGGAAGCCTCGCTGCTCCTTCCCACTGCAGAAAGAGCTAAGAGGACCAGCCAGATAGCACTGAGCCCTTCAAAGTTCCAGCATTAGCCAGAGAGAACTTGAGCATCCAGAGGCTGTTCAAACTCAAGAATGAATAATGACAAGTCTTCTCTGCCTCTGTTCCTTCCCTGGGGGCGTCTCTGAAGATTGGGGCTTGAACTGCCCAGGTCCACCTCATGTTGGGTCATTCCCCAATTCTGTAAATAGAAAAACTCATGCACAGAGATGAGACTTCCCCAAATACACACACCAGAGAACTCGTAAAAACCAGAGCTAGGACCTAGCCCCCTAACTCCACATTCATTATACGTTCCACTAGATGGACTAGAGACTTCTAACCTTAAGGCTGGAGGACCTCTGGATCTCTAGGTAAAACTTCAGAGAGATGTGTATACTTCTCAGAAGAGGTTTCACAGTTCGTATTATCCACTCAAAGGAGTAGATAATTACAATTAAAAACCATTGCCTGGGAGGGGAGGGTTGGGTGGGTGGGCTGGAATGGGAGTAAAGGATAGAAACTGTACTTGAATGATGATTAAAATAAAATAATTAAAAAAAAAACATTGCCTGCAACAGGAGTAATTCGGTTCCCAAAGCAGAAGGAATGGCAGAAAAAAGTTGGACTGAAATGTCAGCTGCTAGTTTTAGGGACAGAAAGAGGCACAAATGGACAAAAGTGTTTGGGGAGGGGGCACTGGTAGGGCTGCCCTGAGGGAAACTGAATGGGGAAGGTTGGTTTACACTTTCCCATCTCCTCCTTTAGCCTGCTACCCTAGTCTTCCGCAGTCCTCATCTCTTTCTTCATTTATCTCCCATAAGCAAAGTAAACCTGTGTTGCCCTAGCCAGATTGCTCAATTGGTTGGAGTGTTGTCCTATGCACCAAAACATTATGGGTTCGATCCCCGGTCAGGGCATATACCTAGGTTTCAGGTTTGATCCCCATTTGGGGTGCATACAAGAGGCAACTGATCAATATTTGTCTGTCACATCTCTCTCCCTTCTCTAAAATCAATAAACATACCCTTGGGTGAGAATTAAAAAAATACATCTGTGCCATATCCCATTCCCTCAGGTTTTAAGTTCTTTTGAAAACCGGTTCATGCTAAAGTATTTATGACTTACTGAGGTTTTGCTTCACATGAGTCCTCAATGCCTTAAACAAGTGAATAAAGATGGATGATCAGACACCGTAGCAGTGGGGCTTAGCAGCCATTTGGGCTGCAAAGAAAGACGTTTCAGGAGTGCTCAAAGGTGGAGTTGATTTCTGAAGTCCAACAATGCCCAGTCGAAATTGTCTTTGAAAAGCCCATGAATCTCTCAGAAACGTGATCTTTTGTGTCAACACTGGATGGAAATAGGTATAGACGGTAGCCATGCTACATGTCAAAATCCAAATCTTTACACACTGCACACCCAGTGTGGCAAAGTGTCCACGTGAAGAGAAACCACAGAAATCAAGACCAGCTGAACTCTCGTCTTTGCACATCTCCCGCCTCACAGCTCACTCCGGAGCACCGCAGCACAGGGGGATGGTAGACACGAAGTGCCTTTGCTACTGAAACTGCCGTTCTGTCATGCCTGCCTCTGTTGCTGTTCTGCTTTGAGCTGTTCCATCTGTCTGGGCTAGGCAGGCAGCGGGGTCCGTGAGGTGGGTGTCTGATGGCATTCCCCACTGACAGTGGGTTGGGGGGTTTCTGCTCACATAATCACTGTTGGCCCAACAATTCCCCATCATAACAGGCTCCTATGGGCCCTTAGAGGGGAGATGTTATCAGTTCTATTTTCCTCTCCTAGGAAAGTGACTGAGTAGTGGATTCACGGAACTGGACTAGGGAACCTCAGTCAGAGAAAGGGTGCTGGCCGACCCATCGTTGGGAGGCCTGAGTTAGCACCCCGGTCTTGCCAGTGGCTCCCTGCAGAACTCCGAGGGTGCCTTTCCGTCTCTCTGCTTCCACATCTTCATCTACACAAGGAGGGGGTTGATGCTCAGGAGCCCTCGATTTCTTTCCAGCTCTGAAATTCTGCGCTGCTGGCCCAGCTCTGTCACTGGCTGGATAATCCGGGCCAACAGTGTCCCCAACCTGGGCTCCTATTCTGGCTCTTCCATCTCTAGCTGTATGACCTCGTACCCGGCATAACCTCTTTGCGACTCAAATTCCTCACCACTGGAGGACAGAATGAAGATCCTGACTTCACAGAATTACACGAGCTGATCCCCCTAAAGAATACAAACAGCAGCCCTGGCTGGTGTAGCTCAGTGGATTGAGCACGGGCCTGCAATCCAAAGGGTCACCAGTTCGATTCCCAGTCAGGGCACATGCCTGGGTTCTGAGCCAGGTCACCAGTAGGGGGTGCACGAGAGGCAACCACACATTGATGTTTCTCTCCTTCTCTTTCTCCTTCCCTTCCCCTCTATCTAAAAATAAAATAAAGAAAATATTTTTTAAAAGAATACAAACAGCACAAGCACATAGTAGATAACTAAACAGCAGCCAGTTTTACAAGAAAACAAGGGGGTTGGGCCAGCTGCACTCTCTTTCAGCTCCACTCTTCCCTGAGTCTATTGCTCATTTTCTGGTCAATCATGTTGTCAATTATTGGTTAGTATCAAGTGCCCCTGAGAATCAATCACTTGAGTTGACTGTGCCAGGGGCACGTGGAAATCTTTGCCCTGGTCTGAAAGCCCCACCGGTTATGCAATATTATCTTGCGGGTACAGCCCCACCCCAAGAATTGGAGGCTGGGATTCTAGTTGCTGCTCATCACAACATGTAACCTGGACAACTCATCCTGGCTCTGTCGTCACCTGTACAAGGCCTCCCGAGAAATGCCCCGGGAGGGGAAAGATGAGCCCCAAGTCGGGGAGATGTGGGATTTCTCTGGCCCCAGGCCTCTCTATTAGCCACCCTACAGCTCTCCCCGGGGAACAGGGCATGGGGTTTGCCAGGACTGTGATAGATATCACTGCAAACCCTGTTTGTGATGAGCTTTGCTTGATCCTGGTGTCGACCTTGCAAGGGAAGTGAGCAGCAGGTATGCCCATCACACGCCATCCAGGGACGGACCACGATTCCCACAGGTCACAGAGCACACTGGTGCAGTGGAAGGCAGGCAAACCCCATCCTCTTTAATTCCTAGGCACTTATTTTATTTTCCCAGACCCCTGGACAGAAAGGATCCTTGTCCCCCTCCCCCACCCTTCAGTCTAAAATACCTCAGGGTCGCTATGGTGACGGGAAAATGCCCCAATAACCCAAGTCCTAGAGGTCACCCATTCCTGACATCCACAGCGCTTGCCTGATCCCTGACCTCCGCCTCATTCTGAGTCGTCCCAGTTCTATGGGAATAATGCTCTGACACCCCACCCCCAACCTACCTCCTACCCCATAAAAGAATATGGGTTGAATGTCTGCCCTTGCTGACCATCTGCCCAGCTCCTGGAAGGTCACCCGCCCTCTCTGTTCTGCGGGCCTCCGCCCCGGCAGGAGAGCCCAGAGGACCGCCTTAGCTGCCTCTGCATTGCGACGCTCCTTTCTCCCTTCTTCCAATCCAGGCATCGCTGGGAGGGCAGTGCCCAGTCCCCGCTTCCTCCTGGACCAAAAGCAACCGGGCTAACAGGCAAAGCTGGGGGCAGTAGATGGGGGCCAAGGGGCCTCGACTCTGCCCTCGACCCCAACCGCAGCCCAGCAACCTCCATCTGACGCATCCCTGCAGCCACCCAACCCACGCATCCCCTCCGGCGCACATGCGGCTGCCTCGGCATTGAGAAGGGGCTGGGGCTGCTCCACCGCCTCCAACGAGATGGACTGAGATCTAACCCCCTCCCTCCTTTCTGGGTGGAAACTGGACTCTTGGCAATGAGGCCGGGTTGGAAGTGTCTCTGTGCTGCAGGAAACCCACATTTACAGAGAGAAATTGATTCAATGCAGAAAAGGTATGCATTAAATGAGGCCAGTCCCCAGTTAAAGTGCAGCGGCAGGTTTGACGTCAGCCGCCTCAGCCTCCGCCTTCTCCGCAATCCATCACGCCTTCTCCTCCCACCCGGGAACCCGCTGTCTTCGCGTGTCCTCCTCTCCCTTTATCAGACTGCCTCCAGAAAAGGTATCTCACGTCTGCCCTTTACAGCAGAGTGAGAATGTCCGTCACTGTGTTTTCGCTGCTATAAATATGCCCGTGTCTAGCCTCCTCTCTCAGTGTGGAACGGAAGGTGGTCATTCTTTGGGCCACAGGGTGAGGTGTGGATGAGTGATCAGGAACTGGAGAGGGAAGCAGGGAGTCCTGCCTGACCTTGAGCAAGGTACTCCGCTTCTCTGGGCCTCATGCCTCTCGTCTGACCAGTGGCCTGGCAGAATCAGACAGAGCTGTCCTACAGGAGGGTGTTCTGGCAGAGCAGAATTTGTTGACGAGATCCAGGGACTGGAAAGCTGGGCTTCAAGTCACACGTACCTGAGTTGAAATCCAAACCCGGACTGTGCGACCTAACGCAAGTTAGCTCCTCTCTCTAAGGGCAATTAAATCCGACACATTTCAGGGGGGTGAGAGAACTAAAACAGACAATGGAGCCCATACAATGCAGTGGGAAAAAGCAGGGACTCCGTAGCCAGATTATGTGGGTTTAAGCCCACAGCTCTATTTACTACCTGTGTGACCTTGTTTTCTTAGGAAAGAAGTCATGACCTCTCTGTGCTTCAGTTTTATCACCTCTAAAGGGCTAATAAAAACAGGTTGCTGGTTGTGAGGACTGAGTGATTTGATATATATGTAAAGTATTTACAACAGCACCTGGTACTGGAGCATACTAAGCATTAATAAGCGCTGGCCATTATTAGGGTTGGTTGTTTAAGTAAAGCCCTTGGTACCATTCCTGACACAGAGTAAGTACTCAGAGTAAATGATAGTCATTACCATAATGGCATTATTATAATAGTGTCATCTTTATAATGGTGACTGCCCCTGATACCCTACCATGTGAGGATGACTGTGGTCCTTAAAAATCAAAATGACAGGTTCAGGACCGAGGCATACTCAGGACTGTCAGTGGCTTGCAGGGCAGTGCATAAGAGGCAGTGGGTGGAGTCACTCGCACAGCAACGTGCTGGGGGTAGAAGGAAGGAAGGGAGTGGGAGAGAGAGAAAGAAGCAGCTTTGCTCAGACGAGGGCTCTGCAGCTGCCGGACTCTCGGCTTGCATCTGCTCCCGGTGTGACAGAGCTCTCAGTGGCCCGCCAAAGCTGCTGACCAAAAACTCATTTCTGTACGATGACAGGAAATGCCTCTCCGTGTCGCAGAGAATTTTGTACGTTCTCTATGCAGTCTCCTTACTTACACGTGATGCAACTGAGGATCAGAGAGGGAAAAGGAATTCACCCAAGGCCACACACCTGATGAGTGGCAGTCAGGACCAGAACCAGGATTTCTAAACCCAAGTCCAAGATCATATCCACTAGGGCAAGTACTTAGAAATGGAAATTGTGGCCCAGGAAGTGAGCCATGGGCCCTTAAACAGGTTCTCTCAGAGGTAAGCGCACAGAAAGGTGATATTTGGGATAACCAGGTGTGCTCTCTCCCCTTCACCTGGGAAAGAGAGGTTTATCTGCCCTTCACCCTGCCCGCTGTCTTTCCGCAGCTTCTGCGCCCTAGTGCTTTGCAGACATGCCCTAAAGACTGTCTAGCCCACTGAATTATATAACATCCCCACGTCACACTTCCCTGAAGGGCCCAGGTGCCATGCCACTGGTGTCATTGCTGCAGGGCTCACGCACAAAGGGAGGGAGTTTCAGACACAGCCAAGAGCGAAGAAAGAGGTTATTCTTTGCCTATCTAAAGATGATCTGTCCCCATATTTATGGTGGATGCCTTGGCTTCTTCTCATTGGCCAGATGGTCCTGGAGTTAATACGCTTCTCTCCAATAAAATACAAAAGGGGAGCAGCTGTAACTGCTGCTGCTGCTGGCCCTCAGACGGGCTTTTCTGCAGATGATGTTGGGGAAAGCAGCTTAAAATGTTCTGCAGAGATGACGGTGGAAATGTCCGTATTGGATCTGCAGGCAACACTGCCCAGGTTTTCTACAGCCCCATCTCTCAAGCCCAATCAGGGATGCTCGCTTCAGCCACACAGTAAATTCCAAAGAGAAACGTGGTAAATTCTCTCCAGTCCTTCCATTATGAATGCAGATAAAATCTGATCACTGAACAGCTAGTTGCCGCACATCACTGTGTACAGGATTCCACAAAGGTTACAAAGACAAACAGAATGGAGTGCCCACTTTTAAGGAGCTAAGAGTTTGGTAGGGGAGACATAATATGTACTTCTTCAAAATCAAACCGAGCTCTGAAATGCATCTGCTCATTAGCCCTGAGGCAGCCTTTGTCAACTTTCCACTAACATATCCAGAAGGCTGACGAAACACAGAAATTTGTAATGAGAAAAACAAAGAGCAAATCCAGTGGGAATGTTGACTAGTCGTGAGGCAGCTGACGTGGCTAGAGAAAAATTTAGCAAAGCCTTGTCTCAGATAGCCAGGCTTTGTCTCGTGAAACCCCATAAAGGATCTGCTCAGAGACAGCCCACCACCGCACAGCCACCTCGCTGTCACATGGTCACGGCCTTCTGAGGAGGCTGGGGCACAGTGCTTGGTACATGGTGCTTGGGACTTGGCACAGTAAACAGGTATCTGCCAAGGACCGAATGAATGCACAAAGCCCTTCCCTGATGCACCATTCTCGCCCGCTACTCCCCATGCCCCACTGCTCCCCCCTTTGCGGGACAGCACTCTGTGGGCATGGAGCAGGGAGAGCTGGACGTGGTAAACTGCATCCTGGAGCAGGTCATTCGTACAAACAAAACAATCCAATCTCAAAGAGAAATAAAAAAGGACTTCTGGTAGCCATACAGGGGTGGGCAAAAGAAAGGTTACAGTTGTAACACAAATAAGTAATACAATTAATAAATAATAACAAGAATAAACTCGCATACTCACAACTTGTAAACCTTACTTTGGTCAACCCCTGTATATGCTGAAAATTAGATTTTACATGTGTTCCGTTGATTCAGAGTATCAGAAAGAAAGGTGGAGGGACTGGGATGAAAGGCCGCCTCAGCAGGACAGAGTGTCCTAGGTCAGAGTTTCTCAGTCTGGCCTCCATTAACACTTGGGGCCACATCCTTCCTCCTTGTTTGGAGTATCTCATGCAGTGTAGGGTATCGGCAGCATCCCTGGCCTCCACCTACTAGATAACAGTAGCACACATGCCCCTCCCCAATCTGTACCAACTGAAAGTGTCTCCAGACATTATTACATGTCCCTGAGGGGACAAAATCACCCTCAGTTGAGGGTCACTGTCGAAGATAAATGTTCACAAAACTAGAAATCACATGGGAGCTATTCACATCGCGTCGCCCTCTAGCTGTGAAGCTCACCATCACCACACAAGCATACTCGGACCAGGGCCAGGGGAAGGCCATGGCCTTGAACATTGAGATATTTAGAAGGATAACTAGTTTTAAAAAAACAGTTATAGGCATTGGGGAGGTGGGGAACACTATAGAACAAGGAAAAGGAAGATTATCCTAAAGACCCCACAAATAATCTATGGCAAGATACAGAAGAAAATTTCCAACAACTGGTTTCTGTTCTCACCAGAGCACAGAGATCTGGCATCCATGAAATAAGCAGGAAACCATGAGGACAGGTGGCCAACTCGGAAAGATAACAGATACAATATGACTCAGTGCGATAAAGGATGGAATGAAATAAAAATGGATCAGATTTTTAAAAAATATTTAATGAAAACTAAAAATATAATCACAGAATCAAAATACACAGGATAGGCAGTAAAAAAGCAGATTTGATAAAGCAGAAAAATCATGACAGTAATGTGAGTGTTCTCCCGACTGCAAAGAGAGAGGCAAAAGATCCCAACCATGAGAAAACTGGAAGAACTTGACTTCTGGTCAAGATGGAGGGGTAGGTAGACACACTGTGACTCCTTGCACAACCAAAATAAGGACAACAACAATTTAAAAACAAAAGAACAACCAGTACAGACAGAAAATTGAACTGTACAGAAGTCCGATGACCAAGGAGTTAAAGAAGACACATTCATCCAGACTGGTAGAAGGGGCAGAGTCGGGAGCCAGGCAGAGAGGGCTCTCAGCAGGGTGACTGGTGGATCCCAGGTGCGCAAGGTGGCAGCGGGTGGACCCAGCAAGGCGGGTGATTGTAGAGGGGCACAGTGTGTCCAGTCCCACATTCGTGTGAAGATAAACCAGGACAAAATGGGGAGCAAGACAGATTGCCCAACCCAGGGTCCCAGCTCAGGGAAATAAAGCCTCAAAATTCTGATTGAAAACACCTGTGGGGGTTTAGGTGCCAGGAGAAACTCCCAGCCTCACAAGAGAGTTCATCGGAGAGACCCACAGGGTCCTGGACCATACACAAGCCCACCCACCTGGGAATCAACACTAGAAGGGCCCAATTTGCTTGTGGGAAGTGGGGAAAGTGACTGAAATCTGGCAAAGAGCAGAGCAAGCGCTATTGTTCCCTCTCAGACCCCTGCTCCACACACAGCGTCACAACCCAGCAACTGGGTTGCCCCACCCTGGTGAACACCGAAGGCTCCGCCCCTCACTACATAACAGGCACATCAAGACAAAAAAAAAAAATGGCTCAAACGAAAGAACAGATCAAAGTTCCAGAAAAAATACAACTAAGCAATGAAGAGATAGCCATCCTATCAGATGCACAGTTCAAAACACTGGTAATCAGGATGCTCACACAAATGGTTGAGTATATAATCACAAAATAGAGGAAAAAGTGAAGGCTACACTAAGTGAAATGAAAGAAAATGTACAGGGAATCAATAGTGATGGGAAGGAAACTGGGACTCAAATCAATGGTATGGACCAGAAGGAAGAAAAACTTCCAACCAGAAAAGAATGAAGAAACAAGAACTCAAAAAAATGAGGGGAGACTTAGAAACCTCCAGGACAAATTTAAACATTCCAACATCCAAGTTATAGGGGTGCCAGAAGGCGAAGAGGAAGAGCAAGAAATTGAAAACTTATTTGAACAAATAATAAAGGAGAACTTCCCCAATCTGGCAAAGGAAACAGACTTCCAGGAAGTCCAAGAAGCTCAGTCAGTCCCAAAGAAGTTGGACCCAAGAAGGAACACACCAAGGCACATCAGAATTACATTACCCAAGATTAAAAATAAGGAGAGAATCTTAGAAGCAGTAAGAGAAAAGGAGACAGTTACCTACAAAGGAGTGCCCATCAGACTGTCAGCTGATTTCTCAAAAGAGACCTTACAGGCAAGAAAGGGCTGGGCTGGAAAGAAGTATTCCAAGTCATGAAAGGTAAGGACCTACATCCAACATTGCTCTATCCAGCAAAGCTTTCATTTAGAATGGAAGGGCAGATCAAGTGCTTCTCAGATAAGGTCAAGTTAAAGGAGTTCATCATCACCAAGCCCTTACTTTATGAAATGTTAAAGGGACTTATCTAAGAAAAAGAATATAAAAACCATGTACAGTAAAATGACAGCAAACTCACAATTATTAACAACCACACCTAAAACAAAAATGAAAGCAAACTAAGCAAACAACTAGAACAGGAACATAACCACAGAAATGGAGATCACATGGAGGATTGGCAACGGGGAGGGGGAGGAGGAGAGTGGGAGAAAAGGTACAGAGAATAAGTAGAATAGAT
>CM052546.1:17020582-17056797 GCA_028533065.1 Trachops cirrhosus
CTAAGCAAACAACTAGAACAGGAACAGAACCACAGAAATGGAGATCACATGGAGGATTGGCAACGGGGAGGGGGAGGAGGAGAGTGGGAGAAAAGGTACAGAGAATAAGTAGAATAGATGGTAGGTAGGAAATAGACAGGGGGAGGGCAAGAATAGTAGGGGAAATGCAGAAGCTAAAGAACTTATGACACATGGACATGAACTAAAGGGGGGCAATGTGGGTGGGAGGGGGTGCACAGGGTGGAGGGGAGTGAAGGGGGGATGGGACAACTATAATAGCATAATCAATAAAATAAATTTTTAAAAAAAGAAAGAAAACTGGAAGAAATTAACAAGCTAATATGTAGATAGCATTCCTGAAAGTGGCATTAGAACAAAAGAAATTGAAGCGACAATCAAAGATAAAATAAAAATTAAATGCATGCAAATGGAAAAGACTCATGAAGACACAGGTTGAAGAAGTCCACTGGTTTCCAGGTCAGTTCAATTAAAATCCATCCTCACATTAAGAGATTTTAGAAATTATATGAGTATAGGGTTTAATGCTGCATACATGCAGCGATTTAAAGAAAATGAAATTTCTCTGAAGGAACAAACATCAAGCACTTTTCAAATTCCTACTCTGAAATGAATTATAACCCACACTCAGCCCGTTTGTACCGGGTAGGCGAGAGCTCAGAAAATCATGCTATCCATGTTCCCTTTTAAAAAGTCATTTTAAGGTATACCCCAGAGAGGGAAGAAATGAAGAGAAAAAAATAGGAGGACCTCAGAAATAGAGGATTAATGGTATAAAAATATCATACAAAAATACTGACAGTGAACACTGAAAGGTGCCCTGGCTGGTGTGGTCCAGTGGATTGAGCACTGGCCTATGAACCAAAAGGTGGATGGTTCAATTCCCGGTCAGGGCACGTGCCTGGGTTTTGGGCCAGGTCCCCAGTAGGGGGCACACAAGATGCAATCATCAGTCAATGTTTCTTGCATACATCAATATTTCTCTCCCTCCCCCTCTCTAAAAATACATAAATAAAAACACTGAAAAGTAATAAGAAATGAATCTCAATAATGATACTTCTAGATAAAACAATGTGACAATCTTATTATTGTTCTACAGTGTCAGATAGGTGCTAGACTTAGCAGGGTGATCATTTCATAATGCATATAAATGTCTAATCACTATGTTGTACACCTGAAACTAATATAATCTTGTATGTCAACAGTAACTGAAAAAAATTAGTATGGGAATAGAATATAAAAAGTAGTAAGTTAGCATAAATAATCTAGACCTAAATCCCAAAAATCTGGCCAAAAAAATGTTTAAAAAGAGTGAAATGTGCCCAAGGAGACCAGAAGTCACTGAAAGTGTCCTAAATGTTTTACAGCAAAGGCGAGTTAGCTCTTGACAAGATTAGATGCACAAAAGTAAAATATTACTCTCATAACAGAGTAATCGAACAGAATAGAACAACTCAACACCACCAGGCAAAAAATAGCATCTAATTCACAAAACACAGAAAATAATAAAACAACAGGAAGCATAAAATAACAAAAGAGACTATGTTGTAAACATAAAAAATAAACAGGAATGAGTTTAGCAACTCTCTTACATGACAAAGACTTTCAAAATGAGCAAACCCTCTGGTCCAAACTATTATAGTATCGTCTGTCAACTGCAATTAAAAAAATATTTTTAAGTCATCCTTGTGAGTGGGGCTTACATTTTTCCAAGCCCTCTCTTAAGCAGCACCTTATTCTGGTAGTTGCCAGGCCCGGGTCCTTGTCCCCTTTGACAGCTGGAGGTAAAACAGCCCGGCGGAATTGTACACGGGGTAAATGGAGCCCGTCGATGAAGCACTTAGCACAGGCTTGGCACAACCTAAAGGCTCCCCGAGCTGGGTCAGGGTCACGGCGGCTTTAGCCCTGGCAAGCCCAGTCTCCAGGAGCACAGGTCGACGTTGCTCCATCCAGGACACCATTGTCTCGTACCTGATCAATTACAACAGCCCCCTAACTAGGTGCCCTACCTTCAGACTCACCCCATGAACACATTTCCCACACTAGCCATCTTATCGATATTCCACTCCTCAGTTTAAAACCCTTCATTAGCTCCCCATTGCCCCAGGATCAAGTCCAAACCACTTAGAGCGGTTTACTGCGTCCTGCATGGTGAGGCCACTGCCTCTCTCCGCCTCCCGCAAGCCCCTTCTCTCCGAGCTGTCCTCTCAGCTCCCCCATCCGTGCTGTGTGTCCCCTTGCTCTGGGTCTTTGCACGCGCTGTGCCCTGCCTGGGGCTCTCCCACCACTCCACCCCTCTCCCTCCCTCCCTTCCCCAACTGACCTCAACTTCTGACACTTCCTCTAAATGTATTCATCCCCCAGCTCTCCACTGAAACGTCACTTCCTCCGGGAGTCTTTCCGGACTCTACACTAGGACAGATACGCCCAGAGAGACTGGCACCCCCATCAGAGTACACATCACTATTTGCTGTGGTTGCTTGTTTAGCTGTTTGCTCCATTACACGGAAAGTGATGTGTGGAAATGGACAATACTGAGTCCTGGGAAAATAACAAGAGAAACGGAGGGAAGGAAGGAAGAACAGGGGGAAGCAGGCAGGCAGGAAGCAACTGCCTCACCTGTCCAAGGTTTGCCTGCTTCAGGCCCTTGCTTTGTCTCTACATTTGGTTTTCCTCTCCATCTGACCTCTGAGAAGAAATGAAGGATAGGGAGCCACCCCCAGCAAATTGAAATAGAGGAGCATAGAAGAGAAGTTGAGGCATAGCAGTTTATTCTTTAAAAATCAATAGCTATACCTGAGAAATTTACCCATGGGAATTAAGAATTCACCATCAAGGCTCCGAATGTCCTCTGAGCCAAGGGCTCCTTCTGAGAAAGCTCCTTGGAACAGCCAAGTGCTTAGAGAGAGAGAAACCGAGGGGCCCAGAGCCCTAGCTGGGATATTAACAAATCATCTCAGGGATGAGGTCCCATCACCCCCTTCTTCCTGTGTGTCTCATGGTGACCCCCATGGGCTACCGCCTGAACCTAAGGGTTTGATGTCCATCTCCACCTGCTAAGCTGTGAGCAACTGCAGTCAGGACCCAGGTCCGAGGTCTGGGTGCCCTCAGCACTCCATATACTGCCTGGCACCTGGTAGATGCTCAAAAATGTTTTCTGCATGAATGAATGGCCTCTTTGAGTAAGCCACCTATTATCATCCCTTCTTTCCGTGCATATTCACTGCCTATCCAGGAACCCAGACGGACACGATTCCTCCCCGGTGGGGTCTGCCGTCTCTTGGAGACGGTAGATAGACACCGAGCACATGGTTCCGGGTGAGCTCGGTGTTAGAGAAGAGACAGTCACTGTGACCTGGGAGCCTACAAGAGGGACAGTCAAAGCTGAGAGATCTGAAAGCTGTATGGGATTGAGCTGGGCAAAGGGAGGGGAGGTGGGAGAGAAAGGTCCAGGGAATGGGAAGAATATGAGAAAATGTCCCAGATGGAAAAACGTGGCCACGGAGGTGGCTCCGAGAGGAGCCGAGGTCCCCGAGCCTGGAAGCCAGCACAGTGAAGTGCGGCTGGTTTCACACGTGACCTAGCCGGGGAGCCCTTTCTTCCAGTGAAATTCTGTGTGGAATCTGTGAACATGAAACATGAAAGGAGAGCTGCTCTGGTCGGAGCCGCTGCTGTGTTTGCCAAGGCAGGCAAACATTTTGGCCCGGAGCCCCTCAAACTCCAACGTGTACACCGATCACCAGGGGATCTTGGGGAAAGGCAGATTGTGAGCAGGAGGCCTGGGGTGGGGCCGAGATTCTGCATTTCCAAGGGGCCCTAGGTGATGCGCACCCTGCTGGTCCACCAACGTGGCAGTGAGCAGCCAGACCCTAACCACGCAGCGGGCAGTTAACCAAGACCCGAGAGAAAGCAGGGGATGGCCAAGTGACCTCTCCAGCTCTGAATGCAGGCCTGTTGGGGGTGCAGGGGGTGAGGGCTATTATCAGTGCCTGCTCGAGTCTATGAGTAAACTTGAGACACTGTGCGGGCCCAGGGCTGGGCGTGTACTGCCGTCGAGGCTGTTCACACATACACACCCATAGCTGCTGCCGTTTGAGTATGTGTGCGCGTGTTTGTGTGCACACCTCAACAAATACTCACAACCAGAACAAGACTGATGGGCACTAAAAATAGTTCCTGGGAGTTACAGCCGCATAATCCGGATTTAGAAGGAAATGAATTATTTGATCTGTCGCTCTGATGTCAGCAGGTCACTTACAATCCACCCGACTCCTGCCCTGTTATTTTGGTGCCCCTGACAAAAGGAGGAAGAGATACTCTGAGCAGGGCTTCAGCTTCTTGGAAAGGAATGAGGGCATGGTGCCTCATAAAAGAACTGTCTCTCTGCAAGTCTTGGTTCAAAGGTGTCCTTGGGTGTCCCAAAATGGCACAGAGTTGCAGGTGTCCATGCCTGTAGAGCAGAGGGCTAGGAGTACCTCGGGATTTGAGGACAATATGAAGGTCCCCCACCCAAAGCTATCACCCACCACCACCTGTCACAATGCCTAAACCCAGTCTGTGGAAGCTTGTGCTCTTGTAATCTAAAGATTTCCAGCCTGAAGGATGTTCAGTCTTCCGGATAAGATAATACTTTAAGCTTTGCAATTGGTGACATTTTATCAGGAAATTCTTTAGAGAGTTTGAAGACCGGTATATGAAAAGTGGGCCTTCTGGAATGAGACCCTGAATATGAGTCACTACTTCTGTAAAACTGCCCAAAGAACGAATGTGATTTTTTTAATACTAATAAGAATAGAGGGACCCTGGCTGGTGTGGCTCAGTGGATTGAGCCCTGGCCTGTGAACCAGTGGGTTGCTGGATCAATTCCCAGTCAGGGCACATGCCTGGGTTACAGGCCAGGTCCCTAGTAGGGGGCATGAGAGAGGCAAACACACATTGATGTTTCTCTCCCTCCCTACCACTCTCTAAAAATAAGTACAATCTTTCTTTAAAAAAAAAGAATAGAGGCTACAAATTAAAAGACAGGATGACCCAGAGAATTACATGTACTCAGAATCCATAGAGCAGCCAATCTTTGTCACGCTTCTCCACCACATGAAGCCCTGTAATGGCCGGCCATCGCTCTTAGAAGACCCAAGCCCTTCCAAAGACCCGTGAAGCCTGCACCGCACAGCCCTGGTCACCACTCCAGCCCCACATCTCCCACTGCTAAGCTCCACCCACGTTGGCTTGCTCCCAGCTCCCGCCGCATGCCCAGCACCTGCCCTGCCTCGGGACCGTTGTACACGCTGTCTCCTCTGCTTAGACTGCACTCCTCTCTCTCTTCACCTGGCCAGCTCCTGTTCGCCCTGCAAGCCTCAGCTTCAGTGTTCCTTCCTCAGTGAAGCTTTCTCTGACTCCATGATCCCTCACACCATGCACCTCAGCACCTCTTCTGCTCTACTGCAGCAGTAGTAACGATAGCTCACATTCTCTCAGTGTTTACAATGGGCCAAGCTTAATTCTAAGCACTCTCACTTATTACCTCCTAATAAATAAAAGCTATTATTTCCCTCCATCCAACAGATGGGGAAACTATGGACCAAAAAAAGTCAAACAACTTGGTCAACGTCACCAATGGCAAGTGGTGGAGCTGGAGTTTAAACCCACCCAATGTAACTTCAGAATTATTTGCTTTTGTGTGTTTTTCCTGCCAGACTCCAGAAGCCGGGAACCAGCTCTCCAACAGCAGTGCCCAGCACAAGGTCTGGCACATACATAGTAAGCACTTAATAAATATCTGTTGAGGGCCTGGCAGGGTAGCTCAGTTGGTTAGAGCATTGTCCCAATATGCCAAGGTTGTGGGTTTGATCCCAGTCAGGGCACATACAGGAGTCAACCAATGAATGAATAAGAGGAACAAAAAAATCAATTTCTCTCTCTTTCTTCCCCCCTTCCCCTCTCTCTAAACCCAACAAATAAAAATTTTTAAGTTAAAATAAGTTTACTGAATGAGTTATCGAATGAGTAAATTAGGGTGGGGCCCAAGGAGCGGTGAGAAGCCTAGAATGATTAGGTTGGCCAAAAACTCCATTACATTTTTTCCACACAGTGGCTCTAGTGGTGCTTAGTTGTCTTTAACTTCATCTGAAACAATTTTGTTAGATTGTATGGTGACCGCTGTCACAGCAGCATGCATTTTAAAAATAAACTTAACCAAATTGATGGATTTTTGAGCAGTCATTTTAACATTGAAGATGGAAGAAAACATGTAACACCTTTGGCGTATTATGCTTTATTATTTCAAGAAAGGGAAAAATGCAACTGAAACACAAAAAAAAGATTTGTGCAGTATATGGAGATGGTGCTGTGACTGATCAAACTGTCAAAAGTGGTTTGTGAAGGTTCTTGGCACTATAGACATTCTGGCCAAATAATTCTTTGTGGTGGGGCTGTCTTATGCATTGGAAGATGTTTAGCAGCACCCCTGGCCTCTACCCACTAGAAGCCAAGTACGGGAGATAGCCAACATGCTCAAAATATCCAAATCAATAAAGTCATTGATGAAAATGAAAAACGTATCTTTCATTTTATAGAAAAAATCATTCGGACTTTTTGGCCAACCCAATATAGCATGCCTGAGGATGAAGGGAATGCTTAGCTGAGGGGAGAGGTGCAAGGCCAACCTGAAAATTGGGAAGGAAACAGGTTCTATCAGAGCGGCAGCAGAGGACAGAACCAGAAACAACTGGTAAAAAAAAAAATCTCAAATGGGAGACTGCAGTCCAGTGAAAAGACCATCACTCAGTGTTATGCCAAAACATAGAGGGGGTCCCTTAGGGGCGGAGCCGAGGCTGCACAAGCCCTTGATGGGAAGGCACCCGGAGAGATTCTCGCTTCAGGTGGGGATCCCAACCGAATCGTTTTTGCCCGTCCCTCTAACACCTTCTATTCTAAGGCCTGGTGAGTGGCACCCCGCCTTCCTATCCCTCATTCCCAGGGGCGCCATAGGAAAAATCACAGCAGGGATGTAGATCCACAGAGGTCGACATAATTTGCTCCTAGCTGAAAAGAAAAAGAAAAGATGAACTGGGGTCTTAACCAATGCAATGGAAAAAGAGGACTCCTCACAGGGTCGGAGCCTTGCCGCCCAGCGACGCAGGAAGACGGAGTTCAGACCAGACCAGGAGGCCCTCTCCTCACCTTCCAGAGCTGCACAGGGTAATGCCCCCACCCTCCACTCCAGGGCCCTGCCTCCCAGAGCAAAGCCCTGCTCTGAGGGACAGGCGGGACGTCTCATGGCTGAGGAGACTGGGGGTACTTCCGCTGGAGGACCTTTAAGGGCCTTCCCCTTTCACATTTTGATTTTAAAAATGGAATCAGATTGAATCACAGCTTGTCAGAAGTAAGAGGGAATTTAAATCTTCCATTCCAACCCCTCTGCCTTGTGGAGAAAGGAACTCAGGCACTGAGTGGGGAGGCAGGTCCTCCAAGGTCGCCCAGTCAATGGGTAGCAAAATCGGAACTCAGCCACTCGTTCCCCGACGTCCTGCTTAGAGATGATTTTTCTCCAATTCTCTGGGGCCGGTTTCCAGAGCTGCTGTTTTCTGACGCCAGGCAGACCCTGTGTGTCACCCCATGGAGAGCCCTCAGCAGGGCGGTACTTAGAGGAAGCTCCATTTGTGACCAGGAATTAATTCCTAGCTCTTGAAAAATCTTTCTATAAGGACCAGATGATTTCTTTACTCTCCCTGAGCCCAGAGGCTCTGGAAACAGGGGCAGAGCAGAGACCTGAGAACATGTGTCCAAATGACCTACAGTGTGGGGGGAGGCAGTCTGGCATTCTGATGTCCATTTGGGGGCGGGACTGGTGCACTGGCTGTCACTATATACAGCACTGGAGAAAGGGAAGATCTAGAATGAGTAAGCTTAAATCTCTCCCAGCCCAGTGGTTTCTCCAAAAGCTAGTCCCTGCATCTGCTACGGTGAAGTGAAAAAATAAGGAAATACTTAGTGACATTTGTATGTATGCAAAGACACCTTTCCTGAAAAAGACCATCCCTCATCCTGGGCTATGTTCTTCTGTCTTTTATAAAATGCTGGAGGTAGCAGATGGTACTTGGTTTGGGGTATTAATATTCTTACCAGCAAAATGAAAACTGACACCAAAGTTGAAAACCTTGTTGCTTGGGTATCCCAATTTTGGGCAAGTTTTAGAAATCTATGAAATCTGGAAACTGCAGTCTCTCTCTTTTTTTAATACCTATTGAACCAGAGGACCCTAGAAAAAAGTAAAATGTTTCCATGTTCTCATAGTTGATTACAAACCAAATCCAAAGCTTGCGCATACACAAAACTATTCCCACTCAGCACTGAAGTCGCTGTGTGATACTGGGCAAGTGGCTTAACTTTGGGCCTCGATTTCTCCACCTGGGAAATGGGCACAATAATCCCCACCCTGCCTTCCTCACAGGTAGCGAAGGTCAACATATGTGAAAGTGCTTTGAACGTAAGGGGCAGTTATAATCAGCTCTGTGCAAACAGCTGCGAACTCCTGTGCCTGCAGGGCAGGGGGGCAATGGCAACGAGTGAAGCCGGCCAAGTGTGAGCGGGCAGATGGCAGCTGCTGCTCAGGCTCAGTGCCGAGGAGGCACTAAGGAATGGTGCGGAATGGGGAAAACTAGCAGGTCTGGCATCTGAGGGGAGGAGAGTGGCTACCCTTCGGTTTACTAAGGTGAGCCTAGCACAACCAATTCTCATTTCCAAAGTCATTGAGACTTGAAATTTGTATTTGCTACCTTTATGTTTTTAAATGTGGACTGCAAATTCAAACTTGAAAAATAAGTGCACGGCATAACCCCCACAACAAAATAAGGCCGCATGTGGGCCGCCTATATGTGAACCTCTGGCCTCCACGGCTCGTCTTCCCTCTTCCTCTAGAAGCCCCGCAGGCAGGTCAGCGCTCAAGGGCCCTGAAGACAAGGACACAGTTCGGACGAATCTGAGCAGTACAAATGTGCAGTAAAGAGCCATCCCCGGGGACCTGTGCACACAGCTCTGAGTTGGGCAAGGGATGGAGCTGGTTGACAAGTATTTCGTGAGTGAGGACCTCACACTATGCACAGGCTCTCCCCCACACTCAACCCTCTGAGCCTCTGCTCTGAACTCTCTAACCAATGTGAAACACAATTCCCCCTCCTAAAAATGGGACCAATGGCACACGTCTTGCCTACTTAAGTAGGATGTTGTATACAACTGGAAAAGAACAAGGGTGGTAAATACGTGGTGAGCCTGTTATGTCCCTAACGGTGAGGAGGGGACGGATGGTAACTAGCAGGGTGCCAGGCACTGTGCTGTGTTAGGTACACCCGCTAGTTCAACCCTCCCAGGCAATGAGGTAGATACTATTAGCACTGGTATTTTATAAGTACGAAAACGAAGGCCCAAAAAGGTTAAGGAACTGCCCAGTGCCACACGGCTGAAGAGCAGAAGGGCTGGGGGCCAACTGATAGCCACCTTCCTTCCCACTGAACCCAGAGGCTCGTCAATAGCATGGGCCAAGAAGACCCTACGCACTGATCGAGTTGGCATGCAAATTAAAATCTATTTTCCAAACTTTAGCCTAATTCAATGCCTGGCACAAAAGAGGCCAGTCCCATTATCCTTATTAAATATTAGTTCCCTTCCTCCGACTTCACAATCTCTCGTGAAGATCCTACCATAGACTGGCCTAAGGCAGGACGCCTCAACTTTGGCGCAATCAACACTTGAGGTCAGGTCGTTCTTTGTCATGGGAGCCATCCTGCGCACTTCGGGATGTTTAGCACTGTCCCTCATCTCTGTCGACAAGACCACACAGAGAGAGAGAGGCGTGGCCACCTGTGACAACCAAAAATGTCTTCAGACATTGCCAAATGCCCCCTGGGGGAAGGGCAGGAACAGAACTGTCCCTGGTTGAGACCCACTGGTATAAAGTCTGATCAGCCCAATTCCCCCTCACGGCCCGCAGCGACGCACCCTCCTCTGCTTCTCACAGCTGCCAAGCCCCACCCCTTTTGAGAGGCCCCTAGGCCCCCAACTGTGGAATAAGAGGCATCTCCCCAGGAACCAGCTCCCTGCTGTCCTAAAACAGATCCCCGAGAACGTTCCATTTGAAGGGCTTCACTGTTAATTCCGGCAGGAAATGGATGCGGTTTGGGGGTAACAATCAAGACAGAAATTGAGAAATTACAACAGTCCCAGAGTTCTCCTAACAGTAGGGACATACCTACCACATAGGCTCATTTGGGGGGCCCAGCACATGGGAACCAGTCAGGTAAATAATAACTATTACTGGTAACAACCTGATTGTACTTCATTCAACAAACACTCTTTCTATACCTTCTAGTTGCCACCAATGTTGTAGTAGTTTTACCTATATTTTCCTAACCCTAATACCTACAAGGAGGAAACTACTACCACATGGGCAGTTTGTAGAAGAAAACACTGGGCTTCGGTGAAGTTAAAAACTGGCCAAGTGCAGGCTAGACAGTGGAGGAACAGGTTCGAGCCTGCTGCCACCCCAGCAGATGAGACGCAGCGTGGATGTGGGAGAAGAGATTCACCAGGCAGCAGGCGGGAATGCCACCATTCACTCTGCTAGCCCGGCACCCATAACTCAACCTCCTGGTGGCCCCAGTGCCCCACCGGTAGGACGGGGAGGGGGGTGTGGCTGGGTCAGAGTCCGTCTGCCTCTAAAATTCCATAACCTACATCTGTTATTCCCTCTCAAACGTTCCTCCAGGACAAGTGATGGTAATTCATTGTTAGATTTGAAAAAAGAAATGCTATTTAAGAAGAAAAAGAGATTGACTCTCAAACTGAGTGCTTCCCATTATAAAACTCCATTTTCTCACAAATACGGGATTAGTGTTGTTTAAATTGCGTCGCTGGAATGAGTGGGGGAGGGGAGAAGTAATGAACTTCTGCTACGCAAAAATGTTCATCAGCTAGGGAAGAAGATCTAAATTAATGAGGAAGAAACGCTAAAAACAATCACACCAGGCTGGCTTTCTCCAGAGTTATATTATTAACAAAATGCAGTGAAATAGCAATTGGTTCAAAGTGGAGAACAAAAGAGAACAATGAAGGAGAGAGAGCCCCGGTCTGTTTATTCACAGAAGCCCAGGAATGTGGAGTGGGAAGGAAGCCCTGGGGAGCGCGGCATCTGAAATAATTATACCGGCGACTGGTGCGGGCTTAACCTATATTATCTCATTTAATCCTCGCAATCTGGAACTATGAACACTATCTCCATTTCACTGGTAGAAACGCTATGTCTGGGGAGGTTTACTTCCTGGCCCACGCAGCTAGTAAATGGCAGAGCCAGGATTTGAACCAGATCCGACACTACATCTTGTTCTCACAGCCTCCAAACCACACTGCTTCACTTTGGCTGGCCTCGGTTTAAATGTCTCTAGCACCAGGGTATGCACTACCTCCTAAGGTGGCCCAGGTCCATCACAGAGAACTCTTGGCCACAAGGCACTGTCATAAATTGGGCTGAATGTGCCTCCCCCACCCTGTCCCGGAGACCTAGATGCCCCACAGAACCAAACATCTCCCGTTCCCTCGTGGCAGCCCTCCAGAGGTTTAAAGCCACTGATCACCCCAAATGTCTCTTCTCCAGGATGCAAATCTCATTCTCATTCTTGTTCCCTGCTTGGCAAGGTCTCCAAAACTGTCCTATCTCAATCACCTCCTTCAGGACAGACTCAGGTTTGACAGTGGGACTCCTAGAGAACAGAACCCAGATTTCAAAGGGTATCCCAGCCAGAAGAGAATGAAGAAGGACCGCCTCCTCCCTCGTTCTAGGCCTACCACCTCTGTTAACGCACTCCGAGAGCCCCTTGTCAGCCGCCAGCTCGCACACTGGCTCGTGGTGCGCTTGCTCCCAAACAGTGAAGACCTCTCTAAGTCTTTTTCTAAGTGGCCTTTTTCAGACAGTGAGTGACTCAGCTCTTGTGTTCAATGATTGGTTGGTTCATAGCAAAATTCAACCAACTTGATCCCACCAAACAAAACCACCGAGGAAACTCACAGGTTCTATCCCATTCAAAATTCTTTAGGAGGTGGATAATTTATCAGTTCGTCCAGCAGGAATGGACATCCTGTTAACCAATACAATAATCACCAGCCCTCATAAGCCCTTAGGTCTTTATTTTATAAAGCATTTTCATGTCAATAACAAAGACTACTATCTTCAGTACTTAACCATAGGATGGGCACCAGACAAGTTGATTATTCCAACCCTTATGATAATCCTGCAAGTTTGGCATTATTATTTCCCTTTTCTCAGAAGAAACTGGGGCACAGGGGAGTTTAGTAACCTGTCCAAGGTTTCATAACTACCTTAACACTCTCTCCCCTGTAAGCACCAGGTCTGAGATTCAAATCGAGGTCCGCAGGACCCAAAGTGCACCCCTTTCCACCACAGCACGACGGCTTCTGAGCCAAAACGTCCTATGCGGGCTCATCCTGGGGTGGGGAGTCTCTATCGACTTATCTAACTTGTCATTTGATTGTCGAGAACACCCAGGGATCCTGACGCTGGAGAGACTGGGGGACTTGTCCAAGGTCCCAAAGACTGGGTGTCTGAGTCCTCACCAGCTAGCCTGTCCTTGTCCTGGGTCCAGGCACAGCGGGGCCCTCACCCTGCTGCATGAATCCATGCTCCTGTTTCTGGCCGAGGCTCTCGGACCTCAGAGGACCTCCTCAGCTCAGATGGGTGGAGAGGGCCAAGGCCCATCCCCTGCAGAGGAAACCAATCAATCCCATGTCAACCCACCAGCTCCCAAAAAGAGCAGCTGGTCAGCCAGAGCCGATTAGAGGGAGGTGATGTAAAGGTCAAACAAAGTCTGGATGTCTATCTGCCCTTCCTTCATGACAAATGTGTCTGGGATGTGAGCACAGGAAGATGGTGATATCTTAAGATGGGAAGCTTATCAGGGACCCTGGATTCACCCAGCACTATGGCAGCTCCATTTTATAAAACTCAGGTCCAGTTGTCATGACAGGCCGAGCAGTGGAGGGACGTGAGCAGCGGAAGGCAGAGAACCCAGTCTACGTATTGAGTCTTGGGGTCAGCTGCTGGTCATTGGACCCTGTTGCTGGAACACTTTCAGTCTCACTTGGCTCATCTTTAAGATGGTGAGAGACACCATCCTAACGATGCTCTGAAAAGTACATGGAATTGCCCTTGGGTGTCTCATCCCATTTCAACCAGAGCTACAGTTGCAGGAACCCTTACAAAGCAAGTAACAGAGCCAGTGACAAGGAGTGGCCCCTATTCTCAAAAGGAATCTTATGTACAACCTCAGCATATCAAACTGATCACAGCTGAACTACTGTTCCAAGAGCACCAGGGAATAGTGTAAAGGCCAGCCATCCAAGAGCTCGTTTTATACATGGGGAAACTGAGGCCCAGGGAAGGGAAGGAACTCTAAGTCTCAAAGTCAACTTCAGGACAGAATGCAGACTGGGACGCAGGACTCACCAGTTCTGGCTGCGTGCATGTCCTACTTCGACATGCTGGTTGCCTGCTCTTTTTCCTCCGTGTAACTGTGTGTGTGTGATGTCAAACTGTGTTTTAGAACACGGCTTTCAAATGACACTCCTTGCAGCCTAACTGTTCAGCAAAGGTGGGGAGACAGGCTGGAGTACAGGGCAAGGCAGGACTCTTTCCTCTGCTCCAATGCAGGTGAGGCTGTATTTATCTCTGCTACCTGTTAATAGCATCACTCACACTTCCTGAGCACTTACTATCTGACAGACAGTATGCTAAGCATTTTTATGTACTTCATCCAATTTAATAACTCCAGTGATCCTATAAGGTAGATGTTATTTTTATTCCCATTTTAAATATGAGGAAACTGAGGGTTAGAAAGATAAAGTAACTTGTGCAAAGCCATACAGCCAGCAAGTAGTAGGGCCGGAGTCAAACCCACAGGGCCTGCACCAACAAGCCCCCATGCTCTCCCAGCCAAGTGCAATGTCCTCTGAAGAAAGGGACCTACAGCCCACCTACTTTTCTCCCAATTTGAAAGGCCCTGCTCAGAGATGGAGGAGCAGCATCCAGCTTCTCCTCTCTAGCTGCTCTCCTTGTGTCTCAGGTCCAAGAGTAACGTGGGTGACCTTCTGCATGGCCACCAGGTAAGGGTCTCACCAAAACTGTGCCCTCCACTGGCCTGACACAGGCTAGAGACTTGACAGACCTTCTACTGTCACTGAGGCACTGTCCCCACGGCCACCACCAAGTCTAGTCAGGGCACCTCAGAGCTCAAAGCAAACAACAGTCATTTCAGGCCACCCCATGTTTCCCTCTCCTCACCCATGTCATCTGGAGCTGTGTCACCTGCAACAGTTCTACCAGGTGAAGGAAACAGCTGAACCCTTGGCATGCATACAACTTCTCTGCAGTCACACTGCCATTCCCAAACCCAACCCTCAACTTCAGAACCTGCTTTTCCCCAGCCAGTTCCTGCAGCTTTTATTTGTCCCTGATCTCTTCTGCCTTGACCCCAAAAACACCGGCTCTGCACACAGCTGCCGAGACAAAGGCTATATATAAATGCCTGGGCCCTGAGATTCCCATTTCAGCAGCAGTCGATACACCCCTGTTTGAGGTCCCACTCAACTCCCCACGCTTGCATGGGACCTGAGCAGCCACGTCCCATGGGGAAGGATCCAAAAAGGAGATGCTCAGTAGACGTGCTGTAACCTGAAACACGAGTTAGCAGGATGGCTAGGACAGCTGGGACAGCAGACCCCAGTGGCAGCTCCCAGTGCTGCCCAGCTCTCCGGAAGGAACTCAAGGCACCAGCTGAATCGTTCTAACCGCCATATAACAAAAGACAATCCCAAGAAGAATAGTGTAGGAAGGAATAATATTCCTAACTGCCAAGTGGAAAAACCCTGTACAAAAAAAATAGCACATTTATTCTTTATACTCTCAAAGCATCTATATTTGTGCACATACAAATAGACTATACATACTTTTTAAAATATAGAAATGGGATGTTATGGTATAACTATTTTCTGTCATGCTTTTTTTTTTCATTTAAAGTATCCTAAGTATTTTTGATGTGTGTGCATGAACCTCTTCAGTGTTAGATTACCAGTGACTTTGATCTTTCTTAGTTCTATATTTTGCTGGACAGCTGTCACTTTTGCATGCCTACTTCTCCTCTGGGGAACAGCCCACCCTGCCCATACAGCTGTGGCAGGGCGATCCAGTGCTCGTGTCCCCACTTCCATCACCTCCACCACAGTCCCCTCCCCCCACCCCACCTCTCGGAGGCTGTCATGTGACTCGGCCTAGCCAAGCTGAGCTCTCCCTCCCCCTACACAGAGTGGATGGTTCAGAGGGAGCTCCTGCCCAGTCTGAGCCTCTAAGACTTGAAGTCTGAACACTTTAAAAGAGAGGGCTTTGGTCTCCCTCTGGAGTTTCATGATGAAAGATCACAATAAGCCAAGAATTGTTGGGAGACTTGTTATGCCACTTCCATTTAGGGAAATTCCACCTTAGAACGAGGGTGAGTCAGAGCAGAAAGCTGAGCCAGGAAATGGGGAAGGAGCCATGATGACATCGTTTGAGCTTCTGGATCCAGTCCTGCCTGAAGCTGGAGACATCCCTGAAATGCCTAGTCCTGTGGCCCAATAGATCCCTTCTTAAAACTCACGTGAACTGGCTGTCTATAATAGATCTAACACATGTGCTTTCTGATAAACAACTGCAGGTGTGTGCATACTCCTTTTTATTCCCCAACACTTTCTTCTCTCTTTATAGCACCAATTTTGTATGCATTACTCCCACATATTGTTAATTAGTCCATTTTTCATATGTCAGAACCTCCCCAAATAAAAGGCAAGTTTATTGAAAAAAGGAGCTGTGTCTACCTTATTCCATATGCCCAGCACCATGCATTGTTTACAGCAGGAATTCAGAAAGCCCTGCTGAGTTCACCCCCACATCCATCATGATCAGAAATGCATGTAGGTTAGATTTGGGGGAGGGGGCCGAGAATGCGCTGCCTTACAGCACTCTCCCTCTCTCATTTGGTTCACGCAAAGAGAGCAGCCTGGGGCTTGGATCCGTGCTTACGTACAGAAGGATCGAATCCAGAAACTCTGACTGTGAGAGAAGAAACTTGAGCCACCGCCCAGGCCCGTGGCTCTCAAACTGATATTACGAAGCCCCAGGGCTTGGTGCGATATCACGAGGCGAGGGCCCCAAAATCTGATGGAAGAAGCAAGTGGCCAAGCTGAGGGAGCTACCTCCATGCGCGTTACCACCAGCGCAGTCCCCATTTGACCCATTTAAATATCGAGAGTGCAACAGCAGTCTAGTGTTTTAAAAAGTAAATCACGGGTCTAACCAACTCCTGTATTTCACACAAGGGCCGGCAAGGCCTGGGGAGGAGAAGCTCCGGCCCAGGATCCCTCACTGGTCACCGACAGACCTGGGTGAGAACCTGGTCTCCCAATTCCCAGGTCAGTACACACTCCAAACCCCTGCCTGCTTTTCCAGATGCCTTTGAATCTCCAGTCTCCAGAGGCTGTTGAGGACCCATAATAGTGACCCCCCAAGGTCCACGAGCCTCAAATGGCAAAATCATCCAGGAGCTTGTTAAAGATGCTGACTCCCGGGTTCCACCCCAGGATTTGCTTTCTGACAAACGTGCACTGAAGTTGAGGCAGCACTAATAGTGCACCCCTTCAGAAACCGAGTCCCTTGCCATGCTTATCTGGAAAAGCTATCTGTCCCTACCAGCTCCCCGCCTGGCTGACCCCTGCCCTCCTGGGGAGTGGTAATTGAATGTCACATGTTGAGCGTAATCCTCGAAAATCCTCTGTCATCATGCTCAAGTCCCAACAGCTCAGAGTGATTAGATCTAGACTGGGCAGAGGCACAAAGGAATAATATATTAATGCAATTTGAAGTTTCTGAGGTTCATGCAATGAGAGAGACTGGGGTCAGCAAAAGAAAGTGCAGCCCTATTTCCAAGTGAGGGGCATCATGGTGAAGCCACGACATCCCTTCAACATCCCCAGTGCATTCCAGCTTCTCTCTCCTTTGTTGTCCCCAGGCTGGTGCCCCGTCAAACCAGGACATGCGTACCTGGTGGCAACCTTCGTCCTTCCCAATATGAAGGGGTGACAGATTTAAAACCTCCACTGCCCTGGGATTGGCTGCGTTTTAGCAACTGGATTTAAAAACTGAAAACACTTCCCGATCCTTCTCCAGCCCTTTGAGTCAGAAACCACAGGAGCGAAACCCTGGGACCTGTGTGTTTATAGAGATCCCCACTGATCTTTACATGATCAGCCCAACTCCAACCCGTGAGCTAAACTTGGAGACCCCTTTACGAGTTCACATGTGAAGGCTGCTGGACATTATAAAAGGTTAGGGTAGGAAAAGGAGACCAAAGAGGCCCCAGAAGGAAGGAAAGGGTTAGAAAGTCACCACTTTGCAACCACCCATGAAAAGACAAATGTGAATGAGGTGACCAATGAATCCTAAACACATTAGGTGAGGAGCTGATGGAGAGCTTTGCTGCTGAAGTCACAGAAATTAGGGCAGCCTGGCAATTTACATGACCCGACGTCTCTGGAGAGGAAGAACGCACTACAAGGTCACCCAGCCTAACCAACTGGGCCTGAAGATGATCACATCCCAGACTAACACCACTTCGCAGGAAATACTGGGGACGAGGGGACAACTGAACCGCCACCAGGGAGCAATCACCTGCATCCCTAGTGTGAGAGAGTCTACAAAAGACCCAATCTCTCCAACAGGGCAACAGGATTACAGAGTGGGGACAAGAGGACGCTATCCGAAAGTAAAGGAGACATAAGTCACATCATTACCAAATACAATGTGAGAACCTTGCTTAAATCCTGATTGCAACAAATCAACTAGTTTTTTTATTGTTGTTCGATGACAGTTGTCCCCATTTTCCCCCATTACTCTCCCCCACCCTACCTACCCCCACCTCCCACATTCAACAAATCAACTATTAAAAGGCAATTTATGAGACAATGTGAAAAATTTAAATATGACTAGTTTGGGATGATATTAAGAGATTATCATAAATGTTGTGAGGCACAATAATTTTTGTCTTTATCAATTAAAGCTAGATACGAAGTATTTACAACTAAAATGACATGGTGATGGTGTTTAAAATGCTCCAGTTGGAAAAAAAAAAAAAGTAGCCCTGACTGGTGTGGCTCAGTTGGTCGGGCATTGTCCTGCAAGGCAAAGGTCGCCAGTTCAATTCCCAGTCAGGGCACAAGCTTGAGTTGCAGATTAGGTTCCCAGTCGGGGCATATATGGAAGCCAACCAATTGATGTTTATCTTTCACATCAACAGTTCTCTCCCTCTCTTTCTCTCTCCCTTCCTCTCTCAAAAAATAAATAAATAAAATCTTTTTTAAAATTATTTTTAAATTTTTTAAAGTAGAGGAATAGTTAAAACAAGGTTAATAAAATGTCGACAATTGCGAAAACCAGGCGATAAGTTTATTATACCATTCTCACTAAACTTTTTTGTATTCTTTAACACTCTATTACAAAAAAAAAAATTTAATTCCTGGCACCAGTCCTCATCTCTAGTGGGAAATGAGTCAAAGATTGGTGAGTGTGCAGGTGAGAGGAAAAAAATAAACAAGCAAATGAAACACAACTGACTAAAGCATGGGACGCTGTTAACGAAGCTCCCGCTGAGCATTGCCTGATCCAAGTACGCAAACACCTCCTTAGACATCCATTCATTTCTGCCTCGTACTGTCGCTGGCCTAATGTTAAACTGTGAAAGGCAAGAAGTACCTTGAGGAGATTAGAGTCTAATAAGGCAATATAATGTACAGAATAGTAGTTAAGAAAAGCTAACTTGTTTGAGCTCTCTAAAAACGGTCCACTTAGTATTACCTCATTTAATCCTCACGACACCATGGAAGGTCGCCTCTACTACCCCCATGCGGGCAGTAACGGGGGAGCCAGGCAGCTCAAGGGCCTCCAGAGCACAAAGGGAGAGCACGGGCTTGGGAAGATGGAGTCTTGCTTGTTTTTCTATAGGAGCAAGCTTAGTGATGGAGAAGTTAATATCCTTGCCACGGGGCATTTGGAAGGTTACACTGGTATCAGTTTCCTCTTTATCTTTGGAATAAAAAGGAAACTGGAAACATTTAGGAAAGCTCAAACCTCTGACGATGCTCAGCCCACAAGAAGCGTTTCCCTTGGCACTGCCTAGTCTTCCACTTCCAGCTCGGTTCCCACGGAGAGCCAGGTCTTAGGGATTGAGGCCTTGCAGGCAAACAGGCCGGGGCTCCATCTCAGCCCTGACCCTTACCAGCCAGTGACCCGCCTGACTCTCTGCTCCTCGGGTCCATCTGTAAAGTGGGATGGTGACTGCCCCTCCTTCACAAGGTGACAATGAGGTTTCCACATACTGTGTTTAACACCATGGCAGGGAAGAATGTTAGTAACTATAAAAAATGATAAAACTTTGCATCCCGCAGAGATTTTTCCTTCTTCCAGACACCTTGAGCTCACTGACCAATGAACTTCAACCAAAATAATCCAATAAACTACATATAGCAGGCAGTCAATAAACACTTACTCTGTGGGTTAATATGCTACCTGGTGCTGTCTCTTCCATGTGTTTATAACATTATAACTTTTGTACATGCTCCTCAAATAGAATGTAAGAACACAAGGTCAGAACCTGTCTTCCGATTCTGAATCCCCCATTTCATGCAGCATGAGATCAGAGGCTCGACAAATGCTTGCTGAAATACCTACACGGATAGCAAGGCATTGGCTGTGCCTAGGGGACAGGGACCAGGGCACCAGGCAGATCTGTGGCACAGCCTCCAGCTGAATTCATTCCTGCAAGAAACACTGCAAAACCGAAGGAATCCAGTGGAGGTAACTGAAGCCCTGGGTCACCAGAAGCAATTGCTCCCGACTCTGCAACACCCACCTCTTCTCTCCGCTCTGCCAAGCCGGGGAGTGGACACGTCCCTCTCGGTGATTTGTGATGCCTCCGTTGGGACAGAGGAAATGCAGCCGCAGCGACCGCGTCTGCGCTGGGACGCATGCAGCAGGCTGGCCTGCGGGAGAGATGAGGGCTGGCCAAGGAGCCGAGGGCTGGCTCCCCTGGGCACGGCGCGCTGACCACGGCAATTCATCATGTTCAAAAACATGCCCGAGGGAGGGGCCCGGAAAGGAGGCCGGGGAGCAGAAGCCGCAGGTTCTCGGGGAAATTCAGAGCTTGTGATCATTTTTTTTTCTTTTTCACCAAACCTAAAAGGATGGCGAGAAGCATCCAATCCGCAGGATGCTGTGAGCATGATGCAAAGAGGAGAGCTCATTGTGAACTGAACAGTTCAAACAACCTAAGAAAAAATCAACCTTGCCTATAAGCCAAATTCCCTGTTTCCTGCAAAGTATCTCCTCCCATCCCAGCCCTATCCCACATTTGAGGCCCAGGTGCCCTTGCCTGGCCGCTGCGACCTTGAACAAGTCACTTGTGCCCTCTTGACCAGATCAGGGTGCACGAAGTTGAAGGATGGGGGAGGCAGTTTCCATACAAACACATCCACATGTATGAACGGGTAGGCAGATGGCAACTGTGCTAAGCTGCTCACACGGCCACCTGACTGGCATTCCGGACGCATAAAACAAAAAATACAGCAAAACTGCCTCTCTGCTCTACCTGTGAGGACCCACACCGAAGAGCCACTTAGAACCTTTCCAAGTCTGCGGATCCACCTCATCCTGTTTCGCTGGTACCGACAGTTCTCTCCCCGGCACCATCTCCTGGACACCCAGCCGGAGTCATCAACCAGAGGTGCCCAGGGAGCCAGCTCTGGAGCAGCCCAATAGACAGCCCCCTCCCAAGGAGTGATGGGTGAGGATGAGGAGAAGGACAAGGGGACAGAGGGGTGAGGAGGGCAGAGAGGAAAAGAGATCTCTGCGTGTAAATCCTTTCTCAATGGCTCTACAAGGGAGAAAGCTGAGACTCGAGGAGGTGAAATAATTAAGCTCCAAGTCCAGCTGCCAGGGAGGAGCTGAGCTGGATTCAAACCCAGGTCCGGTCTGCCTGAGTGAGAAGCCCTTGCTCTCTTTCTCCTCCACCCCGCCCCTCCCCACCTGCCAAACAAAGTCAGTGAGAGCCCATCCCTGAGGGAGCAAAACAAATGAGTACCCCCACCCACGCCGCCTGGGCTCCAGAAGAGCAGACACACTCAGCAATTTAGCATTTAGAGCTGGATTTCCCTTTGGGCACCTTACTCTCCCCAACATTTCCACTGTGGGCCTTTTCCTTCATCCTTCATTTTGCCTAGAAATTCCCAGGCTCCAAGGACCAGTGAAAGCCTCCCTCCTCCAGGAAGTCTTGCTGATTCATCCCACCCCGCCCCAACTTGAAATTCCCTCTCCACACAATTCACAGCCCACACGAACAGTAATAAAAAGATGAATACAGTCACAGCAAGAACAGCTTTCACTGACTTCGCAGTCGATGCCAGGCTCTGTTCTCAATGCCTGATAGACGTCAAGTGCAATCCTTACAACAGCCCCGTGGCAGGAGAGCAGGTCCTGGAGAGCGAACGCGACAATCCTGTTCACTCCCGTGGACGCACGGGGCTGCCGTGCTTAGCCCAGGGCGGCGCATCCCGAGTGTCCGATAGAGGATGGAGACGTGGTGCGGATGTCTTTCTCTTTTTCAGGGCCTGTACGATCTGGAAGGGCCAGTGCCGTCACAGCCTTCATGGAGAAAATGAAACTAAGGCCCAGAGAGAGGAAGGTCTTGCCCAAGAGAACAGAGTAAATTAGCACAAAGAACCAAACCCAGAGCTCCTCCCTCCAGCCTTTCTTCACCAGACACATCCCCTGAAGCACCCAGCAGGGCTGGACAGGGAACCATCACTCACTGGACAGGCAGCCTGGGAAATCCCAGCCATCTGGCCTCTGTCCCAGCAAGTCCCCAGCTCTGCACACAAACCCACCACATGCGCGAAGGCTGGGTGCCACCATCTGCACAGACCCTTAATGAGAGGTCTGTGACTTCTTGGCACCGTGGCCAAGCTGTTTGCTGGTCCCAGCACATGGTCACCTTTGGCCTAACCTAACATAAGCCTTTAGCCCCTGGACGGCCTAAATAAATCACCTTGGACTCCTCTCATCTGCTTTGTAATAAATAGCTTCCTTGGTTGGGGAAATGCTTTGAAAACTCCTGGCAGCAGGAAAAGAGTGGAATAACTCCTGGAGTATTTATTGATTTAAAAAGAAAGTAATCCTATCTCAGTCTGCCTTCATGCAACAATGACATTCTTAAATGCCCAGGCTCCTGGGAACCTGTGCTACGGAAGCTAGGGATGGTAAGCCCATGGCAGGGGTCTTCCCTGAGATGTCAGTGGAGAAGAAGGGGGTCTTTGGGGAAAGCAGAGAAGAAAGGGAATCCCCACTTCATTGAAATCCCACTAACCATTATTCTTAGTCCCTGGGACAGGTTGGCGCCATAGGACAAAGAGTCGACTGAATCTGCTAGGGCCCCAGGAGCAGATCCTGTGTGGGCGGAACATTAAACAGAGGCCTCAAAGGCCCTTCCAAATCTTGGGTTTTGTCCCGTGATCCTCGCAGGGCAGCAGAGGGTTTGTGGTTCTCTTTAATCCTTACCTGAAGATATTTTTTTTAATTATTGATTTTAGAGAGGAAAGGAGAGAAAGAGACTGAGAGAGAGAAAGCGAGCAAGAGAGAGAAACATGGATGTGTTGCCTCTCCTACACGCCCTGACCAGAGATCGAACCCGCAACCCGCTGAACCACCTGGCCAGGGCCAGCAGAGGTTTTTAGAATCAGAACCCAGCTCAGTCCTGGCTCTGCTATTTAGAGGCTGTGCAAGCCTGCCTGAAGTGTTCCCGACTCTACGCTCTGGCTTATACTGGGGTTGAGATAACAATGGGGGTGAGCCCTGAGCCCTGCAGGCACGCAGGCTCAGTGAATACTAGCTCCCTCCTCCCTCCTAAGGGAGCTTGCAGAATTCCAGGATGCCCTGATCCTAAGACTTGTAAAATTGTTTGGAGTCTCTGATTCTGATAGAAATGGGGCAAACCAAACATGGACTCAGAAATCTCCTTTGCTGCCTCTCAGAAACACTAAGGCACGCCATCTCCTTTCTCCCCAACCTTTGAGATAATGCCTGTGTTGGTTTGTATTTTCAAACTTGCAGCTTACCAACCTTCTCTAGGCTCCCTTCCTACACCCCACTCCCCACTTTTTCTTCAAGTGACAGGTTGAGCTGTTGCTTGAGGAAAAAAAAAAACAGGCTGAAGTCTGCACCCTTCCCTCCAGAAGATAAATTATGTTGGTTTTTGCAGTGAGCGAATTGGAGCAGGAGAAAGATTTCACTAGACTGAAACGTTCTGGGCAGAAGAGGTGACCTGAAGTAGATCTGCCTCATTTGCAGAGGCTTCTGATGCCCTGGGCTTCCTGGCTCATCCCAGGCTCTCAGCATGGGCACGGTGCGCCTGGAGCATAGGTGGCTCTGGGCGGGGGGCCCGGCCACGGGCAGCCTGTTTGCCCTCTGTCCTCCTGCCTCCCTGGAGAGGAGAGTCGTCAGTGGAGACGGGAAGAAACAAACTGTCTTGTCTCTTTTCAAGAGGAAGAGAGCTTTCAGCAGAAGTGTCTAAGATACCACGAGAGGAGGGAGCGGGCCTGCTTCCACCGACTCAGCGTTTTTCATCGGTGGAATATGTCCTGTACATGTGGTACGGGAGGCAAGTTTAGGTGGGACACGCACACGTTAAATCGCACTGAGTCACTTAGAGGGGAAGTTACTTCCTCGCTGTCTCTTTAAGTTCTTCTCATTAATAAAAGAAAGCCTCGGTTTGGTGCTAGTATGTCTTTAACATTGTCCTACCGCTTCTTAATCATCATTTTCAACATCAACAACCAAAAAGCTCGCCTTTTAGCAGGCGGCAGAATCTGCGGGAATGTAATTACTTCTTATTTTTGTTGTATTTATTTTCACATCCCCACTTGTTAAAGCAAGTGGTAATGGCTTCCCACTTATTGTAGTGTTATTAAAATTCCTTTAAAATAAATATATGTATGTTTTTTAAGTGGGATGATTTTTTTTTAATTAATAACATTCTAGCTGGTTCACAAATGCGGCAACAACCATAAGGACAAAATAGAGAAGACCAAAATTAGAAAATCACTGAATTAACTGGAAAGAACTATATGGTGTGAAACATTTTTCTTGCTTTCTCAAATTAAATAATATATCTTGCTGCCTTGTTTTCCCAACTGAAATGAAATCTGGGGCTCTTCCGCTTCCTTATCCCTCTCTTTTCCCAAGACTTCCTTAGCAGTAGAGAAGTTTGCAGCTGACGAGAAATACGACTGCATCATTTTTCTTTCCCTTAGCTTCTAGGTGAATGCTCGGAACTGAATAAATGCTCATTGTACTCATTTCTTCATTCACCCATTTAGTAAGCCTTTGCAGGCGACCACCCTGCACCCGCTCTGTGCCAGGTGCCACGATACAGCGATGAGATCGGGAAAGACCAGGCGCTGCCTCCTCTGCCTTACAGACAGGTCAGGGAGACAGAGGGCTACACAGGCAACCACAATGCAGTGTCACAAGGACTGTGGGGGACAGCACGACACCGGAATCACAGACCGGGAGCCAGGGGAAGCTTGCGGGGCAGGGGTAGCAGGATGCCGACTGAGCCAACCAGCTGTAGTGCAGCCAAGAGCCCTAGTGCAGCCATGGAGATGATCCGGCACCAGCCCTTCCCTGCGAGGGGACCTTGGGCGAGCAGCGTCAGCCCTCAGTCTACTGAAGAGGTATAATAACCTTATCTCCTTCTTAATATTGTTGAGGATCAAACAAGATGGTGTAAAATGCTTTGGTACAGCGCCTAGCACATATTTAATGCTCAATAAATGCCAGACAATTTCCTTCAGCATCTTTCATCCACGTGCTGTCACACACACATACTCTCACGCGCGTTTTCTATTTAAAAAGGCAGAGAAGTTACGTACGTTCTTACGGCACACAGCAGATCCAGGACAGTACTAAGGAGAAATGCTTTCTCGCTTCTGATCTGATAATATCGCCTTAAGTAAAACCCAGTCGGAGGAGGAATCCTGAGCTGGGGTACAGCTGAGTGCAAGGTCCAGGACAAGTAAGTTCAAAAGAAAAAGCGGGGAGGGAGTGTTTCTTAATTGCCAGTGAGGAAAAAATAAAACAGTGGAATAAAGCAAGACAATGAGTATTAGAAGCAGGAAAGTGGAACACATAAACTCTCCTTAGCTTAAAACGGACCTGCAGATCCCACTGAAAATATGAGGAACTAGAGCCGGTACTTACGAGTGTGCACTATTTACAGAAGTTATAACTACTCAGGGAATAAAAATACCACATATTTTCACAATGCGTCCACACTCATGAAGTGGAGTCACATGCACCCAGCCGCACAAGGGCCCTGGGAGGCAGGTGCTATTCTTAGCTCCACTTTATAAATGGAAATGCTGAAGCCTAGAGATAGGAGTGGATTTGCCCAAGGTCACCCAGTGAGTAAGTGGGCATGTCAGGGGTCAACCCCAGGCCTCCTGACTCTCAGCCTGGTAACCTCTGGAAGAGCGGTCAGCAAACTTTCCGGCAAAGGTCAGACAGTAAACACTTTAAGCCCATGGGCTGCGCCGTCTCTGCCATCGATGACACGGAAACGGCAGGGGCGGCTGTGTTTACATGAGAACTGAAATCTGAATTTCACATAATTTTCGTGTGCCATAAAATATTATTCTTCTGATTTTTTACAACCCTTTTTAAAATGCAAGAACTATTCCTAGTGGGTGGGCCATTCAAAAACAGACAGCAGGCCAGATCTGGCCCCCGGATGGAAGTCCGCCAGCGCCTGTAGTAGAATATCGCAGGCGTGAATGAGGCACAGTCCCTGCGCCCACAGGCCCAGGAGAAGAGGAGGCATAGCCAATTCCGCTCCTAGAGAATTCGTTTCAGTTCAAGTTCAATCACTGCATTACAACCTCCACACATTTGCCGTAACTGCAGGAAATTGCTATTATTTCATTGTTTTTTTCCCTACCAACTCATTTTTTGACTTAAATAATCTCTTTTTTAATGTTATAATACCTTTTATCAATGAAAAACCCACGTTACTTGCCAGAAACAGAAGCTGAACATAAATAAAAACAATATAACTAAATGACTGCTATTAAAATTCTAGCTACCTGCAGCCGCCTGCCTAACACTCCGGGCCTAAGGTCTGCTCTGCCCTCTGCCTTTATTTGAAAAAAAGCAGCAGCAGAAACTGGCACGTGGCTAAAGGGTGTTCGAGTCACAGCGGCACCAACATGAGACCTGCTTCCTGACATCGTCGGAAACGCTGAAGAGGAAACAACCTTCTCACCCCCTGCTTCAGCCCCTCGTCTTTGTTGATGTAAAACCACCTTCCCAGCCACCGGGCTCGGGAAGCCCACCTTCTGAGCGCTGCACGAGCAGGAGAGAAACATCGGGACAGACTGCAGGACGAAACTTAAGGGCGCATGTGGCCTTCCAGTAGGACTTTGGATAACGGCTAGGGTTTCGTCAGACGTGAAACTCAGGAAGAACATTCCGGGCTGCCTGAATAAGAGAGTGACTGGAGATGAGACGAAAAAGAGGTGCGGCTTCTAAACTGTGAGTGGCTGGAATACCACGAACAGGTTTTAGATACAACGCTTCTGTCTCCCCACGTGTTCCCTACGACAGCTGGTGCTCGGGTTCTATTTCTAGGCTCTTCCGCGTGAGAGGGACCAGGAGCCGTGGGCCAGGCTCCCTAGAGAAGGCCCATGGGTCAGGCAGAATGATCAGGGCCGGTGGCTCTTGGCTTTTGTACCACTGAGGGCCCATTTGCCTGCCTAGCTGCAAAATATTTTAAATACTAAACTGCAGATTTAAGCCTTGATGATTGTCCTTCTGTTTCTTAACAAATGACGTGCATTCTCCCCGGCCACCATGGCAGACAGCCGCTAACCACACTGAGTTGCTCTAATCCCAGCAGAAAATGGGGGTGGTCTCATCCGGGCGGTTGCAGTGAGGACCTCTGGTGCCGAACCAAGTGCTCTCAATGCCAGACCCCACTGCCCTGCTCTGACCCCACCCACACCACACAAGTTCAGGGCCACCAACTGTGTTACACCGCACAGAACTGGTAAGGGAATGGGAATGGGAATAGAACAGCCTTGAAGGTAATTTTTGAAAAGAAAGGCTAGAGCATCATATGCTCCGTTGCTTGCTTTCTCCTTTATTTGGAAACCCATACATAAATATGGGAACTGCTCTTCCTTTATGGTCGGCAGTGGAATCACAGAGGAGCAAATGAAGTTTGCGGGAGCTGCCTCCCACCTGCAGGGCTCCCAGAGTGCTCAATAACTCGATAACTCACAACGGGTTGGTGGATAACAGAGTAAAGCAACGTGGCTGCAAAGCAGCAGCAGAAAATGCCCATCAGGGCCCCTTCCAGGAGCTCCGAAGACCAGCAGGACAGCCCCCGGCAAATCATCAGAGAAACAAGGTCCATCCCTGCACCTCCTCAGCAACAGTCACCCCACCCCCACGAGGGAACAGAGGGCTTCGAGGTTTGCAGGGGGCTCCCCTTATCTCACTCCACGCTCACAGTCTCCTGGGATAGAGTTGAATGAGACAGCTGAGACCCAGTGTCTGATGTGAGATGACCCAGAACTCCCACTGCCTAAAATGACCTTTCATCCCGCCCACCTGCTGGTATTCACAGCTTCCTCCTTTGGTATGAAACAGCATCTCACAGAAAAACAAAAACGTGACAGAGTCATCGTGACTTTTCCATGTTCTAGCAAGCAGGCTGGGGATGCGAGCACCCACACGCCCAAATCTGTGTTAGCCTCTAACTCAGCTCCCTTCCCCCTCCCTAATCAGCTCTGCAGCCCTCCCCCAGCGTGGCCTCCACTTTTCTCTCCGGCTTTGCTCCTCATTGCTCACCTGCATACCCTTGGCCTTCTCAGGGCTCCACCAGGCACTCATCTCCAAAGACTGAAGTCCACCCCCACCAGGAGTCGAGTCCCTCTGGGGTGTGCCCGGGGCCCCCACTTCCCTCTCTGTGGCACTCCGCCTCCCATCCCCATGTGACAGGCTATCAGTCCCCAGACGATAAATTCCTTTTGGGTGGGGGGTGTGCCATCTTCCCCACCATTCCCAGCACTAAAACTGGCACCTCCACCAGTGGAGGGTGTCAAAGATTGTCACCCGAATGAATAAATCACTCATTAAATGAGCAAGTGAGCACAGGCTTGGGAGTCAGGTATAACTGGCTTCAAACCCTGACCCTACGAGTCTGTCATCTTTAGAGTGGCCCACGTGACCACGCATGACTCAAGCTTCCCAAGCCTCCACTTCATCATCTGTAACACCTGTGGGAGAGCCAGGATACTCCAGTCAGGGTGGTCGGGAGGATTCAATGACACCATGAACACTCCGCACGTAGCACAGCCCTGGGGCAAGCACAGCCGTCACCAGAGGGCCCCAGAGCCACAGACCTGGAGCCGCAGCTCTGTGCCAGGCACCTCGCTAGGCGCTGAGGATGCTGCAGTCATTACAACACATTCCCTGCGTTGCGTTTGAATTATTTGTGTCCTATCGACCCTATTCATGGTGCTGCCATTCATTCAGCACTTACTACAATAATAAAAGAGCACATGACTCGTGCTACACAGTTGATATTAATTATCTCCTGTGATGTTCACAATAACCCTAGAAATGAGGCACATTTGGTAGATCAGAAAACAAGGCCCAAAAGAGTCACTTAACTTGCGGAAGGTCAGACGGCTCACGAGGGGCCAGACACTTGGACACACTTATCTGACTCCAAAGACTGATCTCTTAACCTCAATACCAAGCTCTCTTCTTGTCTCTAAGAACTTGTCGTTGACTTTTTCCCATCCTCACGCTGACCTGTGTCACAAGGGAAACACTTTAGGTTATCCTAAACATCTGTATAACACAATTTGTATATGAGCGCTGAGGTCCCTGGGGGTAGGATGGGTACCAGTAAGTGGGGTTGGGGCAAGAGCTAATGAGTGGGGAAGGGAGGGTAAAGCAGGGTAACCGGTTTTCAGGTCAACTCTTCCCCAGGCAACTACCTGGCCTAGTGCAAGGTGCTGACTGAATGAATAACTAGGAAGGGAAGACCCAAGGAAGCACCAGGTTAGAGACCTGAGTAGCCAAAAGAAATTTAGCAACTCAAGGAACCAGGAAGGTGGGCCAGATGAAAAACGAAATAGAGGAGAATGGACGCTGAGCCCCCCATGAGGACAGCTGGCCCTTCTCCATCTTGCACAGTCATCTCCTCGTCTGCCATTAGGCAAACCTCGCTGCAGGCAGTCATCACAAAAACAGGCTGCAGAACACATCTGCCAAGCTTGCTGGACCACTGAGAGACTCCAGGAAGACACTGAAAGCAATTAAAGAAGGTATATTTTGAGGATGATTTTTAAAATTTATTTCTTGTAGGGTTAGAACTGCCATATGATAGGAAGTGCACCAGTCAACTGTTCAAGAAGCAGTGTCTGCACCCTCGCTTTGCTTCCTGGGCGAAGTGCTGGGCCTCCTGGAGCCTGTTCTTCCTTCTGCAAGTCCGTGGTACGAACGTTCACCAAGAAGGGGTGGCCCGGGTGCTAACGGTGCAGGTGTACACATTAGCTCCCGTACAGGTGTGTTATCGTGCCTGAGGTTTCCACAGCTGTGTTTTGCTAAATGTGTTATATATAAATAACAAATCTCCTCCAGTAGCCCTCCTAACAGAAGACAGGCAGCGTGAGTCACCATAAAAGCCCAAGCTTTGGGGTTCAGACAGATCTGCCTTACGGCCTCAACTCCGTCCTTTACTAACTGAGGGAGGTGAGCTGCTGTGCCTCTCTGTGTATCTTCAAAGCAGACATGAAAACACTTTCTCATTTCCCTTCTTTAAAGTGGAGATGATACTCTTATTAAGTAGATAAAACATATTAATTGCCTACCATGTATAGTAATTTTTTATCAAGGCACTTATATAAAAGAGTTTATATAAGAGAGCCTTTGAGTCAACTTTGTCCCATCCTTATTAAATACCAAACTTTGCAGGACAGAGAGTCACTCTGGAAGCAACCGTGCTGTCACCCAAGGGGTGCGCTGGGGACCTGAGATCTCCTCCCGCTGTTCCCTAAACGAAGGACAACGACAGGTTCTCTATTCCCAGGGCACATGCCTTGTTGATGCAGTAGTAACCCAGGCCCTGGAAATTCAGGTCAGGGATTTTTGGGGAAACTGAAGAAACTGCCATCAGCCTTTTGGGAACCCCATGTTAGAAGGTAAGCTTTTCAAACAAATACAGATCCTTTGCTTCTGAAATTTGGGAGAAAACTGCCTTTCATGAGGGCCAGCAGCCAGGACCCCAGAAGAGAAGGGAGAAATGACACTGTGTTTTTATCTTGCTTTGTTGGCTTTGGAAAGTGGCCGTGAACCTCAAAGTCTCAGATCTCCACCCTGTCAACTGGCTGCTCAGAGGCGCAAGCCCTGGGGTCTCCGAGGGACCTGCCCTCACCTCTTCTGCCTGAGGCCTGAGATGCTTCCAGGGGGAAAGGACTGAGACAGCCCCCAGGACATGCGGGTCACAGACACAGACTAGGGATCATGGTGAGAGAGGGGTGTGGTGGCACTAACAACAATAGCAACAACAACAATGGGGCACTTTCTCTGTGCTGGGCACTGTGCTAAGAGCTCTGTGTGCCGGACCACACAACATGCCAACAACACAGGTATTGTTATCATTCCCACTTTACAGATAAGGAAATCGAGGTTCAGAGATGTTAACTAACTTTGCCAAAGTCACACATTAGTAAGTAGGGGAGCCAGAATTTGAATCCCAGTGCCCACGTTCTTAGTCACTGTGACCGACTGCCTGTGTGCGTAACAAATGAGTGAGGACTCACCTCTTGAGTAGGTTTGCTCCCAGAGCCAATTACACCAAAGATGTCTTGAATACTACTGCGTGCACAGGAGAAGCGCCTAGAAGCTCAACTCCTCCTAAGAGGCTTGGCTCTCCTCTGCACTACCCTCACCAAGTGATCACCCAGGAGCAGTACCTGCTTTCACTCCTTCAACAACACAGGCCTTAACCATCTTACAAGACAGTCCCTTCACCTTTTAAGAGCTTTGGCTACCGGAAATTCTATACTGAACTCAAATATGTCTCCCTAAGATGTCTACCCACTGGTTATTTCTGTCCTTTGGAATGACACAGAGCAAACTCAACCCTTCTCCCACCCAATGGTTATTTTTGGAACTTTGGAAACAACAATCATGGTCCCTTTAGATATATTACCCCTACCTCCTCATACTCCACCCCATCCCCCCACCACACACACACACACAAATTAAGACATTTATTTACTTCTTCACACTCTCAGTAAACACTGCCTGAATACCTGCCACAGACCAAACACTGGGCAATCTATGTGCTGAGCAGAGTAGAGAGCTTAAGTTCTAGGAGAGAAAACAAAATACACACAAATGATTCTATTACCAGATACAAAACTGTGACACTGTAAAAATACCTGGAAGAGTGCCATACAGGTTCAGAGGAGAGATCTTTTCCAGCTGGGTCATGTGTGAAGACGACAAGAGGAGAGGTATTAGAGCCTGGTCTTGAAGAAGTATCACTGACCACCGGCTGTCACAAAGAACTGGGTGCTCAGAGGGGCGTGGGTGGCGTAATAATGAGAGTGCTGGGCTTGGAATGGACCTGCAACACTGTGGCCACCTCTCCCTGCACCTGGTCTTCCTCATCTGTACACCACGATGGAACTGGTAACACCTGCCCTGACCACCCCGTGTTTCCGTACAGATCGGGTGCGGGGGGGTTGAAATGCGATAACAATGCCCTGGTGTGCATGCAGTTCTTGAACCCCATTTTCCTACCTGAAGACCACTCACACTTGCACAGTGTGTTGGGAGCTGGAGGAATCGGAAGACACATGCTTTGGTGAGAGCCCCCAGCACAAGCAGAGGGAAAAGAGAGAAAACTGAATTGCTGGTGCGAAGCCACGTGGCCTAAGTGTGAGCGAAGGTAACCAAGGAACAACCCCGGTTCCTCAGCACCATCTCATTACGGAATAATCCTATAAGACGTGATCAAAGAAAGGATCAACAGCTCAAACACGTTATCAGCCACCTAAGCATTTGGAGGAGAAGGCCCACTGAGAGATTAAGACACTTAGGATGTGCCTGAGAGGTTTTCCTGCAGTTAGAGCTTCACTAATTGATATCACAGCCCCAGCAACCACTCCCTCTGGCTCGCTATTACCACCACCTGAGAGAGGAGAGCCGGTCTTCACGCTCTCACCAGCCCAACGTGGAGAGCTGCGGCAGGTGCGCTGGGAGAGGCGCTGCAAGGTCCCATGAGACACCCTTTTGCCTCTAATGATCGTACACAGACACACTCTTGGGCGAAGTACAAGTTCCATGTCCACAGAGTCTATCAACCGTCAAGAGGCATTCAGGGGACACTGTGTGAATCGGGGCTCTCACAGGTGTAAAGGGAAGAGAGGTCCAACTGGCTTAAGCACAAAACAAGTTAATTGATCCACTTAACTAAAAAGGCTGGCGGAGATCACGGTGTGAGGCGGGCTGGATGCAGGTGCGCAGGCAGTGTCGTTGGGAAGCTGGCACTCGGCTCTCTCCTGCTCTCATGATGGCCTCACTGTTGGCTTCATCCTTCCGGTTTTGTTTTGGTGAGGGAGGGGGAGAATGAGTTCTATTTCCACCCTCAAAGCACGAAGTCTAATGAACTGTGATTGGATGGATATGGGTTACATGCCTATTCCTGAGCAAGTCCCTGTTCAGGGGCTGGGGTGTGTGGATTAAGCAGCCCTCTGTCAGGCCCTCCTGTTTGGGGATCTCAGGCTAAGCCCACACAGGACACCTGAACGGACAGTGGATATGGTGAGGGGTGTCCCTCGAGGAAAATCCAGGTGCTGCTACCAGAAAAATGACAAACGGGGGCAGGTTGAGCAAAAACAACATATAGCGTATTCTCAAAACTCTTCTGCTAGAAATCCAAAAGGGAGATCTACAAGGAGGCCATAATTTTTGTCATCAAGGACGCTATTCTTCAGTTGAGAGGAAGTTGCCACATGCGAAATTTATAGAAAACCAAACCGATCGTAAGAAACACCCTGAAGTGTGCACTACACAGCATAAGTCCAGAAAATGACGTGAGGGGTTGGAAGTGCAGGCGTGGGCCTGCTCCCCAGGGGCACTAGTCACCTGCCAGAACTGAGCAAGATGCTTGACGGAGAGGCCTTACACATCAGTCCTCTGTAACCTGGAGACCGAGATGGACGCTCCACGGGGTTATAGTGATAATTCAATGGGAAAGCTCATCAAAAAGAAAGAGGCACAGGGCACGTCACATAGTAAGTAAACCCGGGAGGATTTCGCTCATTCGTTTCGGGCTCACTGTGCGCCGAGAACTACGGTCAGCACTGACAGCTCAGTGCAGAAGACAGCCCAGGGCTCCCGTTACTATGCAGCATATACCCTGAAGTGAAGAAAGTGAATACGTAAATGAGCCAAAATGTTCGATAAGGATCATTGCTATAAAAAAATAAATAAAACAAAATGAATGGCAGTGGTGAGGCAGAGGTACTTTGGAGAGGGTGGTCAGGGAAGGCTTTCCTGAGGAGGGGACACTTTAACTGAGATAGGAAGAACAGGAGCTCATTGTGCAAAGATCTCAGCTCAAAGACAAGTGAAAAGACCTGCAGTTTGGTGAAATGAGGGGACAGTGGCATGAGGTATGGTCGGAGAGGGAGGTCAGGGCTGAGCACGTGAGTCTGGGGTGAGGAACTGTGTTTTATCCTGTGGGTGAAGGGAAGTCAGTGCAAAGACTTGATATTTTAGCGATTACTGTGGCTACTGTGTGAAGAATGGGCTGTGGGTAGGGTATAAAAGTAGAAGTAAGGACTAGAGAAGAAAAATGCCTGGTGGAAGAAACGAAGAGGAAAACCAACAGCGGGTCCCCGAGGGAAGCATCAGGGGAGATAGGAAGACAGGCCGAACCGAACGTGAGCCGGCCGCGGAGAGCCGCGAGCGCAGCTCGGGGCAGGGGTGGGAGCCCTCAGCGGTCCCTCGCGCCTCCTGGCTGTGAAGAAGTAATTTGTATCTGACAAACCCTCCTGCTGAGAATAACTATAAAAACTGGATCAAAAATAAAATCAGGACTTTGAAGGCAAAGGGGAGCAACAAGGCAGCCATGACTTGAAGGGCCACAGGAAAGGAAATCACATCGAATTAGGTCCTAAATCAGTGCTTTCTTCACTTGGGGCATTTCCGGATTGTTGTTGCAGAACAAAAAGTCTAAACAGGAAGCAGTGGTCTAGAGCTTATAGCAGTTTCACTGGGCTTGAAGGACAAGTTTTTAAAAAAAAATTAAAAGGTTACTGGCAGCCAGAAACCGAGGAGCCAGTATCCAGAGAAAAAGGAATCACGGAGAAGTGAGCCCAGTACCCGCCCCCCGTGCAATCTCCCCACAGGGCATTTGCCAAATTCTCAGATGCATGTGTTTGTGGAGAGAGTCTGGAAAGCCAAGCAAACTCCGATCACCTCCTCTAGGAGGTGGGACTGACTTTCCTCTCCTTGACTGACAGCTGGACCTAGCCTCTGCTGTGGAGAAACCTGCCAGCTACCACCGTAACCAGGTGATCGAGGTCAGCATCCACAGGGATAAATCGTGGTGCTGGCACGCACCCGCAGAGATCACGTGACAAGAGGGGCACTTCTCTGTTGTGAGATTCTTCCCCAAATTCATAACCTGTGTTTAATCATGAGGAAAAAATCATATGAACTCAAATTGAGTGATGTCCTACAAAATGCCTGCCCAGCGCTCTTCAAAACTGTTAAAGTCATGAAAAACAAGGCAAGACTGAGAATCTTTCAAGAATCAGAGACTAAAAAGACTGTTGCCTAAATGTTATGTCACATCCTCAACTGGATCCTGGAACTGCAGGAGAACAATAAGGGAACAAGTGGAGAAGTCAAAATAAAGTCTATAGTTTAGCTAAAGGTAATATTGCCTCAGTTTCGTTATGTAAGATGTTAATATTAGGGGAAACTGGGTGAAGGGCACATGGGAAGTTTCCTACATATCTAAAAAAATAATAATAATAAACAACAATAAGGGGGTTACTTCAGGGAGGGTGATCTGGGAAGGCTTCGTTACAAAAATAAAATAAAGATTCTTTTTGACAAAGCAGCTGCTGAGAGGTGAAAAAGCTAAGCAATGATTTGAACAGTCCCATACATAGACGAATGCTGGGGTTCGGAGCCGATCAAAGGGAAAGTACTGGCTTTCAGTTGAGACACTGAGGGGTGAAGCCCAAGGAGTAAGACCAATCAAAACCAGACGCCCCTCACAAAGTCTCAAATCATCTCAGTCCATGGTTGGATCAAGGTGGTCTGTCCATCCTCTGCCAGCCAGGTGGAGATTTAGTCCTTTCTAGAAAATAGCGTGATTCAGAGCCACTCAGATTTTTTATATTCAATTTAAGGTACCGGGCATGCCAGTACAGACACAATGACCTAAATCCAATAAAATAAAATGTCAGGCAGTGGAAACATTCCGACAGATAGCCCAGGCTCTAGAATTATCAGGCAGGAATATAAAATAATTATATTAATGTGTTCCAGAAAATAGATGAAAAGATGGAGAATTTCTTCAGAGAATCTATTTTTTTAAAAGAAAAGAGAAGCCAGTGGAAATGCTAGCCTGAAAATTGAATTAATTGAAATGAATTCAATAGGTAAGTGTAAAACCAGATTAAACGCAGCAGAAGAGAAGATGAGTCAGAAGCGAAGAAAAGATCCAGCTTGATGCCGGAAGGGAGTGGGGCAAAGCATAGAAAATGCAGAGACGAGTATAAGCGACAGGGGAACGCGATGAGAAAGTCTAACGCCTGTGAAATTGGGACTGCAGATGAAGAGCAATAACTAAAGAAATACTATTGATTAAACACATCAAGACACAAATTCAAAAAGCTCTGTGAGCCCCAAGCAGAATACTCATAAAGAGAACCAAACCCAGGGCAGCATTGCAGGC
>CM052546.1:17057297-17163688 GCA_028533065.1 Trachops cirrhosus
GCAGGAGGGAGAAGCCCCTCTGCAGCGTTAGAAGAAAGGAAACCAAAAGCTTGGAAATGTTCGTTTTTTAAATGTAAAAGATCGATGTTAGATGCCAGATCAAGGTTCAGAGGAAGAAAGGGATATTGATACCATTGGGTGGAAATGGGGATGAAAACAGCAAAGGGTTTTCTCTAGTCATTAAAACGAAGACGCCAAAACAGAAAACAAAACTTTCTGCTACACGTGTTCGGTTGGGCCACTTCTTCCCTCCACGGAACACTGAAGAAGTCGGGTGAGTTCTGTTTTTCAATATGTGTGAAGTAAATGCTCTTGCTCCAAGTTATTTTTAGAAGAAAAATTTAATTGAACAATTTTGGACAGGGAGCATAAATAAATGTGTTTGGAGAATTGTTATAAAGCCCCAAAAATGGAAACATTATTATTTTAAAACTTGACTCTTCAACCAAATGACACAATTTGTATATGTTTTGTGACTATATGACGAAGGCCACTGACAGGACCGATTCAATCAGTAACAGGCAGCCTGGTGAGAAAATGCCTATGGAGAATTTTTAGGATAAAATTTTCTGTTACTCAATCTGTCCTACTTAGTTCAAAATAAATTGTGTTTGATTCTTTTGGAAAAAGAAAGAGAAAACCAAACACATCATATAAAACTGACGAAAAACAATAGCCAAGTGCTGGAAACACCCTAAGTGCCCAAAAGTACCATAAATGAGAAGATCAAAAAACTGTGGTACATTCACACAGTGGAATACTATGCAGCAGAAAGAAGGAGCTCCTACCCTTCATGACAGCATGGATGGAGCTGGAGAGCATTAGGCTAAGTGAAATAAGTCAAGCAGTGAAAGACAAATACCATATGATCTCACCTATAAATGGAATCTAATCAACAAAACAAACAAGCAAGCACAATAGAACCAAAGACATTGAAATAAAGAACTGACAGTGACCTGAATGGGGGAAAGAGGGGAAGGGTCAGGTCAAGGAATATGTATAAAGGACCCATGGACAAAGGCAATGCTGGGGGAGGAGGGTTGACTGTAGGAGGTGGGGGGTAGGTAGGGCAGAGGAGAGTAATGGAGGTAAAAATGGGGACAACTGTAATTGAACAACAATAAAATTTAAAAAAAACAAAGACAGTAAAATATTAAAAGCCACCAGGAAAAAAGATGCATTGCCTTTAAAGTGTCAAAAATAAGACTTGTAGCTGACTTTTCAAAGATATAATAAGGCAGAAAAGAATGGAATGGCACTGTTTTTTAGCACCAAATTTTTTATTGCATATAAGTCTATATGCATTGAACCTTTTAGCTGCAAAAAAAATTTAAGAATCAATAAACAACACTAAGTTGATGAATACATAAGAATATATTATATCGTATCTATTTCATAAAAATGAGGGTTACATTCTTAGTCACACAATCCAAATTGCTGTTTCTGATTATTAAATACAAGTATCTTGGTCTCGAAAAATTCATGCAGCTTTGAAAGGGGCTTAACTTATAATCAGGATTACTTTCTGGCTTGAAAAAAATCTGTTTCAAAAATATAAAGCATCATAGATTGGCATGAAAGATTAGGTTAATTGAGACATTTCTGTGTAATCTGCTACTAGTTGAAGAACCTGAAACCTGAGTAATAATATATATTTATCTCAATATGGGTTATGATGTCTTTATATAAATAAAATATAACAATCCTTCATATCATTGCAATATGTCACAATACACATTGCATATATTCTTATATTTTCTCATAAAAACACAGTAGAAAACAAGGCATAAAATAAAAAAAGGATGAATCTCAAGTCCATTGTGCTTCTTAAAAATATACTCATGTTTAATACAATATATATTTTAATTGATTTGCCTACTCCAACTATAGTTCCACAATCCAATGATAGAGATCCTAACTTTATAAACTTAGGAGATATTTTTAAAATCATTTTTATTTTTCAGTTACAGTTGACATACAATATTAGTTTTGTATATACCCAGTGATTAGACATTATATAACTTAGTGATCATCCAGATAAATTTCACACCCATCTGACACCACACACAGTTATTAGAATATTGTTGACTATATTCTCTACGCTGTACTTTACATCCCCATGGCTATTCTGTAACTACCAATTTATACTTCTTAATCCCTTCACCTTTTTTCACCCATCCTCCGACACCCCACTCCTGTCTGGCAACTGTCAAAATGTTCTCTGTGTCTAGGAGTCTGTTTCTGTTCTGCTTTTTCACTTATTTTGATTTTTTATTGAATTTTTGATAGATATGTATTTATTGCCATTTTATTGTTTATAATTTTATGGGGTTTTTTTCTTCTTAAAAAAGACTCTTTAACATTTCATGTTATATTTGTTTGGTGGTGATGAACTCCTTTAGCTTTTTCTTGTCTGGGGAGCTCTTTATATGTCCTTTGATTCTAAATGATAGTTTTGCTGGGTAGAGCAATCTTGGTTGTAGGGTCTTGCTTTTCATCACTTTGAATATTTCTTGCCAAGCCCTTCCAGCCTGCAAAGTTTCTTTTGAGAAACCAGCCAACGATCTATGGGAACTCCCTTGTAGATAACTGTTTTTCTCTTGCTGCTTTTAAGATTCTCTCTTTGTCTTTAACCTTTGGCATTTTTATTATGATGTGTCTTGGTGTGGTTTCATCTTGTGTGAAACTCTCTGTACTTCCTAGACTTGTATGTGTATTTCTTTCATGAGGTTAGGAAAGCTTTCTCTCATTATTTTTTCCAACAGGTGTTCAATTTCTTGCCCTCCCTCTTCTCCTCTGGCACCCCCATGTTACAAATGTTGGTATACTTGAAGTTGTCCCAGAGGCTCCTTATACTATGCTTATTTTTTTTAATTCTTTTTTCTTTCTGATGTTCTGATTGGGTGTATTTTGCTTCCTTATGTTCCAAATCACTGCTTTGCTTCTTGGCTTTATCTTCTTTACTGTTGACTCCCTCTAATTTATTCTTCAGTTAGTATATATTTCATTTCTGACTTTTTTTTTTTAGATTTCCATGTCCTCTTTATGTTCTTGGAGTTCTCACTAAGTTCATTGAACATCCTTACAACCATTTTTTAAATTCTGTTAGTTTGCTTGCCTCCATTTCAGTTGGTTCTTTTTCTTATTCTTTCACTTGGAACCTGTGTCTTTGCCTCCTCATTTTGGCTGCTTCCCTGTGTTTGTTTCTATGTATTAGGTAGGGATGCTGTGTCTCCCAGGCTTGATAGCGTGGCCTAATGTAGTAGCTGTCCTGTAGAGTCCAGTGGCACAGTCTCCCCATTCACCTGAGCTAGCTATTCCAGGTGCACCCCTCGAGTGGACTGTGTACACTCTCCTATTGTAGTTGAGCTTTGATTGCTGTTGGCGTGTAAATGTGAGGGGTTTACCCCCAAGTCAATTGGCTGCAAGAACTTGTTGGGACAACTGTAGAGAATCAGCTGTACAGAGTACCCCTCAACTCCAGCAGGACTTACTTCAGCAGGGCTCTGGTGTCCACTAAGTCTGTCCCTTGAGTGTGTCACTTATGGAGGTGATTGGGGGGTGCTTTAATGTGGTCTGAAGCTGTCTATTGGGTGCACAGGCTCTGGGGCCTCCAGGGAGGTGCAGGCTAAGGTCAGTTGTCACCTGTGATCAGCCCAGGGCCTCCTGGCATTAACTACAAAGCGATAGGCAGATGGCTGCTACTTGTGCTGGGTGAGGAGGTACCCAGAAGAGGCCAAGCTGTGAACCAAGGCCACTGTCACTAGTGTCGGGCCTGGAGCCACTTAGTGAGAGGTATGGAGCATGCTGAGGCCAATGCTACTTGTTTGAGATTTTAGAAAAGTTTGAAGCATGAGCCAAGACAGGCCATTTGTATGGAAAAGTCACTAGAAAGAGCCTGTGTAGGCCTACAAGTTGGGTGTGGGTGTCTCGGAATCGCCAGGGTCTAATGAATAGTGATAGCCAGGTTGATGGAGACTCAGGTATGGTGCTTGCCTGCTGGCTCTGTGGGGAGGACTCAGAAAGGGAACAATGGCCTCTGCCAGCACTTCTGTCTGGGAGAAAGCTGCCCCTCCTGCTCTTGCCCTGATGCCAGACAATTCAATTCCTTCCCCCAGTGCTGGAGCTCAGAGGGAATGATTCCAAGTAAGTCCATGCCTGGGACTCCATAAGCCCTCCAACCCACTCAGCCACAATCTTTGCTGGTTTTACAGCCAGACGTTATGGGGACTTCTCTTCCTGACACTGGAACCCTGGGCTGGGGGCCACATGTGGGGCTGGAACCCCTTGCCCCTCGGTGGGGGACCACTGCAACTGAGATATCCCTCCCAATCTTTATCTGCCACACGTGGATGTGGGACCAGCCTGTCCTGTATCTCTGCCCCTCCTAGTAGTCTCAGTGTGGCTTCTTCTTTATTTCCTGGTTGAGGACTTCCATTCCGCTAGATTGTAGGCAGTCCTGAATGATGGCTGTTCTGTAGTTAAGTTATAATTTTGATGTGGTTGTGGGACCTTCCAAGTACGGTTTTTACCTGTGCCTCCATCTTGACCAGAAACCTTGGAATGACATTATTAAACAGTACATTTCAAAATGCCTCTAAGGATCTCACATTTTAACTAAAAAATATTTTGAACTGAATAATATTGAAAATATAACAACTTATGGTATGTAGCTACAGTAAAGCCAAGGAGAAAATACAAAGATTATATATATTTTCAAAGTTAAAAATCAATTATCTGAGCATCCATTTCAAAAAGCCAGAAAAAAAGACAAGCAAATCAATCACCCCACCTAAAGAAATGCATAAATTGAGAGAAAAAAAGAAATAGAAAACAAATTTATAATATAGAAAAAAACTTTTAAAATAGTTATTTGAAATGACCAATAAAATAGCTAATCCCCTAGAAAAAAATAAATAAAGCACAAATTACCAATATGACAATAAAAAGGATGTCACTACAGACTGTATAAACTAACAAGGTAAGAGGATTATAGCAATTTTATGCAAATACATGAGAATTTATATTAAATGCCTAGAAAAAATACAATTTACTAAAACCAACACAAGAAGAATACCTGATCATAACAGTCCTATATCTTTTAAATAAATTGGATTTAAAAATAAAAACCTTCTACTAAGTAATGTCCAGGCCCTGATGACTTCACCAATGAATACTTCCAAATGAATAATTCCATTTAAAAAAAAAGAAATAACTACAATCTAATATAGACATTTCTAAGGAGTAGAAAAGAAAAAAATATTCACAGCTTGTTGATGAAGATGCTACGATCTTAAAACCAAAACCTGAAAGAGCTTCTTAAAAAGAAAAGTTATAGGTCAGCCCCACTTATGAACACAGATAACTTCATTTAGTAAAAAGCAAATAAAATAGATGTAATGAACATTAAATAGCAGACACCCTCAGTGGATAATGACTGGGAGGGAAGATGAGGCAGGCTCCTACGGTGCTAGCGATGTTCTGTATCGTGACATGGATGCATGCACTTTATAAATCGTTGATCGAAGTGGAGGCACTTCACGTGTGTGTGTTTCTGTTTTAAAGATGCACTATAGGGACGTCTTCCTGTCACCTCCTCCCTTCTAGCAAAACTGATTACGCCCTTCTTGTGCCTCATGTGTATGGTTCCTAACACAGAGAACGTACTTAATAAATATTTGTTAAAAACTGAACAAACCTCAGCCCAAGGTCAGACATGCATCCAGAATTTAATATGTATGTACCTTTTTAAGCAAAGGAATTTGCCACTTAATGAAAACCCAGAAGGAAAAGAAAAGTCCTCTGCCAAACCCTCTTCATGTCAAAAGTCCTTGTGGAGCAAGAAGATGAAAGACCCAATAAGAGGAACTGACTTAATAAACATGAAACAAGAGTTAAGGGCAGACTGGTAGGAAAGTACAGGAAAGACTCAGAGATGGTGTGAGGGAAGGATGGGGATCAAGCATGATCATTAAAAGTTTCACAAGGATGTCAAGCTGCTAGACCTCAGAGGACAAGTATAGACCTGCCTGCAAAAAAACTGGAGAGTCTGTGAGCAGAAAGCCAAGGTCCGATCAGCTTGATATGAAGCTTTTCATCCTCACTGACCCTTCTTCCTCTTCCTTTATTTCAGGTCTCTGAGCAGAGGGTTGGGAGCCATGACGTGAGAGGCAGGAGTCCCAAGTTCTGGATTCAGCTTTGTGGCGATACCTCAAGCCAGTCATGCCACTGTCTTGGCCCCTGCATGACTAAGCAGTAAAATGCGAGGGACGGTCTATCAGGGTTTTATGCATCTACTTCTTACGACTGAAAATTCTCCTGGTGCCGCTGAGACTTCCCAAGTGGTTCTGAGGTCCCTTCTTTAAAGCACAAAGAACAGACTATTTCTTTGCAATACCAAAGGGAAAAAAAAGGTAGCGAGTGCATCTCTAAGTTGGGTTAGGAAAGGATGGCAGCTCCTTGGACAAAAGGCTCTTCCATAGTCTCACTTTCAGACCTATATTCATCATCATGCTTCAGCACAATTAGGCAAGTTATGTGGCAGCTCCAAATATCCATCTCTCTCTACAGAGTGTCGTTGAAGCCTGTCAAAGCAGTGTTGGAGTATCCAGCACTCTCCTCTGTGAATGGTCAGAGGCTTGGCATTGTGTTAACTACACTAGCTGGCTAGGAGCAGCGTAATCTTACCTGATTAACACTATTCCTTCCTCTTCTTTTCCTCTCTTCAGGCCCTCTCCATGAATCTTTTTTTCTTCTTTCACTTATTCAACTCATTCATTGCAAGAAATATTTACTGAGCACTTCTTATGTGCCAGGCCCTGTGCCAAGTGCTAGATATAGGTGTATCAGTAACAGACAAGGTAGAGTCCCTTCCCTCAGAGGTTTCCTTGCATGCGCTTCATCTTAGTTGGAGCAAAAGACTCTTTAGCCCTGATTAGGGTACCTGTATTCTTGTTCCAATTTTGCTGCCAGTCTAAGGGGTAAGTCCCTTAACCTGTCTGGATATAATTTTCCTCTTCTGTAAATAAAAGTGTTGAACAAGAGCAGTGTGTAAGAACCTCTCAGACTGAGTGTTGGCCTGTGAAACAAAAGGTTGCTGGTTCGATTCCCAGTCAGGGCACATGCCTGGGTTGTAGACTGGGTACCCAGATGGGGGTGTGCAAGAGGCAACTGATCAATGTATCTCTCGCACATCAATGTTTCTCTCCCTATCTTTCCCTCTCTCTAAAAATAAATAAATAAAATCTTTTCTAAAAAAGAAAAAAGAATCTCTCACATAGGTTTTTCTCTAGTAGCTCCTAACTAACCTCCTTGCTTTCATTTTGCCCCTTCCCTCCGCACTTATTTTATTTTAAACACAGCAACCAGACTAATCTTGTTAAAATGTTAAGTCAGACCTTGTTACTCCTCTGCTCACATCCCCTCAGTGGGGCTCCACCAAAATAAAACCCAAATTCCTTACTGTGTCCTGGAGGTAGTACAGGACCTAGCCCCCAACTACTTCTCTAACCTGGGACTCTTCCTTCACTCACTCCCCCGAGGCACACTGGTCTCCTTGGTGTTTCCTGCACACTCAAAGCACACTTCCCTCTCGAGGCCTTTGCATGTGCTTTGCCACTGCGTGGAAAGCTCTCCCTCCCCTCCCTGAGCTTCACATAACTCATTCCCTGACTTCCTTCCGTCACGTGCTCAAATGTGTCCTCAGAAGGTATTTCCTGATCTGACCATCCTGCATAAAATAGCCCCTTTGTGTCACTCTCTGGCCCTTTACCGTGCTTCTTTCTTTTTGATCCTTATAATATATCATAACTTACTTATTTATCTTCTGTCTCCCTCCACTAGAAAATACACACCATTAGAATAGGGATTTTACCTGCTTTGTTCCCTGCTGTATCCCTAGGGTCTAGAACAGTGCCTGACATATAATAAACGCTCGGTAAATGTCTGCTGGACTAATGAAGGAATGAATCTCCTCTAATAATAAAGTAAGTCTTGGTGTGTGTCAAAATTTATCCATACTTAGCAGGATTCAAATCTGGCTACTGGGACCTACAAGGGGCAAGTATCGGAATTAAGCTACACAGAATACTTACCAATAGAAATGGACCTTCAGCAGGAGCCAGTCCATTCCTTTCCACTCAGATTTCTGTTTCATAGCATGGCAGTCACAATGAGAGCAGACCTGAATACCATTTCTTTTGAGCAGCTCCATGCAGTGAGAAGAGTAGGCATTACTGTCCTCATTTGACTTAAGCCCAGAAATTTTGGTCATCTGTCCCATATCACCCAGCCTTTTCAAGGCAGAGTTACAATAAGAACACAAATCCCTGACCTCCAAGCCTATCGTTGTTTGTTTTCTTTCTTTATTTAAATCCTCACCTAAAGATATGTCTTTTAATTGATTTTAGAGAGAGGAGAAGGAAGAGAGACAAACATCAATGTGATGTTTCCATTAATTATTGAAACATCAATCTGTTGCCTCCTATATGTGCCCCAGCCAGGGATCAAACTTGCAACCAGGTATGTGCCCAGACAGGGGTTCAAACCCACAATCTTTTGATGTACAGGACAACTCTCCAACCAACTGAGCCACCCAACCAGAGCTACAGTTGTTTGTTTTCAATAGTGTTGCACACAAGACTGGAAGACCTGCATGCACTATTTATAGGCATGAGAAATACGTGAGGTATGGGATAAAAAGTGCGGAACTTTTTCCACTGAACCGCTGAAGTGATTGCATGCTCCAGGGATTCAAAGTACTATTGATCTTACACATTGTCACATCCCCAAAGCTTGGCACATGCTCGATTCATGTGCGCCTATTAAATAAAAGTAGTGGCTTCATATTAAATGGAAGCCCACTAGATAATAATCACTCTTAGGTAATAATCACTCTCATCACCTGCACAGGCCACAGCCTTGGAGACATTCACACCCACAAACAGCAAAATCAACACACACACACACACACACACACACACACATAGAGCATCCCTTGAAACAGAAGGAAAAGAAAAAGTGGCGTCCCCACACTGTACCCACACCTGCCTGCACAGGTGCTCCCCAGCCAGGTGAGGAGCGAGGACAAAGTGGCCAGCTCACAGTTTGTTGTGGTGCCTCCGGGGCACAGTAATGACACACACACAGACGGATACATACACAGAGAGGGGCGAAGGTGGTTTACAGTGGGGAAACCCAGAGTTCATTCTGTATTATTATTTATTAATTACGTTATTTTCCATATGAACAACTGTAAACCCACATTTGCCCCACCCTGTATGCCTATGTGGACAGAGACCTGTTTGCAAACACAAATGCACAAATACTCATGTGCACCTACATTCATTATAATTAGGCAGAATACAAATTACAACTCAATTTACATACACAGAAATATACATGCTTGTCTCACCCAAGCATACTCACAAATATATACACACAGGTATGCAAACACATTCACAAAGATAATGTTTACCTCAAGGCGAGACTGTAAGAAGTATGTGAGATTATGTGACATGCACACTAATACCTGGCACGTAGGAGACATGCTAATAAAGGTTAGTGATCAGTAGATACATAACACAAATTTGTATCAGACTCATGTGAATACCCACCTTCAAAGAAAATTTCCTTTCAGTCAGAACCTCATAGAAATTCTAAGTAGCTCATTACTGTTCTGATGCATAGGAGCCAATAAAAGAGGGAGTAATGCGGGGTGTGCTGTGCCCTACAGGAGGGAAGAGGCTGGTGAACAAAGGTTTCCAGATTTTTTTTTCTGGGGAAAAGGCCTGGGCTTGGAGGAAGCTGGACTGTCAAGAATTATTTTAGAGAGAACCAACAACTTGAAAGGAGTTCCTAAAGCGACTGGGTAAGGGGGAGGCTCAGTGGGCTGGGAGGAAGGGACTCCGGAGTCCCAGCCAGTTCAAATCAGCCAGAAAACCCTGCAGAGGCCATTAATCCACTGAAGTCCAGGAGACTGAAGAAAATCTGATTAACTCCACCTCCCCAGCTGAGCTCTGGAGTGAAATGTATAGGTGGTTTTGGAGACCCAAGTAAGGTGGGAAAACAGAGAAGCAGGAGAAAGAAAATGCAGGGAATGGGAATGGTAGGTACTGAATACCTGTATGTACAGCTTGGCTCTACCGTTATTCTGGAGCAAGCCACAACTCTCTGTGGCTCTGTTTCCCCAGCCTGTGAGATGTAAATACAACTGTCTTCTGTTCAGCTGGAAGATGGCATATCTTCCTTATCTCCCAAACGGTTGCCAGCAGTGAGTCCAGGACAGCGGGAAATTGCTCAAGGAATTTCCCCTTTATTTTCCTGCTGCAGTGGCCCTGGGGGGAGAGAGTGGGGAGAAGAATGTCTTCCTTTATCAACTAGGCTTCTCTTTGAAACCTCTCCTTTTTCTTGGGGCCAAATATTGTAACTTCAGAGCTCTAAAGAAACTCCTGGATCTGGCTCAATTCTTCCCATTTAAGGTAATAAACTGAGCCCAGAAGCAAGTCTGAACTGGGGCCTGTGGGTTTGTTTTATTCAAATGCAACTACATTCTTTAAAAAAAAAAAAACAACAGTGCATTGTTTTGAGAGACCTCGAGAGATTAACTCCATAACCTCCTCCACCCCACCACTCCCACGCAAAGGAGAGTGAGACGAGATCTCATCCAGCACTCTAAGCGTTAAACTCAACCCAGAGTCTAACGCCCAATTGGCCAAACGCTGGGAAAAGATCTGGTTTTTGCTGCTGTTGGCCAATGAGCACCTCGAGTGGGAGGGTTTGAAGATACTAAGGAGTTTTCCCCCCTTTTTTCTCTCCACCCCTTCCCATCAGCCATCGCCTGCCCCCTTTCAATCCCCAACGCCGCCAGTTTGTTAAATTAATGCAGTAAGAAACTCTGAAGATCTGAAGGAGTCTTGGCCAAAGGAAGATGGGCGAGCTCGGAAAACCAAGATGCATCTGAAGCCTTGGGCTCCTGAGCCCCGCAGAGTCGCCATGGACCCTAGCAGCCCCTGAAACTTGCCCTGAGCTCGTTCACGTCTGCAGCCGCGAGCGATGGGACATCTTTCCTGCAGCGATCATAACTTATTCGGCGGGGACCAGAGAACAGGAATCACAAGGCGACAGCAGACAGACACACAGGCAAGGGAAGGAGATTCCGAGACTCGGTCGCGATGCGCCAGCCTGGCACATTCTCCGGGATTTAACTGAAGGCAGCACCGTCCATCGCTTCCCCTCGCCCCTATCCCCCCTTCAGGCCAGCCCAGGGGCATTAAGCCCTACTCTACCCAAGATGCTCACCCAATCTAACAGTCCGCGGCCAGCGCTCTGATCTCCACGGAAGATTCTTTTTCCTTGCATGGAGCTGGCCGTTTAAAGAGAAAAACGGGTAAAAAAGAAAATATACCCACCCCCAAACGTGCCTCCCCAGCGCCGCAGGGAGCCAACAGACACGCTGGAGTTTAACAAACAGCAATACTCTTCGCGCTCCCGAAAAGCTGGGCTGGACGCTCTCCGCGGTGCTGAAACGCTTCACGGCGGCTGCTGTCCGCGGTACCTACAGCCCCCTGGCTCCAATTTCCCCTGGGGCTTCCCCTCTGTACCCGCTTCCCCACCTCCCCTTAGCATCTGGATTATTTTTCAATAGCACTCGCTGGTTTTATAAGTACCAATTTGAAACATCTTTTGGCCCCATAACTCGTGGACTACAAAGCACAAGGACCTGAAAATGTACAGCTTCAATACTCTTCGACTCTACCTTTGGGAGACCATTGTATTCTTCAGGTATGCAATTTTCTACTAACCACATCGCTCTGATGAAATGGGGGAAAGGAGCACGGAGGCTGACTCTGTCCGTGATCTCCTCATTTGGGGGGAGGGGTATCGTATACCCCTGCAATCGGGTCCTTCCATCCCCCGCTCCCCCTTCCCCAGCCCCGCCCGCAGGGTGTCTGGCTTGTGCGTGGAGGTCTGAGACAGTCGTTGCTCTGGCAGCTGTTTGCCTGTTTCTCGTGATTTGTTTGCCCTTCCGCCTGCTACACCTCCGCCCCATCGATGGCCCCCAGCCCCCCTGCATATTGGCTCCCACTCAGCTGGGGACTTTAAGGGGAAGCTTTTGGAGTTACTCAGTTTAATTAGGGCTGCATTCTCTCTAACCGCAGTGCCGAAAACCTCAGCTCCCCCGTCTGGGGGAGCCAAGTGACAACTAGCGGCGACGGGGGAGGTTGCACTGGAACTCACTGGACATAAAACATTTCATTTTCTCTCCTTTTTTTGCTGTTGTTTTCTTTTTCTGTGGATTGTGGGAGTGTGCTGCTGAGGCTTAGTGCTTGGAAACGATAGTGTGATGACCTCAGTTTGTAAAGTCCTGAACTTGGGTACACAGTGGATCTATTTAGAAGCAGGTTCTGGGAAGCATTTCCCTTTTGAAACTTTGACTCTCTCCTCTCCTCTGCTCACCTTTCCAAACTCTACTTTGTTAGCTGAAGGTCCTGAACTGATGGGCAATTCCTGTTTGTGTTTTGTTTCTTAATTTATGTCTATCCCTGACTCAGTAGCTGAGTTTCCCCACCCATTTTCTCCCAGGTTAAAATTCTCTACTCACAGGCATAGCATTCTTATGTTAGTAAAAGCAAAAAATAAAAAATCGCCTCTTCAGAGGCATTGAAATGGATAGTCCTTTTGAAAGTGGGTGAATGATGCCATCTTCAGAGGTGGTTATAATAAATTCCATTTACATGAATTGAAAAAAATTATCCTTCTTCCATGACCTGCAGGGATCATTAATCTTCCTCATTTTAGATGCCTGCCTCTCATGCTTTACCATGGCAAAGGACTAACAGTCATTTGAAAAACCTATGTTAGTTTGCTTTTTAAAATAAGTAACAATCAAATATTATTCTCCCCTGTCATAAACCAGCAAATAATTCTTGGATTTGGGTTTTTTTTAACATTGTAGAGAACTCTGCATATGAATGGTTGGTTTGACTAACTGTCGGTTGGACTATTACATGAACGACACCTCCCCCTAGACTGTAAGGGTCTACACATAAGCCTTTCTTCATGTCTTTCTCTTGAGATGAAGAAAAGACCCCTCTCCTTCTCTGAGCTACCCAATATTTAAAGCTTCTAATCTCCAGTTCAAATAATCCTTGGATAGGCCACAGTCCTGCCCACAGCTCAGAATGCAAATAGCCAGGGAGTCAGACAGAATAAAAAAAAAAGTGCAACAATCTAGGGCCTTGTGAAATGTAGCAACTTGGTGGGGGAAAGGGCAGGAAGTATCCTCTGCCCTTTTAATTTAACAATACCAAATCATGTCTCCCCTCATACACAGAACTGTAAAATGCTGTGGAGGTGGAGTTCTTGGTAACATTTGTATGCAAATTGAGTCTCTGTTTGGCATATGGAGACAGAACTGAACCAGAGAGATTAAAGAGCAAATTAATAAGACCAAGCACATCACTCCCACCCAACTCCTTTTTTCTCGATGAATACTACGTAATGTTTGATTTTATTCTTCTAGACATCGTCTTTCAAAAGGGAAACACAGTCTAAGAGGTTTGCATGGTAATCATCTTGATGAGGTTATGAATGTGCCATGTTAATACTTTAAGTAAACTGGTGGTGGCCTATCAGGAAGCATCACTGTGCATCGGCTCCCCTACATGGGTCACGATGCGTGTGAGCGACAATGGAGATGGGCTAAGGCTCCATGTGTTTATAAGGAAAGAGAGTCATGACGACGGAGAGCTGGGAAGGGACTGGCACCGCTGCACTTTCAAAACACAGAAACGGCTTCAGCATTTGAGGGGTCAACACTGTTTCAGAGATAACCTGAAACATAAAATAATAAAAATGAGAACTGAACTTGGGAAATACCCTTAGCAGTTGTTCATAGAGGTGAAAGAAAATGGGTTATAGGGAGGAAAAGTATTATCATTGTGTAACTGGTAGGGTCATTTCTAACTCTCTCATTTCCTAAATTTTAGGTGAAAAGTAAGGAAGCATTAAAATCGGGGGCTCCATAGAATGCATGTGGGGGTAAACAGGGACTGACAGCTCCCTAGAAGGTTCTGTGGGAATAACCCCTCCTCCTCCAAGGGACAGGCGTTGAGTTGGGATGAGCCAATCCAATCATCTCAGGCACCCAGGTACTCCTTAGATTAAATGATGCCAGCTGCTCACCTTGTTGGAGAAACCTGGGGGCTAGAAGAGGAAAACTCGGAAGCAGAAGTATTGCTGCATCAGCACGTAACCAGCGAGATGGCAATAATGACGGCAAAACAAATAAAACAACAATCAGAGTTTGCGAGGCAGAAACCTCATCCGGTGCCAACCATCGAAGCCTCAGAAAGAGCTGAGGGGGACAGAGACTGGGGTCCTCAGAGACAGACAGCACTGCGGTACTCATCAGCTAGGTCCCCGCAAGTAAAAAGAGGCAATTTGGCTGAAGTTCCTGTTCTGATATTTGAAAAGCCTGCGGGCCTAAAATTCTAGGAGTGACATTCTAGAATAACCTAAATTTTGTCTCTTTATTCTTATCAACGGGGATGGGGCTTTATATCCAGACTGGCCAAAAATAATAGGCAAAGAGGTATTTTTAATAGTAGAAATGCATTCCTTTCTAAAACAAAGGGAACTTGCTTTGATTCCCAAAGCCCTTACAGAGACTTATGGGTGGGAAGGGACCAGGGTAACCCCCAAATTTTCTCACCTCAGTAACTCAAATAGACCCATGGTAAATAACCATGTCTCCCAATCTCAGCACCACTGGCAGTTTAAACTGGACAATTCTTTGTTAGGAGGGCTTTCCTGTGCATTGTAAGATGTTTAGCAGCATCCTTGGCACCAAAGCACCCCTTCTCCAGTCGTAACAACCAAGAGCCCCTTCAGACACTGCCAGAAATCCAGGGCTGGGGGCAGTTGAGAACCACTGGTATGGAGTAATGACATTGAATCCACTGCTCTGATGCACTAATTATAATGAAAAAAGTCCGGTTCCCTTGAGAAAATGCCCCTCATGAAACACTTAAGCATCCCAGGGTAGCAAAAAGAGGCCTAGCTTATGCTCAAGAAGGAAATAAAGGCAGAGGAATAAGCCAGGTCTAAGCCATGGGCAGTTTCCCCAAAGATGACAGCTCTCTGTTATGTGCCAGTGGCAACTGCCATCCCAGGAAATGGTCCCTTGCTCAGGGTTTTGGACTGAATGTGGCACCCACTTGCTAAGAAAGGTCACCCAAACCTTGAAGGGAAAATGTTTCTCTGCTCAGTAGGGTCAAAAGGAACATGGCAAGATATTTTTTTTCATATCTCAGTCCTGAAAAACCACCCCATTGAAAGGTAAATGTGCTTTCCATTGAGGTGGCCCCTCTGGCTTCCTGGTCTTCAAGCTTGCTGGGAGGGCCAGATGACCACCTGGGTCTTTCCTCCTGGAGCATAGCGGTATCCTCCTGAAATCTCACCCACGGCATTCTGGGCACTGCGGGAAGGGTGTAGGAGCTACTGAAGTGGGTCAAGGACTTTTTCCTAAGGAAAGAAGCCCCTTGGGCAGGTTTTCAGTAGGGCTAATCAAAATGTCACTCTACCCATTTTGGGAGGGCTTAGGAACCTTGAGAAACAGAAACCATTATGTCTTCTGTTCCCATGGGACAGCTTGGACAAGGACTCTAGGGTAGTAAAGAGTTATGGATTGGCACATACCTTATGCATATTTGCAAAACTGATAATGACCTTTCAGGGAGTGTTTGGGGAATTTGTTTGGAGACCACCTTAGGAAAGAGGTCACAGCCATGTAGTGCGGTGGAAGAGTGGCTAGGCTGTGACTTGAGAGCCCCCTCTGGAGTCAGCTCTGCCCCCACCCTGCAGCATGGCTTTGACAGGTCTCTTTCCCCTGTGAGGACTCAGTTTTTTACCGAAGAACTCAAATGACTGATTCCAGCACCTCTGAGTCCCCTCCAGCTTCGCATACGGTCTTTAAGAGAGACAGAGGCCCATGCCCACAAAGGCTCAGGATGGAGCTGCTTCACTGCTGACGCTGCCTTCATTTCTTGACCAGGCATTTCTGTATCACGTGCTCATGTGTCCAGTCCAAAACTAGGCACTCCACAGGGGAGACAGAGGTAACAGATGCCACAGTCCCTGTCCTTGCAGGAAGGGGAGACGCAGCTCCCTTTAAAGCTACATCAAAACCTTTCTCCTTCTTCAGAGGGCCCGCAGAGCTCAGCCAGCCTGTGTGCGCCCTGCGACAGCACCACATTTATGTGGGCGTCATTAACTTTATTTCCTTCATCAGCGGACAGAAGCCAGAATGATTTCTAAGATGGATGGCGCTGTCTCCCGTCTGGCCATCTTGATGCTATTCTGCAGCTTTTCTGCTGCTTTACACAAAGTGGCCTTGGTCCAAAGGGCAGAAGACCTGGGATCCAGAATTTAGCTAGTGGCATGACCTTGAGAGGGTTCTATGACCTTTCTGGCCCCCGTTTCCCCAGCCAAAAAAAGAGAGAAGGAAATGGACAAATCATTTAGTCTAAAATAATTGGTAGCTCCGCCAGCCAAGGACAATACTCTCCCAACCTCCTCCATCATAGAACAGTTTTGGGTGCAGTTATCAGCATATTTTAATTATTACAGGAAAGAACAACATTGAATTATGTTCAGGCTCAGCGGTCTGAAAGAATTCAGGACCTCACTAACAACTTCACTCTCTGGGGAGTTACCCCAACCTAGAAACAATGATTGACAGGTCCCATAAATATGTCAGTTTCCCCAGAACATGCTTCGTATGATGAGAAAACACGATGCCTGATCCCCATGCTCATAGACCTCAAGAATGGCTGAGAAGGAGAGCAAAGTTTCCTGTACTTTTTTATCAGCAATTCAGTTTGGCTTTTTCTCCCACATAAAGACCATGTTTTAAATGTTTGTTTACCACACCCCACTCATAAATAACTTATTTTCCTTCTCTCTGTTAATCAAAGGCATGCATAACTGCCAGAAATACAAACACCGTCAGATAAGCAATGTCGCCATACTGAGCTGACTGAAGAAAAAAACAAAAGTAAAAGCACACGATGCTTTCAGTTAGTCCACAGAGCCTTGTCGGAAGTGTTAAATATGCAGTTTGCTAAAGTCTGAACTGTTTCGGATGGAGTTTGAGTCCTCATTACTATTTCATGAACACCCTAGGTACCCAGGGACCCCATTTAGAAGACATTAGATTTGATTTATTCTAATCGCTCCAAGAGAAGAATTGGAGTAAATGGATAGATTAATTTTTTAATGTATATATGCAAATTCTGAATCGATGCCATTCCAAACTTTCTGGAAGCCATTTCACATGGTGAAAGGGGCCACCTCCGTGGTAGTGAGGGTCCCTGTCAGTGGAGGTATGCAAGCAGAGACTGGGCATCCACCTTCCAGGAGGGACGTAGAAGAAATATGAACTGCCTTTGTGGGTTGAGATTTGTAATTTGCTACAACAAAGTAAACGAAACGCAGATCAGAAGCAAATCTTCATGATACTTAAGTTCCCTCCTTTCCTGATTTCCAAATTACCATCTGATCTCTGTAAGCTCTCTGGTGCTGTAAACACATACTCGCACCTTTTTCTTCTTTAAAATGGGTTGTATTGTGAAAGGGGCAATGACCACACACACACACCATACAACAAAGGATTATTGAAATGAAATCATCTCCATTATGTAAGAGCCTGGTTGTGTGCAATGAGAACAACCTCAGAAGAGACTGTCAGAGCCAGAAGGACCAACGGAAAATTCACTGGTCCACGGACATGCAGGCACGGGTGGTGTTCACAGGATGGACGGCCGGGATGGCTGAAGGCCTCTCGGCCCTGAACTCCTGCCACCTCTCCTGAACCAACCCCCTGTTAACCCTCATGCACAACTGATAACACCCTACAGCTGGCCAGCAAGTCCATTCAGAAAGCACACTGGAAGGGGACAATGCCCAGAGATGCCGGGGGAGGGGCTTATCCCACTGCCCGTGCTTTGTAGTGCGATCCCTTCTGAGGGGAGCTGAAGCCCCAAAGCTTTTGAAACTCTTTATAAAGGATCCCGTTGTGGTTTTCTGAAGTTGATATTGTCCGAGTCTCCCGAGGCTAATTCAGTGCAATTAGATTACCACTCTCTGCCTTTGAATTCGGCTGTTTTTCAGTGTCCGTTGCTGAATGAGTTTGCCACCTTAAAAGGGAGCTGCTGACAGTCAATCCCAGCCGTGAAATGGGCTGCGCTACCTCCTGCTTGATGTACTGGGCAACCCACAGGCACCTACAGAACCAGCCTCTGCTCCCTTCCTCGCCAGGTCCACCCTCCATCTCCCACTCACGAACCCCAGAGAACCACACTTTCCTTTGGTGTCTTAAGTACCAACAGAATCATGGAGACGTAGGGCATTCCCTAATTCAACAGTTCTCAAATCTAGCTGTGAGGAATCCTAGAATGCACTTTCCCACCATCACACTAGGCTACTGACACAGAATCTCTCTGGATCAGGACCGGGAAACCTGGAATGTTCACGAGAGTCTCTAAGTCAGTGCTTTTCAAACTTCATGGAGATGCTGAGTCAGGCTCAGGAGGATGGGGGTGGGGCCTGAGAGTCTGCATTTCTAACAGCCCCCAGCTGATGCTCTTGCTCCAGGACCAAAGGTGTGAGTAGCAAGGCTCCAAATCATTCTACCTGGGGGCTCCTGATGGGCCCTTTTATTTTGCAGATGAGAGGATATGTGACTTCTCCCCCAGGACCCAGAGGGAATGGCAGAGCTCCTAAAACCCGGCCCAACTGTGCATGTCCCCAAACTTGTTCCTGTCAAGTTCATGTGGCCTGGACTCTGCCACTGCACTTTCCTCCCTTCAGCTCTCACACACTGGCCACCCCCCGGACCACAAGCACGCCCCTCGAGAAGGACTCCTCAGGGAGTGATCCACATCCCCTGAAGTCCTAGTGCCCCAAAAGCCCTCACTCCCACAGTGGGGAGCTCCCATGCGGTGACACTGCATAAGAGAGGGGCGCCTGGAGAATGGGCTCTGAACCCTGGGACACCACGATGAGAGTCAGTCAGGACAGATGGAAGAGGCAGGTGCTCAGGAGGGAACCCGTGGGTTCTCTCTCCGAGGGTGATCTCAGGCCAGTCTTCCCCTGCACGGTGCACCCACACCCCTGCATGACCAGAGGCCCCCCTCGCCCTCCCAGATGTGCAGAGGCTGCTGCCTGTTCCGCCATCTGTCCGGCTTTGACCCCTGTCCTCCCTTCTTCTCTACCTCCTTGACCTATCACCCTGTCCGCCAAAGCACCTCAGGATCCTACCCATGGAGCAGGGTAACTGCTCTGACCTTGGGCCTTTGAGAGCTACCTGCTCACTGCCGCATGCTCAGTTCTGCAGCGCTCCCCGGCTCCAGGGGACCGCGGCAAGGCCAGGCCACTGCGGTCCTCACTGCCAGGCCCGAGGGCCGTCGCTCGGACAAGAGCACTTCACAGTTTATAGCGAGTTTCACATCCACGACCCCACGTGAGTTTCTTGATCGCCTTTAGAAAAACTAAACAGCGGTTACGACCTCCAGGTTAGAGCTGAGAAAACTGAGGTTCGGAGAAGAAAGATGACTTGCCTAAGACCACGCTGTTAATCTCAGAGTAAAGCCAGGATTCAAATGCAGATCTTCCTCCTGGCCAACCACACTGCCTCTTCCCCGGAAAGCTGGAGTCCATGTATATCCCTGGCCCTCTATGCTTGACATCCATTCCTCTTTACATGTTCCTCTTAAAGCTGCCGCCCTGTGCGTTGGCACAGACATGAGGCTAACAGCCCTCACCTCGGCCAGTGGGCCGTAGGGGTGGAAAGAGGCCTATGGGAGAAGAGCTGGGAATTTCCCATCAGGGCTTTGCTTTGACAGTGTCCTTTCCTTCCAATTCTTAGCCAGATGGGTCTTTCTTTTTCGCTTTGTGATCCTTTTGAATCGCACCATACATGCATACATTCCTTTTTTTTTTTAAGTTCTGAAACTAGGTGTAAGCCTAAAACCCCCTTCGATAATGATCTCCAGGTCCATCCCAGCTTTTATTTATTTAAGGAGCTTCTTACCTGATCACTTTTGTTTTTATACACACATGAAATGGGGATATATTGATTCCAGTCGTTATACACCCATATGTTGAAACACACTGAAATCTACTGAAATACATATACTATCTATTGCAAAATGTATACTGTCGCTTCCTGGAGTCCCACCGCCCACACGGTTCTGCAGTTCGCCCTGCGTGCCCACCAGCACGTCCGGGAAGCTGCCCCGCTGGGACTCCCAGCTCACCTCCGACGTTTATCTGCAGCAGGCTGCTCTGCCATGGATTTCCCATTGTGTCCAGCCATCGCCCTGCTGATGGGCATTTACGTTTCTTCTAATTTTCCCACCACAATCAGTGCGGCTATAATCGAAGGGCGCCTATGTCTCTGTGAACACACGTGACCACTGTCCAGGCAGAAAACAAGAGCTGGGACTGCTGGGCCCAGAGCATGTGCGTCTTTGGTGTCAATAGACACCTCAGGTGGACGCTCCTTTCTTCCGGAACTCTCCTTCCCTGCCTCCCTGCCTCCTTCATAATACTCCATCTCAGCCTTGACTGCAACCACTCACAGATAATAACCACTACTATCGAGTGTTTATTCAATGGTAGGTACTGTGCTAACAACCATATACTTCGTTTCCTAAGCCCACAAAAGTCCTTAGACATAAGCACTATTACATTCCCATTTTACAGGTAACAAAACTGAGGCATAAAGAGGGTACGTAACTTGCCCAAAGCAAGACAACTAGTAAGAGGCAGAGCCAGGATTCAAAGACAGGTCTGACCCCAGGAAACACTCTTTTAACCACCACTTACCTACCATAACTCTGTCGTTACTCTGAGAACAGACCAGGGAGGAGGGTGGAGGCTGAACTGGATGAGGAGGAGGGGGGCAGAGTTTGCCTCTCCAGATCATTAAGGGCTAATCGCTTGCAAGTGTGTCTAGACACTAATGAAGTTAACGTACATCTGCAACTAGACATGAGTGTTCAGTCTCCACCCTTCACGTAGGAGGAAAACAGCGCTGACTTCCACCCCGTCCCAGAGCTACGTGGTTGGAGCTCTGAGGGTGGAGAGAGGTGACTGCAGCCCGTCCTCTCTTCTCTGTCCCACCTGCCATGTGACCTAAGTCACTCCATTGAAAAAGCTGTCGAGGATTATGGGAGAGAACTTCTGACTGAGTTGGGAGGTCAGGAAGAAGGACAGCACATCCTCTGGTCTGTTACTAATTTTTTTTAATTGCTGCTCCCTAGTACTTAGACCGAAGAGCTTTCCAAGCCTCACGCTCTAACCCCACACAGGACTGCATGTACCCAGTTTCCCTGTCTGTTCAGTGTGGGCGGTTGGAGAGGCCGCCCAGCCTCCAGCCCCGGAGGCCTCACCACAAGCTCCAGGCCTGCCACTCACAAAGCAGCCCCAACTCAGAACACCTCCAGGCCGGGGTTGAGGGGGCACACCAGAGAGAAGCAGCGAGGGCTGGGCTAGCTCTCCTTCAGGACCATTGCTGCGTGGGCGTCACTTCGTCACGGCCTGTGGGAGGCCCAGGCGGTGCTGCCTCGGACACCTGTTTCTAAGAGCCCTCTGAGGGACACCCAGGATGTCCCTGAATGTGCCCCTAGCAGGCCTAGAGGCAGGAAAGCAAGAGGAGGGGAAAAATACAACAGACATCCGTGTCTCCTAATATCAGCTCCTGAAATAAACTTGCTGGTTTGTTTGTTTACATAATAAACATTGTACACGTTTGTTATCAAATATTTAAACCACATAGGGAGATATGTTTAGAACTAAAGTACAGAGAAATCTTACTCCCTGGGGTATATCACTTAAACAGTCTGATATTCATCTCTGCAAATGATTTTAATAGCATGATAATGACAAAAATGTGAGTGCTTACTACGTGCCTGATATCTGAAAGTTGACTATGTTTTAACCCATGTAATTCTCAGGACACTGCTATAAAGTATAGACTATTATTCAGTCCTTCTTATGGATGAGGTTACAGACGCATAAACAGAAAGCTAAAATACTTTTTCTAGGATTGCCCAGCTTGGAAACAGCAGGGCCAGTTGGAAATCCACGCAGTCTGGCTTCAGAGAGCCTTTAACTGCTTCGCTACAATAGTGAGGTACTTCTGTTTTACAAAAATGGGTTTGTACTAAACACCACATTCTGCACCTTCCCTTTTTTCGCTCATCACTACCTTGGCGTTGTACACCCAGGTCCACCTCAGTCACTTTTGCATCTGGGCCGCCTCTCGCTGTGAACACCAGCTTTCGGGGTGACACCACTGTCAGCTCGCTGCCCCCACCACCATTCCCAGCTCCTCTTCCAAATCCCGGCTCCAACGGACTTTCTCACGGGTCTCTGTAACGTGCCACCATTCTCGCCTCTGTACTTTCTCACGTGGTTGTTTATGCCCCCACGCCTCTAAAAAACCCCCTTCCCTCATTTCCGCCATGAAAGACATGCCCCAAGCTTTGGATCCAAGCCCACTTACTTTTGCATCTTCTCTCTGCAACTTTCATGTGCTATTATCTTAGCACTTTGCTCAAGGAGAGAAACAGTCACCTTTGGAGTCCTCTCTCTGAGCGGAGCACAAGCCCTTAACAAATGGCACTCCCTCCCCACTTGTCTGGGATCCTAGCCTCCAGGCTGGCTCCTCGCATTGCTTTCTCCATGAGAACCCCCTGGATTGCCACCATTCCTACCCCTGACTGGGCGGGACTCTCAGTCCTAAATCCCTTTGGAATTGCAGGCTTCCCTTTCGACACTCAGTTCGCTCTAAGTGGCCTTGGGTACACTTAGGTGCCCTAACTGTCCTGCAGAACTGCAAGCTCTTCAATGATTAGGAACTTAATGAAGAACTCGGTGCCTGTGAAGGGCCAACAAGAAGACGAGGGACACACACTCTGGTGCTACCCAGGGCTTTTAACTGCTCCACATCCCCCTCACAGGGAGTATCATCCCCATGGCTCATGTATATTAGATATTCAGTGCTCGTGCAATTGAATTGCTTTGTCCCCATGTGCCTGCTCCTATCCTCCTCTTATTGGCTCTGCAGAAGCCCAGGATCAGAAGGTTTCTACCCGGCCAACCCCAAATCACTGCTGTGTCTCACTGTGACCCGTTTTGCTCCAAGAAATGAGTCACAGTGACAGTGAGCTAGACACAGCAGCTCGGCCCTGACTCAGTCACTGTTCGGCCTTATCCTTGCTGGTTGGCCAAGTATGTCCAAATTCTGGGCCCCTCAGAACATCTGAGCCATTCCAGACAAGGCTACTCTCCACCATTACCTGGGTCTACAGAGAGGCCCCTTCCATGGGACAAGGCAGACTTTCTAAAATGGCAGTAATTGGACAGAAAGCATGGACCTTAGTGGAGAGTTTTCCTGATGGGACCTAAACCATCTGGGAGAACTGAAAAACCCCTCACAGGACCCAAGGAAAGACAGCATCATGCCCAGACAGAAGGGGCTTGGAGGGATTCGTTGACTATGCCTTCAAATATAAAAAGCTACACTTCCTGAATAAGAGGGTGACAAGGTTCAGTAAAAAATGTCCTCCCCATGCTGCCTCAAACTGGATGGCCTAGAGCTTAGAGCGAGATTTCCTTCCCCTGTGGGCCTTCCTCTGACTTTTCGACTGAATCTCAGTTTTTCCAGCCCTGAAATAAGATTAGACTGTGTAAAGACAATGGGTCTTTCCAGCCATCATTGCATAATTCTTAAATTAAGTTAGCTCACAAAGGGCCCAGCAGCTAAAACCTCTAGCTTGGGAATCAGCCAGATACAATCCAGAGTCCTGGTTACACAACTTGCTAGCTGAATGCTTTGGGGCAAGACTTTTTAAAATTCCTAAGCCTCAGTTTTCCTCTTCTGTAAAATGGCAGCAATAATTATCCCTCCCTGACAGATCACACTAAAGGATGAACTGGAAGAAGGCACATAGAGGGTTAGCAGTGCACGTGGCACATAGCAACTGTGCAAAGCAGGAAAGCCATGATCACTGGTAGTCAAGAGGGAGAGGTGCAAAGCATTGTGGGAGCATAAAGAAGAGTCTGACTAACCCTGCCTGGAGATGGGGAGATAGCACAAAGTTGAAGCGATTTCCTAGGAGTCAGGACACTTAAGACAATTAGCCATAAAGAATGACTAACTTACCAGGTGGCAAAAAGTGCCGAGAGAGAATGATGCAGGCAAAGGAACAGGGCTTGCAGAACAGGCAAGCTGAGTGCCGTGGAGCTCGAGGGCACTGGATCGGCCAGCTGTCCACCATTGCCCAAGCTCAGCCCAGTCCTGCTCTGCTCTGTTCCCTTCCAACGGGCCTGTCGTCCATTGGAAGCCCAGCTGAGAGTGGATGTGTTCATTATCCAAAAATATGTACTGAATTCTCAGTATATGCCAGCAGTTGTTCTAAGTTCCGGGGAGAGAATGGTGATGAGCAGAATAGACATACATGGTCCCGGCTCTCACCCAACTTAACTCCTAGAGGGGGGAACGAACAAAGGAACAACTTGGGAGACTGTAGAAGTCAGGCCACGCCGGTGCTATAAACCTAGTGAAACAGGATAATGGGGCAGAGAATGGTGCACTAGCGGCTGCCCCAGGGCGCCTACACGTCCACTAGAGCCTTAATCATAGGAGAGGGGAGGTGGAAGAGGGCTGTTCCCTTTTATCGATGAGCAAACAGAAACCCTGAGAGGAGCAGTGATTCATCCAAAGTCTCGTGGCCAATAAGCCCCAAAGGCAGGTGGCCTCGTTCCATGCGGAAGGGTCGGAAATATCCAAAATGAAAGACTGAATGGGTGGCTGGGTGGGAGGGGAAGCAAGCAGCAAAACAGAATGCATAGTAGGATCCCGTTTTTATTTTTTAACTGTTTTATTGATCTCATGTGGGAAAAAAAGTCCAGAGAAGTGGGCCCCAAACTGTTTATAGTTGTGATTATCTATTGCGACTGAGACTATGGGGGGCGTTTACTTCCTGCATTAAATATTCCAGTAATGCTTGAATGTTTTACAAATATATATCTAGAAAAGATATATATATATATCTTTTGAAAGCTGAAAAATAGATTTTTTAAAAGAATGGCAGACAGCAGAGGTTTGATGCAATCAAACCTGGAGCCCACCTTAATAAAAGACAACCTGCGCCAGGTTAGAGAAAAAAAGGCACTTACAGTGATCTGAACCAGTGCCCAGTTGGTTAAAACAAGTGGAAACCAGGCTGGAGGCTGAGACTGGTGTGTTTGGAAGAATTTCCTGAGCAAAGGGAAGTTGCTTTCCCACTGAAGTCAGTTTGCTGAACAGAAACTATCCCTGGGAAATGAAAGGCCAGAATTACATTAGGCTTGGGTTTTTAGAACAAATGCAGGATGGGACATATTTTCAAAAGAGAATAAGAAATAGCCCTGCCTGGTGTGGCCCAGTGGGTTGAGTCCCAGCCTGGGAACCAAAGGGTCGCTGGTTCGATTCCCAGTCAGGGCACATGTCTGGGTTGTGGGCCAGGTCCCCAATCAGGGCACATGCCTGGGATACGCAAGAGGCAACCACACACTGATGTTTTTCTCCCTCTCTTTCTCCCTCCCTTCCTCTCTATCTAAAAATAAATAAATAAAACCTTAAAACTAAATAAATAAATAAATTATTTTTCAAAAAAAAGAAAGAAAGAAATAGAAAGGGGGAACCAAAAGAGGGAGAGTAAGGGGGAGACATGAAGAAAAATAAAGAGGCGAGAGCGCTCAACTCAGGTCTTCTCTGGGTTCGGCCAAGAACCCACTGGGTCCATCTCTTTCCGTCTCTGGGGCATAGTATCCTCATCTGTAAAATGGGTGGGTGGATGTACTACATGACTTCTAAGATCTCCTTTAGCTCCATCATTCTAGGATTCAGAAACAAATGAAAGAAAAAGGAAGGAGGTGGAGGACCAGAAGGGGAGAGAAATGTAGGTGGGAAGAAGCAAATGCTAATGAGAGAAGGAGCAAATGAGAGAAGGAAGAAAGGATGGCATTCCCCAAAGCAGCTGAAGTCTGCTTGTCTTGTTGAAAGGAAAGAGGAACGCTCACATCAGGAGTTAACAATAAAAGCTTTATCCTCAGCCAGCCAACTCCGTGGGTCCCGCTGGCAGCAGCCATGGCTGATACCTGAAGAACAGGAGACCCAGAGGAAAAAGGGGAAAGAGGATGGATGCAGCCCAGTTCTCCATCCAGGTCTGACAAGGAACAACAATGATTAGCATATTCCCCAGGGGGAAGGACTAGAGAAATGTCCCCGAGGGAGCTAGCAGTGCAGCATTACTGCCTGGTGCCTGGGAGGACTCAGTCTTGGGAACCACCAAATGGAGAAAATCCTGGGGTGGAAAGAATCTACCAAGGTCATCTTCCCCAGCCCCCTGCCTCTAAGCAACCCTTCCCTACCTGCCCTGCGCCAAAGGATTTAGCAGAGAATGACACTCAGCCCCATTCTCCTTTCAGAGTTGCCTGAGCCACCCCAGGCCCTGAGGCCCTCAATGACAGAGACAGAGACAGAGACAGCGCCTCCAACCGTGCTGGGCACAGAGCAGGCCCTTCAAACCCACCTGATAACTGCTCAGTAGGGTGAAATGGTTCCAACCTCTCTCCCAATAATACCTACTGCTGCTTAACATTTCAGTCTAAACATCCTTTCATTTATGCTTCACTGCCCCTGTTTCAAAGTCCAACCAGTCGTTTGCCTGAGGGGCCAGAAGCTGGCAGACACCGGCCTCTGCAGAGGAGAGGTAGAATTCCAGCTCTACAGGTGGCGTCTCCAAACCTCTAACTGACCCCAGTGAAGAAGTGAATAGAGTGTCACTGTGTAAGTGCAAACCACAGGTGCAAATACAAGGCCATAGGTAATTGTTCATGCAACATACAATGAGCAACGGCTGAATGCCAGGTTCTTGGCTCAGCAATTAATCTGAATGTTTTACTCTTCCCAACAATCTTAAAATTGGAATGAAGTACTCCTAGTTTACAGGTGAAGAAACTGAGGCTAAGAGAAGTTAAGTAACTTTCGAGGACATACCAGTCAGCAGTAAGGTCACAATTCTAGCCCCCTCCTCAGCTGGTGCACCTGGATAGCATGCTGCAAACATTTCAGCCTGTGTACATGCACACTTCCAGCAACAAGAAACTCACTGTCTCCTTAAGGAAGCCTCTTCCATTACTGGGTGGATCTAATGGTCAAAACAGTCTTTCCCCACGTTCTTTAGGCAGCTGCCTCCCTATTTAAAAGTCCTATCCGCCTTCCCTGGTCACCTAGAACAAGTCAGAGGGCTGTTGAAGGTACCTAAACTATGAAATCAGAAAGATACGGTTCTATTCCTACCCTACCCCCTACTAGCCATCGAACTTTCAGCCAAGTCGCTTCTGCCATCTGTGCCTGGGTCACCTAATCTGTACAGCACAAACACAAATATGTACCTCATAAAGTGTTCTGGAGGAAAAAATAAGTAGTATTTGCAAAGGGCTTAGCTCAGTGTCTGGCAAGTAGCAAATGTTCAAGAACGTTATTTTATTAGGTTGAAACCTTCTTCCCCATGACAGCCCAGCAGGGATTTGTAAAAAAAAAATTATTTCTCTGTCTAAAGAAAAGTCTCTGAGCCGATTAGCCACAGAGCCCTTAATTATTCCTTACTGGTCAAGTTCATGTTGTTACCAGCCCAGCTGTTCTTTTCTGGGCCTGCTCCAACCTGCTGATGTCCCTCTTAAAATGCAGGACCTGCGATGGAACGTAAATAATCAGCCGAGATTCGAAGCACAGTGCACAGCCCTCAGCCAGTGTGTCCTGCCACTTCACCCTTTTAGTCTTTCGATTTTTTTAAGGTTCTTCAGAATGACGAGGTGTAACCTAGACTGGCATAAAAGTTTAGTGAAGAATGTTTGACCCTTATGAACAGAAACTTTAATTTTTATTGGTATTAATGGCTAATGTACCGAGTAGTTTCTGCGTGCCTGGCACTGTAGCAGCACTTGATGGGTATTTTGCTCCGTTCACCCCACCAATCCTAGGAGCACCGTTATTACCCTTGCTTCACAGATTCCAGGAGGGTAAGTGACTTGCCCAAGATCACACAGCTGTGTGGCAGAATCAGTCTGGTGTCTACCATACAACCCATCTCTCTCACATGGGACGTTTATAATTTGTAAGGACTTTCAGAAATAAAGAATTGATTAGGACACAAAACAGAAGTCACAGGCAGGGCAATTTAATTTTAAAAAAGCATATAGCACCATGCAGGACCGACTGTGTACAATACAAACGATTCTTCATAAGGCAGACCCCGCCTCTTGGAGAATGAATTTGCAATGAGGAGCCGAGCTGCTGGCCTGGGTGGAGGGCTCCTTTACACAGATACAGCTCTTCTGCCTTAGAAATATTCATGCCCTTTGACTCAGCAAAATTCTGCTTCCAGGACATGAGCAGAGGTTTGTGACCAAGGGGGTTTTCACAGCATAATTTATAGCAGCTAAAAATTGAAAATGATACACGTGCCCATCATCGAGGGAGGGCCAGCTCAATGAATGCTCACACAGCCACACACTGACTTAGGCGGTCATTTATAATCCTGCTTCTAAAGGTTTAATAATGAGAGAAAGTGCTCGTTTAGCATCTTCTTAAAAAGCAGGGAAAAATTGATTATAATCTTTAGATGAGAAAAAAACTAGAAAAGATTTACTAATATATTAACAAGAGCATCCAGATAGTGAAACTGCCATGGGTTTTCCATTTTTCTTTGGTCCTTGGGGTATTTTTCCAATGTGCACTTATTGCTTTAATCATCAGAGGAAAGTGTTACTTTTTTAAAGGCTGAGAGAACCTCGTCTGAGGACAGCCAGCCAGCGTGCAAGGGACAGTTTTCGCCACCGGACAGTCCCGTCTGTGCAGCGACAATCACCGCTCTGCTGCCAGTGGCTCACCTTAATCCTATTGATCGAAACGCCACAGCAACGCCATTAATGCACTGCTTACTAAGAACGCAGAAGAATGATTACCTGAGAGCGCTGTGGTTCCCCTCCAGGTGTGAGGGGTAGTCCTTGAAGATTCCAGCACAGAGCACAAAGAAGCTTCTAGAAGTTCACATATTCATCACCCATCGTAGAGCCTAGACCACCAATTCTCTCCCAATCGCTATCATATCAAACACGTACCGTTCTCCAGGCACCCAAGTCAACCCTGGAAAGAAGGGCTCTGCTCTGCAGCAGCCCCACGCGCCCGCCTAACAGATGGAGACACCGAGGCAGGCAGGATGGGCGGGGCGTGTCCGAGGCCGCGCAGCTGGCAAACGGCAGAGCCTGGGCCTGATGGAAGTCCGTGCGCTTCCCCCGGAGCATGCCCCTGGTTCAGTCCAGAAATAGGTTTTCATTTGTGCAGTGTCTTATGCTGTCTTTGACATGATTTCAAATAGTAATTTATAAATTAGGACAGGAGGTATCTACACTCAGTGGATGAGGAAACTGATGCTTAAATACAATAAAGGACTTGCTCAAGGTCGCAGGAGCAAGGATCAGAACAGGCGGAGTCAAACCCAGGGTTCCTGACTCCACATCCACAGCTTGTCCCATCCCTGGGCTGCCTCTCTCTGCCTCAGTGACACACAACAAGAAGCAGGGGTCAGAGGAATTTGGGGCCCCTGCTTGTTCCCCCCATGAGCTACAAAGAGGTGAAGCACCTGGAGGATCCTGAGGTGCAGGGTAGGAAGGAAGAAAACCTAGAAGGAAAAGACTCAGCAGTAACCTCTGAGACCCCTCGGGCATTAGCCCTCCCCATCCCAAAACCAAGAAGGGGCACTGGCCAGAGCACCTGTCTATCTTCCTCTCATCTCATTAAGAACCACAGGTTTCACTCAAGCCCCTCCTCCGCCATTCTCCTCTGTAAATACTCCCGATAGAAGCTTGTACTAACCCACAGAGCAGCAGGGACTTTAAACAATGCACATTCAAGTTGAGTGAGCTGTTTTAGCAACATTTGAACAGCTGCTTCAAAACTTATGCCAAATTCTACCTCATTTAGATTCACATATCAACTCTGCCATCCAAGCACCTTGATTAGGTCATTTAACCTCTCCAGGCCTCAGTGTCCTCATCTGAAAAAGAAAAAAGAAAATGGGCCCTGGCTGGTGTGGCTCAGTGTATTGAGTGCTGGCCTGTGAAGTGAAAGGTCTCTGGTTCGATTCCAGGTCAGGGCACATGCCTGGGTTGCAGGCCAGCTCCCCATTCGGGGGCATGCAAGAGGCAACTGATTATTTTCCTCACACACTGATGCTTCTCTCCTTCTCTTTCTCCAACCCTTCCCCTCTTTCTAAAAATAAATAAATAAAATCTTTAAAAAGAAAATGGTACCATCTTCATAGAGTTGGTGAGTGGCACAGCGCTGTGCATGGCACCTAGAAAGTGTACAATCATTGGCTGCAATTGCTATTGTTAGTTAACCTCTAAGTCTGTTTTCTCACCTACAAAATGAAGATGATCACCCCTCCTGACATTGCAGGGTTAGGATATAGTCATTCATTTACAGCAGGTGCTCAATAAGTGTCTTTTTTTTAATGCACAAGAGGACCAGGATCCATAATTCTGAGACTCTTTTACCTACACCTTTCCCAAGACTTTGGAACCCGCCGAGTGAGACAAAGGAGTTCCACCCCACTGAGCACAGCTGCAGTTCTCTGTCTGGAGGATTCAGGGAATCGACAGAGGGCTCGGCCACTTAGAGCTTGATTAGAGCCCCGAGCTCCCGTAAATTCTCTATTTACATACAAATGCCCACTTCAGCTAAGCCCTCTCAACTCACTGTGAAGTGTTCTCAGTCTGAAGACTAGTCAGTTTATTAAAGGCAGCTTCAGATTTTAATCCAAGTTGCTCTTTCTACAATTTAAAGTCATTTTTTCCTCAGCGCCCAGTGAAGGTGGTTTATTTTCTCAACATTCTCCTTCGAATCAGTCTTTTGGATGCTAGAAGACCACATGTGTGGTCTTCACTTCTTAGGAAAACACGTTTTCTCTGCCACAAAGTAGCCCATTTTGCTAATGCATTTTCTACAGGTTCATTGCAACCTGGCTTACTTCTCAGTATAGGTCTGAACTAGCATAGACTTGGGAGGGGAAAGTGACACGTTGTTCTCTAACAGGGCCCAGAGATTCCAGGACTTCCTTGTCCTCACACAGGTTTCCCTCTATTCGTTTGGGAGCTCTTGGAAAATGAGGGTTCTGACATATTCATTACTGATGCAGGTAACAGAGAGGTCTGTGGGGTCAGGAGTACCTGAATAAGTTATTTATCCTCTATGACCCTCAGTTTCCTCATCAGTAAAATAAATGATGCCCAACCCACAGGATTCTATTCAGGATTAAATGTCACAGGTAAAGCTCTTAGTAAGCCCTGGCTGGTACAGTTCAGTGGATTGAGTGCTGACTGTGAACCAAAGGGTCACCAGTTCGATTCCAAGTCAGGGCACATGCCTGGGTTGCCAGCCAGATCCCCAGTATGGGGCGCATGAAAAACAACCACACATTGATATTTCTCTCCCTCTTTCTCTTCTCTTCCCCTCTCTCTAAAAATGAATAAAGTTTTAAACAAAAAAGAATGTAAATGTCTTATTTAGAAAAAACTCTTAGTGAAATGCCTGGCACTGTCTAACCCCTCAATGGGAGCTAGCTGTTATTATTTTATTATTCATGTCCTATTCGATCACCTAGCACTATCTCTGATGTGTAGCAGGCACCCGTGACTATTTTGGATAAGTAAGCAATAAGTGAAGTAATAAATTAATGCTATCTCCAATGAAATGATGATTGCCTCAAAGTGCCTAGCCAATGGGAAAGGTTGACGGACCTGAGCAGGAGAAGCATTCATTGGCACGGCATCCGTGAAGGCACCGTGAGCTTTTGCCATTCAAACAGCACCTGCCATTGGCAAAAGCAGACCATATTTTCAAGACGAGTGAACTGAGATGGAGAAAAACAAAATGAAAGGCAAGCTGACTACAGAGAAATTCTGAGAGATGATTTAATAAATGACCAGGAAGGGTTTGGTGGCAAACACACTATACAATACACGGATGATGTGTTGTAGAGGTGTACACCTGAAACCTATGTAATTTTATCAACCAATGCCACCCCATCAACTTAATAAAATAAAAAGCAGGGTTCACCCACCCCCTTCTTGCCCTCTGGGAAGGAACTGAAGATAGTCAAGCGGGGGATGCCCCAGAGCAGACCTGGAGGCCTCGGTCACACTGTGGCTCGGCACCTGGGACCCTGAGCAGCTCTCTTAACCTGCAGGTGAGCCTCCGAGTCGTCACCTGCACGTGGAGCTGCTGTCATGGGGGCGGTCTGAGTGAAGGACTTGGGTGTGCTGTGTCCTTCTGAAAGTGTTATTGGTGTGACGCTGGTCATAACCCGGTGTCAGCCCGTAATTTCCTGTTCCCAGAGCTCCTTGAATTCTCCCTGTAGCTCCAAAGAGTCAGGCAAACACTCACGTCATGAGCCAGAGCAGCTCCTCAGAGGGACTTTGCAAATCACCATCACTTGGAAGAGTCAACAGGTGCAGTGGTCAATAGTGTGGGCTGTGGAGACCCGCTAACTGGAGAGCTCTGCCGTTTGCAGGCTGTAGGACCTCAGCTGAACCTCCGAAAACGCAGGTGTCGCCCTCCTCACCTGCAAAGGGGAGGGAATGAGATCATCGTCACAGGACGGTGGGGAAGATTAAATACCGTAACATATCTCAAGTACCGGCACACAGTAAGAAGGAAGGGAAGGGTAGCTATTACTATCATTAGCTAATACCATGTCTTTATCTGTTTTCAGCCTGTTATTAATTCTCCTCGATATTTATACTCCCAGCTCTTTGTGACCTCAAGTGACCGATCCCTGCTGATTAATGCAATCTTTTTTTCCCTAAACTTTTAGTCCAGAAGCCCTGAGCTCCATTCTCTGTAAAGATGTACTTTTCCAATGAAATTTATCTGATTAAAAAGAAAGCCGCATTGAAGGTAATGAGAGCCATTTGCTCTCCTGTCCAACTCGTGGGGTGCATGCTGATTATGCAGGGCTGGCTAGGAGTTTCGACTTGGGTAGAGGACACCCACAGGTCTGTTCTCCAGCACTCAAGCCTCTGAAGAATCCTCCTGAGCTCCTCACATTGTAACTCATCTGGGGGCCTTCTTGATGTCCACAGGCTTAAGCCAGAGGCACAGGAAAACTTCCCCAAGGAAGACATATAGGGATGGTCAGGGCAAAGTCAGGTCATTATAGAATCATAATTAGTACACTAAGTGGGGAGATGTGTAAGGTTTATGCACAAAGGTTGGCCCTTGCCCACTAGTCTGGGTCATTCCATGGAGGGTTATGGATGCTTTTTAAAGAAACAGGACAGCTTCTTCTCCTGCTCTCCTGCCTTGGGCTTTCCCAGAGGACACCGGGTGTTTTCCCCCAGGGACTGACTGAGGCATCAGGGCTACAACTGAAATCACATCACCGATGTCCAGTACTTGCACAGCTAAATTCAACTTCCTCTGGAACGCAAGGTGTCTAGCACCCATTTAACAAACAAGTATTGATCCCTGAGCGTAGGCCAGGCTCTGTGTTCCAGGAAAACTGTATTTATTAAGAGCCTAGAATGAATCTTGCAAATATCATTCTTTCGAGGTCTTGTCTACATGATACCTGATGGCTCCAGTTCCAAGAGATAGGAAGGTAGAGAGCTGAAGGTTGAGCTTGAACCAGAAAACACCTAGGGTTGCCATGATTCCAGCCTTGCAACATACACATGGAGTAAGGAGAAGTGAGAAAAAGGGAACACTGACATAACTTAACCAAATACAGTATGGTGTGCCAGAGTTGGATCAACACACGAGTCTTAATTTTGGGGACAGACATCCCTGCCTCTCAGGCTGGATAGAATGATAAGATATACAATGGTGGGGTGGGGTGGCATGGGGTGGGGTGGGTTTTTCTTTTTTTTGCCACCAAACAAGAAAATAAAAATGAAGCTTTTTGGAAATAAAATGAGAGGCTGTGAGAAGCAGAGACTCCCTCTCCAGGTGACCACCTACAGGAAACGCGACCCTAGATAGACTGGGTTTAAAGGCCTATGATGCAGTAGCAGGGCCAGGACTAGGGTGCAGCAAGTGAACCCAGTGAACCAGGGCAAAAAGTTAAGGAGGCACTCATTTTTTGGGATCCAGCAAGTGCAGGACTGCCACTTGTACAAGTCTGAGAATGAGTGCCTCCTTAAATGTTGCTGGGCACCTCATTCTCCTCACCATCCTCCTGGCCCTGCCCTGTGGGGGATTCATAAAATAAAGCAGGAGAGTCAATGGACGGAAAGCTGGCCAGAGGGACAGACTGGAAGTAGTGATAAGGAGTATGAGAGCTCCCCAGAGAATCAGACTTCCCCTGTCCCTAGGGGCAGGGGAGGAACCAGATGCAAGGATCCAAGAATGTATCTTACTGTGGTAGAGAATCGTATTCCAATGCATGTGCTTTTTACCCAGATACGAGTTCCTGATAGGAAGCAGCTGTAGCTGTGGGAGATGGGACAGGAGGGGGGTGGATGGCTTGTTTCCTGGGATAATTGGGCTCAGAGCATGACAACTGTGCATTCTGCTCCCAGGGGTGCTTAGCAGATCATGGAGTGAAAGTAATAAAATGTCAGGCACTCTGGGGTCAGCCTAAGCCCCTTAAAGCAATCAGATAAAATCCAAATTGCACAGCTGGCTGGGGAAAGCCAGATGTTGACCTAAGGATGTAACCACTTCCAAACACGTGGGCGAGGCAGAGGGTGACCAGCAAGGCCCATGCTGCAAGGCCCTGGGAGTCAGAGGCAAGGACAGGAAACTGGTTCTGTCCCCAAGGCCAGAGAGCGCCCACCTCACTTAGCCTCACCTCTTCCCAGGAGCCTAGGACGCCCTCCCTACCACCTCCCCCTTCCTTTCCCAGGACAGCCCACAGGCATGAGGAAGCTTTCCCTCCCAAACTCACAACGTGAGCAGTGGCGAATGTTGGGTCTTTCTAAACGTGCACAAAGGCTTAATTAATAAAACTCAGAAAAATTACCTGATTAATGTCCCCACCTCCCCACAAATACTGCCTTTCTTCTCTGAATCACCAGAGCAATCCAATTATGCCACCTAGACTGGATGGCAGCCTTAGAATTGCTTCTGCACCTAATCTAGTCTATCTGCTGAACTATAAACAATTAGGGGGCAGAGGCTATTCATCAACAAATGATGATCGATTGCTGCTCCATGCCAGGCACCGAACAAGACAGACTCGAACTCCGCCCACACGGAGGCAGTGACATATTTATCTGTGTCTCCCCCACGGTGCCTTACATAGTGGGTACTTAGTACAGCAGAAGGGTTGGCGGCTTTCAGAGCTGGAGGACCCATAGGAATGAGGCAAGCCACCACGCTACACTATAGTCTTTTGGCAGAAACTGGTGGCCCATCCTGCTACCCTTTCCTGCTGAGCTGGAGCCCAGAACCCTTCTCCGAGCAGCCACTGCCAGACTGGAGTGGGCACTCACGGTGAAACTGCTTTCTGTGCCTGGTCTAATCCAAAACCGCCATTTCACAGGAGACACAACTGAGGATCATCCCAGAAAGACTTAGCCCAAGACCGCACAGAAAGTTAGAAAAAGAGCCAAGACTACCCCCAGGTTCCTCAGCCCCCACCTCAATGTTTCTTCCTGCATTCCACAGTGACCTTCGTAATTGCGAATTAGGTAGGTGCCCATGGAAACACGGGGCTGACCTTCAAACGACCTTGACTAGGTGACCAGGTACTTTGTGCACAGAATAAACACCAGCTCGCAGGACTGCCTCTCTGCCAAAGCAAAGGGAAGGTTTAGTCTAGCCCCAGTCAGAGGACAAGTAACCTGGAAACCTCGCTGGGCACACACCACCTGGAGGTGTCTTCAGAGGGCCTGTATCCCCAGCCTGGCCAGGCCACACAGATCAGTGTGACCAGAAACCACTGAGAAATCCAGACGGATTGTTTTTACTGCAAAGGGATTAGAGAGGGATAATTTTCCATTGACTTTCAAACCCACTGTGAGGACAAAGGCCCGGGGTCCAGCCCCTGCTCCGTCCAACCCCACAGACTCTCTCTCTGACTCTCTCTCTCTCTCTCTCTCTCTCTCTCTCTCTCATTCTTCCCTTCCATCCCCTTTCCCTCCCTCATACACACACTAAACTTCCAGTTCTCCAAGTCCTCTCTCACCTCTAGACTTTGTACATTCTGTTCCTTCTACCCAAAACAGTCCTCCTCCCTGTTCTTCCAGGCCAACTCCACACGCAGTCTGCAAGTTTTACTGTAAAATGCCGCTTTCACCCCAGGCCTCTGGGAAAGCCTGGCTCTTCCACCCGGTGCAGCCGGGCTCCTGTCCTCTGTGCTCACTGAAGCCTCGGGCGCAGCTCCGGCTGGACCTCAAACCTCCACTGTCACACTCGCCTCTTTCCCCGCACATCCCCATGACCCTTCCCTTCTCAGCTGGCACCTGCAGCTTCCTCCCCCATCACACGTGCCCCCCTTGGTTCTCTTCAGCCTCTCGCTCTGTCTTCCCCCTCACCATGCCTTTCCGCCCTTTCCCTACTGCTGACATCTCCGCCATGGTGAACTGAGATGATGGAATCTCAGGGGGTCCCCCTCTGCTGACCCAGCATGGTTTTTGGCGGGGTGCCAGGCAACTGGGTGTGATTGAAACTGTTTCTCCCCAGTGCCATCACCACCCCCCCGCTCATTGGAAATTCAGATGGACGGATCCATATTGATTACGTATTTCCAACTGATGTCGAAACTGGAGAATGAGAATCTGAGCATTGATCCAGCCTTTCTGTCAACAGATCCCCGAAAAGCGAAAAGCGAGGTGGCCCCCTGGCGAGAAACCTGGAGACAGGCAGGGGGAAGGACCGAGACACAAACAAACTCACATTCCCTCAAAGGAGCCCAGACAAATTCAGATCCCGAGACCAGATGAGTAAAAAAGGAAGAATACTACAGACTAACAAAATGACTTGGGCCAGAAGGACTCTTAGAGATTATTCTAAGCCCCTCACTGTATAGCTTGGGAAACTGAAAGCAAAGCAGGGAGTGACTCGCAGGTCACGCAGCACCCACTTCACTATGTCTTGCTGCCTCCACCCCCACTGCAGAACCTCACGCCTGGGCTCTCCCAGGTCTCTGTCATGAGGAGTCAAAACTGAGGTCCTTGAAGTACCAAAGTCTCCTAGTGTGACAGATCCCCTAACGAAAAGGCGACAGGTACTGTAGCACTCCACCCCGTCAGCTATCACCATAAGCCTTCTCTGCAAGGGGCAGGTCACTTGGTCCCAGGAGCCCTCACATCTTTCTGAAAATTACTTTTAATCAAATCCGTCTAAACCCAGTCTGATTCACTGCAGGACATTGCAATAATCCCTGAAACAATTTGCTTCATTTCCAAATACTCGTAGAGGGTCAGCAAATCCTAACGACCAAATGTTCCGTGTCTCGGCTCCATCCCTGACCGCTCTGTCCAGCAGCTCCCGTCTGTCAGCAGATGTCTGTGCTCAGCAGACTCGGCGCTTCCCTCGGAGCGGCGAGGCCTGTCGGTGCCTATCTGCTCTGCGCCCTCTCGGGCAGATGTACCACCGCGGGGCCTTGGCCTTGAACTAGTTCTCTGCCAAATATCCAAACATACACAGACATGCACGATTGTCAAGGGGAGGGGAGGGGCTATTTTGACATTAAAATGGAGTCTTTGTATTTCACAAAAAAGAAAAATAGGGAAATTTTGGACTAGGGCAGTAAGAGATGGGAACGATTTTAGGTGGTTCCCACCCAGTTAACAGTGGATTATAGCGCCAATTCTCTTTCAGTTCTTCCCATTAGCTCAAGGAGAAAGTGTCGGGGGTCAACACGTCTCTCATGCCTCCCAGCACTTGATGGTCTTCCTCTGGAACAACAGCATTTACACCAAATTTCAAGCTCCTCCTTTAGGTTTTTTCTTTTATTGTATTCACTACCATGATTATCTCTGTGATGGCACATCACACTGGTTTGTCATTTGTGAGTCGTGGAACAGAAAGTCCCCTTTCATAAAAGAGTAAGTTTCAAAGAAACAAGGCAATTCAGAAGCCATTCGCACCTGGTACACGGGAGAGAGAATCTCAGAGTTTCAGAGAATTCTACTGTCAATCACGTGGCAAAACAGAGGGTCATTCGGTAGTTCACAACTATTTCTTCTCCATCTTTAGGTGATACGTTCAGAGTTGTGTACATCAGGATTGCTGGAAATCAGACCGATGTTTTGATTTTCTTGGATGTAACAGAATATAACAAGCTTCTAAAACAATTAGTAATAATAGCAGCTATCATGATTTACACTCTCCGCCATTTATAAAAGGCTTTCCCTTAGACGGTAGCATGGGGTGAGTCAACACTTGAAAATGTGTGTTCTCATTCCCTCTGTCATTAAAGCGCTGTGTGACTCGAGGCCCCTTACCTAACCTCTCAGAGTCTCCACCCTCCAGTCCAGCTTGCCCTGCCGGGGTTTGTAGTGAGTCAACGGCCAGTTGACCAGACGGCAAATGCCTGGCTGCAGACAGGTGAGCTCGGAGAACCAGAGGACTCTGCAGCTTTGGGGAGGATTCAGGCATGAAATGGCACATTTTGCTAATAGCAAATGGTAAGGGATAATTCAGGGTGAATTCATGCTCTCGCTGCACCACCTAATAGGATTCTGGCTGATGAAAGAGGCCTTGGGGCCAGGAGATGGCTTGCAGCTCTAGTAACTGCTGGGAGGGGGTGTGATGTTCCCAAATCTCATGATCTGGGAGGAGGGGCTGGACAGAGAACCAGAGCTCGTGAAAGCTCCGTCACTGCCCCTCCTGGAGAGGCTCAAGAAGTGAGTTTCAGCAGCAGAGACCTCAAGAATCACCAGTTGCCTCCCTGTGGTCCCCTTGGCTCACACCGGGGCTGCAGACAACCATGAGTCAGGTGCTGAGTGGAGAAAAGGCTGGGGATGCGATGCCTCTGCCCTGTGGGCCGTGGGAGGCTTCCGGCAGGACTTCCCAGCCACGTGGGGTCCACAGTGCAGCTGAAAGTGCAGTGGGACCAGAAGAAGTCCCCAGACTGGTTCTGAACCCCTTCAAACACACATACAATGCAGAGCGAGCGAGGCAAGAGTAAGACAATACGTCAAATGTCTCCTCCGTTCCAGGAACTGTCCTAGGTGTTTTGTTTTGTTTTTACCTGTGCTATCTCAGTTACTCCTTGTGTAAAACTAGTTTGACATGTGAGGCGACTAAAGTTCAGAGGGGTTAAGCGACTTCCCCGAGACCCCACAGACAGCATGAGACGGCACTGGTTCCAAATCCCCTGTTCCATGTCACACTGCACAGTGCATTTCAGGAACACACACATGCAATACACACACCACATACACACATCCACAAAGTCATCTCACACAGTCACCCCTACACCCCATGTAGACATACACCCCGCCTACACACACAAAATGCCCACACCAAATTCACACTTAACAGCACCCTTTCCCATGAACCCAGCTGTTCACATTTTTGCACACACAAATCTATGGGGCATGATCCACTATTCATCCACAAACACCCTTGTGCACACCCTAATCCCCACACAGCCATACATATGTACCCCCTGTACACAGAACATGCATACGTATCACACCTGGAAACCTACCCACTTCACACGGACCCATAAACACCCACGGTCACACATAAAAACAGTAAAATGCATTTGTCCCTCATCCTGTCAATCAAAATGAGCTCTTCTTCTTTGAATAAGGGACCTTCAAATCACTAAGCACGAGTGTCTAAATAATCCTGGAATACTTCTGCATCTTCAAAGGAATACCAAGTTGCTCTCAGTATTTTTTCATTAGTGGGTATAATAGTCTAATTATTTTAAATTGTTGATCCATACATGCATATTTACGAATACCCTACTCACCAGGATATTTGGTTAATTAAAGGAGCATATTATTCACTCATTCATTCACCGTGCAATTACTCAGCACCAGTTATATTTGAAACACCATGGCAGGCACAGCAGGAGATTAAAAGAACAAACAAACAATGAATACAAACACCATGACTCCTGGTCTTGGGGACACAACACAGGGAACTGTACAGCAAGGCAGCACAGCCAGGACCTGCTGAGTGGGGCGCAGCGGGGAGAGGAGCGGGGCCGGGACACAAGATGGCTCGGAGGCCCCAGTCCTGGGGAATGGGGACACCATGTCCTACCTGGCAACATGGGGCACACATTCCTGTACATGCACTGCCTCCCACGTCCCAGCCCCTCAGCACGCACGACAGGGTACGCCAGCTCCCAGCTCTCCCCTGGGCGTCATTTCAGGGTGAGAAAAGCCCACTTGCACAAAGCAACCTAAATGATTGTTCTTCAGCCCTTCAGCTGCCCATTTTGACCCTTCTAGAAATCTGCATGTCCTTAGACATCAGTAATTCACACTGTGGTACAAATAAGAACCTGAAACCACTTTGGTGAGTGGGAACGGGGGGTCGGTCCCTTCCACCAGCTGTGCCCCACTTTTCCCAACTGAGCATTTTCCGAAGTGTGTGTTTCATGAGATAGTAGTCCCATAAGCATAGCGTCTAAGCTTGTTAAAGTTTCTGAGAAGACCTCGGGTAAAGATGCTTGATTAAATTCATGTTTCCGGATGCAACTTTTCTTCCTTTTAACTAGTGACTGATTCTGAAGAGTCTTTGGGGAGAGCCTGGACCACTTGATCACTAAGATTCTTTCTGGTGGTGCTGTTCCTGGACCCAGGAGGGTGCGGGCAAACGAAACACAGGACTGGGCCTAGCAGGAGCTTAACCCTTCCATCTCCTCTCCCAGGGAGACCGGCAGCCGAGTGTCTGATCCCCAGAGATGCAGCTTTGAAAGATCAGCAGCTTCTCAGCAGCAGTCAGACACGCGGCTGCCTGCCAGGATCCCACGCTGGCTGATATTTGGGCTATACCCTCGGCCTTACCTCATTAAGGATTGGTATTACCCATTTCTCAGGCTTCGAACACTCTAGTGGTTTTACAAGGGCTGGGCAAGGCTGTGATCTGACCGCAGCACGAGAAACAGCCATCATTAACCCTCTGCTTTCCTCTCTCCCTTCTCAGCCTTGCTGCTTCTAAGGAGGCTGAAGCTGCCCGCTCTGCACCCAAGCCTATGTCTCCCTCGGACTTCCTGGATAAGCTCATGGGGAGAACCTCTGGATACGATGCCAGGATCAGGCCCAACTTTAAAGGTAAAGAAAACATTCCTCCCAGGTCCCCAGGCACCTGCCTTCCTAGATTAAGAAGCAAACAGCATGGTATTGGACACAGATGGTAAATATGTGGTAGGAATTTCATACTCTTTCCTCTGCCCTAGGCAGACATTGTTAATCAATTCAGTCTGCTCCCCCACCAAGCCCAACCAAACAATACTTCTGGTTGCCAGGAGTCAGTATATGAACTAGAACCTATTTGCTACCTTTGGTATGATGGACAGACAGACAACGTGGAATGTAAAGAAATGGGTTCAAGTTTTAGTTCGGGCACATACTTACTCTCTGAACTTTGATAGCCCTGTTCCTTTTCTGGGCCTCAGTTTCCTCATCTCTACAGGGATGATCTTGACTCTATCTGTGGTCTTTAAACTTCATAAATGCTCCAGGGTTCCCTCCATGTGCCCCAAAAAAGAGAGGCAGAGGACACAATAAGCAAGCTCACCCTGGCCTCTCCCCCAAGCAGCTCCACTTGTATTTGTTTTAGGTAAGAAGCTTTCAGCTAAAATTCATCTCCTGAAAAGTTCCCAGAGATTAACAAATAATTTTGAAACTTTCAAGTCTAAATCAGAGTCACAATTTCAAATGCGTACAGGAATTAGGCAGGTAACTTAAATGAGTGAGGGGAGCCAGGAGTCAAGCAATAGGGAGTGGTGGAGACTGTGGAGAAGTAGAAGGCAGGTCCTTTAAAAGGGATAGCCTCTCTTTAGCCCCAGGGCATAGCTGCCCAACAGGAATGTAAGCCCCACGTGCCAGGTCACCCAGTGCTCCACAGTATTCCATGAAGAGCCAGAAATCAACATTTATGCAAAATTCCTTGATGCCTAAAATATGCATGTTCAAACAGAGCACAATTGTGAGCCAAATATGCCATGTGGGGAGTAAATTTACAAACCCTCACCAAAATGACTTGAGAGGTTTCTTTCAGTCCCCACGGTCCTATGAGATCTCAACATCTGTAACCAGAGGGACCAGTTCCCGAGGTGCCCTGGTGCTTGGGGAGGCTGTGACCATCTCCGACTGCTGAACAGGTCTCTGCATGTGCAGCCTCACAGCCCCTCTGGGAGCCTGTGCACTCTGACCTTCCTCCCAGCACCCCTGCAAAAACCTCATCTCAAGGACCCACTGTCAGCCTCCTAATCAACCCTGATTCCAGATGCCCTTCCTCACTGTTCCTTTTGGCTCAAGTCCAAAACCAAATAAGGGATGTGACAGCTGGTAACAGCTTCCAAATATTTGCTCCCTTTGCCCCATTCTCAGAGTGCTCTACACACAGAAAATGGTCTGGGAGATGCTCTGAGGTTCCTTTGGGCCCATCTCCCACCCTGTTTACCTCGGAGCTCCTTGGCTCCCCCAGCACCACCCTCCTGTGGCCACACCTTCCAGCATCGTTAGCATAACTCCAAAACAGGGTAAGTCAGGTCCAAGGTTGCTGTCACAGTACGCTGGGCCCAAGCCCTTCACCGGGGTCACAATATCAAACACTCAGAGGGACCAGGCAGATATGGCACACAAACGAAGCAGGATGAAGATGAGAAAAGAAAATAGAAAAGCACAGGGCTAGTCTTGGGCAGCCACCTCTCAGCTCAGGCAGTAGCTGCCAGGTAGAAACATAGGCCCTGAGCAGCAAGCCTTCCAAGGTAAGACCTGAGTCTGGCTTTTGTGAAATCTTCCAAGTTGGCAGCTAAATCTCATCTTTTAGAAACACCATTGGCTAAATCAAATACATTAAAGAACTGACCACCAGGTTGCATCACCACCCTCATCCCCACACCAGGTTGCATCCAGGAGTCAGGCATTCCAGTCCACCGCGCCCCCTGGTGGGCTCTCTCAGAACTCCATCCTGAGTGCCCTGGTCTTGTCTCCTGACAAAGGAGGGACTCATTTGCGGAATGTGCACACATCCAGGGGTCACGTGTTAGCTATCCTTTGTGCATACATTTGCACGTGGCACATAAAAGGCCCGTGATAAACCTTTCATAAATGAATGCGTGAGTAAATGAACCAACAAGTATGCTAAGGCTTAGAACAGTTAGGTGACTCCCAGGTCACACGGTCAAGCCTGCTGGGACTTTATTTAACCCAGCTAGCCGCTCTGACTCAATTCTTTATCTAATGCTAGGCATTTATTTATTTGTTTACTTGCTTATTTATTTATTGACTAACTGACTTGGCAGTGAACGTCTTAAAAATATAAAATCTCAGCCTTGGCTGGTGTGACTCAGTGGATTGAGTGCCAGCCTGCAAACCAAAGGGTCACCAGTTCGATTCCCAGTCAGGGCACATGTCTGGGTTGCAGGCCAGGTCCCCAGTGGGGGGCACGAGAGAGGCAACCACACATTGATGTTTCTTTCCCTCTCTTTCTCCCTCCCTTCCCCTCTCTCTAAAAAATAAATAAAATATTTTTAAAAATAATAAAATTTCACCCAAACTATAAAACCGTTGAATCAGGGCCCACTCTGACCACCTTAGGCAGAACATTGGGGCCCAAATCTACAGAACAGACAATCTCAGTCCTCCCTCAAGCTGCACTGTCTCGACCCCCTCAGTCCCCTCTGAGCCAGGCTCTGAGCATGGTGCAGCTCCCTGGAACCCCACCAGGAGCTGGGAAGCAAGGTTCCTGGGAAGCAAGGTTCCTGGGAAGCAATGTATCTGCTGAAACATTGGCATGAGGAGGGGACCTCCGTCCCCTGAGTCCCCCCCACACACACACTGTCCCATCACACTTCCACTCAGACACGGAGAGTATTCCCCAAAGCCCCACACAAACCACAGGGCTCCTGATAAGGCCCCCCTGACCCCAACACAATAGGAAGAGGCTTGCACTGTTTGAAACCTCCGGAGTGATTACACCCACTCAGTGGTTTCCTTCAGGCACCAGAAATTTCGCCTGCTCCTGACTCTGCTGAAGTAAGGACGGCTGGCAGTGGCAGGCTCGGTCTGCAGAACGCAGTGGCAGAGCACACTGCAACTGGGAAGTAAAAGCACTAAAATTCGATTCTAGAACTCGGCCACTTACCGGATACGTGTGACCCAGAGTAAATTCTTGACGTAGCTGGGCCTCTGTTCTCGCATCTGTACAATGACCCAGTAGGACCAGGCCCTTCCAGCTCTGATTTTCTGTATCTTCTCTCAGATTCTGTGTAGGATAATGGTTCCCAGGATCAGGGGCACAGCCCAATGCAAACACACACACACAAAAGCAAAATTAAACTTTAATATTTAATGAAATATATACATTATCCTGCTGCCAAAGGCAGCCAGATTGTAATTTTCTTGAGGATAATTTAATTTCAGATTTATGTCAATGAAGCTCACCTCCCCAGGGGTCCTTGCGGCTGGCGCCCTCTCACAAACATAAATCAGGACCTGATTTATAGGGGAGTCACAGCACCAGACACTTGCAGGGGCTGGGTGGGGGCTCTGTGCACATCACTCAGGGCCCCGCAGTAACTCTTTGGGGCATCTTAATAGGAAGAGGCTAAATGAAAAGAAAAAGCCGGGTGTGAATCCAAATGAGAGAAAAAAAACCTAATGGGCCTTTGTTTAGGTGGAAGTGACAGGAGGCAGGCCTCCACGCAGCATTAGGGAAATTCTTCAGCAGGTGAAGCTGTTGACCACGGAAACGACTGCTCGAGAGGAAACACCGTATCTTGCCGTGTATACTGCGTACTTCTTTGCCCAGATATTTGAGGGAAAACAAGGATGTGCATTATACATGGTCAGAACTAATTCCGTATCTATATGTTTTTAAGTCTTTTACATATGCTTGAGTTAAAAGTGTAACTCTTGAAAGTAATAACGATATCCGTATGCAAAATAACACCCTGGTTTTAAATATAACCGGTTTTGTTTGTAAATATAAATAAGTAAATCATTGAACTAAAAAATTGAAACAGGAGATTTCTTTCCTGAAAGTTCCAGCCAAAACCATGGGTGCACATTACACCCGGCACGCTACCGGAAGTCCCCCACGGCTGGAGCTGTTCTGGCGCTGAGCTCAGATGGCGGCTGGTCTACAGCAGTGGTTCCTAAACCTGGCTGCGCACGGGAATCACCAGGGAGCTCGTTAAAATAGAGATCCTGGGCTAACCCCCAGAGATTTGGGTCCGCCAGCTCTAGGGCTGGGCCGAGGACTACGCACTTGAACTCGTTCCCCGGGTGACTGCTGAGGACAGCCCTGTCTGTGTATCGGTTCAGGTGACCTTTAAGAAACCTTCCAGCCCTGAAATCCTATAACCTTGTGATTTGAATGAATAGCTTCCTAAGGGAGTTCCAAACCACTGGAGCTCAGAGGGACGCAGGGAAGGGGCGTGCCTGGGGTGAGATAGCCAGTGAGCGCTGGAGCTGGGTCTAAAACCCAGGCACCTGTGTTCTCACCACAAGACCGAGTCCCGCCCTAAACACCAAGATTTCTGAAAAGAAGGAAATCCTGGCTGAGTTTGGGTGACATGCTTGGGCTACTCTTTCAAGAGGGACACAGAGGATCTGGTAACGGAACACAACGACATCTGCTTCCTGCTTTCCACAATCAGAAAACTTGGGTCCAAGTCCTGGCTCTACGGCTTGCTGGCTAAATAAGCCCGGGGGGTGGGGGGGCAGGGAGTGGTACAGCAGGGATGCTAAGACTCTCTGTGCCCCGCCTGACCCACAGGGACAGTAATGTTGCCCTGCCTGCCTCAACCTCAATGGGGATCAACAAGAAAGTGGGCCTGAAAAATTCACAAATTGCACATTGCAATACTCATGTACAGGATTATGACCTGTTATCCAAGTCTGACCCACTGTCAAGGTCAGCTCAAGGTCATCACCTTCATGAGGTCTTCCCTAATACCTCACTCTCTGGAACTTCTCTTCTACCTGGGCTCCTACTGTTTGTATCACTCTCTGCTCTGCTCTGATTATTTGAGGCTGGCCCTCTTGTCAGTTCATGTGGAAGCCCAGGGCTTAAAACCCTGGATTCTAGTGCTGTGTGACCTTGAGGCTGCCACATCCTTCCTCTATGCCTCTCTTCCACATTTACAGCCAATAAGACCACCAGCTCTGGAATTAGATAAATCCAAATTCAAACTCTGGCTTGTCTACTCACTAGCCACGAGGCTGAGGATAAATAACCTCTCTGAGCCTGTTTCCTCATCTGTAATAACCATGGTGAGAGAGGATGAAATGAGAGCATGTTAGTAAAACTCTCAGCCCAGCAGCAAACCCAGTAAATTCTAACTGCTATAATTAATAGCATAAAATGAAGATATTTAGCTTCAATTGGACAGAAGTCCCTTTAGCAATGATTCCAAAGAGCGAAAATTCTTCCACTTCTCTCCTATCCTTTGCAGTAGGATTCAAAAAGCCTGCCTGGAAAGTATTTAGCAGAGACTATGGGCTTCCCCTGAGGTTCCCTCTGGATTCCTCAGCTAGTAATTCCCATCCACACCTTTTCAGGAGATCATTCCTCATTCGTGAGTTCAAGGCAAAGAACTTGCTGTTCCTTGTGATTCCCAAGATGGCATCCAAATGTAGCCATAAATACTTTCCAGCCGAAAATCAGAAGGCAGCCGATGGGGTTTGGGGAAGGGATTTCTACCATATGGCAGGATGATGAATTATCCTGTGTTAATGATAGTACATCTCGGCTCAGACTCCGGTGCTCTGTACCTGGTGCTCACTTGGGGACCAGGGAATCTGGCACAGTGATGTGGCTGGGAGTCCCAGATGCTCGGGGGTGGGGCGGAGGGTAAACGGGGGCCTCCTCGCCAAGGAGTCTCCATCCCTGAAGTCAGTGTTCCAAGAATGAGTCCTACCCTGAGTACAGAGCTAAGCAGGGATCTCTCTTGATTGGCAGGTCCCCCGGTGAACGTGAGCTGCAACATTTTCATCAACAGCTTTGGTTCCATTGCTGAGACAACGATGGTGAGTGAGTCAAAACACAAGCTGCTCTTTCCTGCTGGGGATGTCTCTCTCCCTGAAATGTTTACCCTCTGCTTTGGTCTTCCCCAAGGAGGTGGGGAATCTGTTTTCAGGTCTGCGGCGGTCTATCGATCGGACATTTTTACTGTCCTCGTGGATGTTTTAGATGAGGACACTCATCTGAAAATGGCCACAGAGCTAGCAGGGCCCGCACATGCCAAACACCCAGGATTCCAGAAACAAACTCCTATCAGTGGGTTAAAGTTCAGATGAAAACAAAACGTAAAGACCCCTCGTAGTGTAAGGTTCAAACTCAACTACGGAACATCAGAAGACTGGTTACAGAGGCTGAAAGGGGTATATTGGGTTGATTCTACTCTACTCTGCACTTGTGCATGTATTTAAAAAGTACCACAGTGAAAAGTTTAAAATAAACCAATAACCACAAAAAAAGCTGAAAGGAAAAATACTAAAATGTTAATAGCCATTTTTCCTGTACCATAAACTGATGGATAAATGTATTTTCTTTCTTTCAGCATTTCTATATTTTTCAAATTTCCAAAAGGGAAAAATATATTAGTAATTATAAATAAATACAATGATACTTTAAAATGTTTTTCTCAGTCCTTGGAAACAAAAATAGTGAGTTGTACTTGTCCAGAAGGGAGTGACCTGTGAGAAAATAATTAAGGCCTCTATGAGCGGAGTAAGAAGAAGCCAGTCACCAAGTCCTACAGAGGTCATATCCTTGAAGTCCTCTAAACCATCCATTTCTGGACACCCCCTGCCCCTAGTCTAGTTCTGGCTCCCAACGTGGCTTGTTCACATACTGCAAAGGGTTCTCAGCTTTCACCCCGCCCCCCACTCCCATCCATTCTGTCTTACAAAAAGAATGGCCTTTCAACAAGACAAACTAACCACGCCACACCCTCGCTCTAACACCTCCCCAGGACTGCCCCTCACCTTCAGCATTAAGCCCAAATTCCTTTGCAAAGCTGAGAAGGCCCTTCCCGATTCTGCCTGGCTTCATCTCCCCTCTCTCGCGGCCTACTCAGGATAAAGGTAATTGGTTCAAGTTCCCACGCAGGTGGTGGTTCTCTCTGGTTTACGGCTCCTGTTGAAACGGTGCCTGGGACACCCACTGCAGGCTCCTTCCCTTGCCCTGTCCTCTTCTCCCCTAAGTTTCTGCTTCAAATTACCTCCACAGGAAGACTTCACACTCTAACACGTGTGTACGTGTATGTATGAGTTCACATATGGCCTTGACCCAAGACTAGGATGGGTCCCCTCTTCCTGTTCTCATGACACTCTCTACAGTTCCATAATAGCACTTCCCCCGTCCCAGTCCGCTCATCCGTCCCTCCTCTCTCTCACTATAATGCAAGTGAGTTGCAATCCAGAACCTCGTCTCGTTTCCTGTGGTAACCTCAGGCAGCTAGCACAGTGATTGAATAATAGGTACTCAATAACTTTTAAAAATAAATCAACCAAATCAGATACCTTGCCTGTCAATTCAAACCATCATTTGGTCCTAAGCATTAGAGGACATCAAACCTTTCAGTCCCAGACTGGCAAAAGTCACTGAGCTCTGGAGGTCACGAGCAAATGGTCAGAAATCTATCCTTTTTCAAAGAGGCCTTTTTTGTTTGTTTGTTTTTATTGAATTTATTGGGTCGACATTGGTTAATAAAATTATACAGGTTTCAGGTGTACAGTTCTATAATACATCATCTTTATAGTAGATTGTGTGCTCACCACCCCAAGTCAAGTCTCCTTCCGTCACCATTTCTCCCCCCTTTACCCTCTTCTGCCTCCCCCTTCCCCACTTACCCTCAGTAATCACCACACTGTCGTCTGTGTCTGGATAGAGCCAAGTAGACCCTACCCACGTCCAACGGGCAATGGATCAAACTCCCCAAAAATGAGGCCCCTTATGTCCAAATGGAGATGATCCCACCTGTCGACTAGGGACAAACACGGCTGCTTTTCACTGGGCATCCAGGTCAACCCGCCACATTTTTCCGCACTTTGAATGGATAGCTTGTAAAAGCTCCTAATGAGCCCTTGCTTTTCTTCTCCCTCCCAAATCAGAGGGGCACTGACATTTGTATTCCTCACAGTCTTTGTGCAATGAGTGTTGACCCCTCTGTTCTTCCAAAATGGTGAATAGTTATCAAACCCTATCAGGGACCAGCAGGTAAAGAACTCGGCTACCTGAGGACAGGTGTGCACATCTGGGTTCCCCCACCACTCCCACTTGGTTCCCTGAAATGACCACACACATCTATTTCCTTGACACAATTCTGGAAAGAACAGCAGTTTGCCCTTATTTTGTGTGGTGATTAAAAGCCTGGGCTCTGGATTCACATAGACCTGGGCTCACTAAATGTAGGAGCTGATTTGTTTCATGCCTTTATGTCTCAGTTTCTTCATCTGCAAGATCCCAGCAGTGCTGAACATACTGATCTCATCAAGTTATTCTGTGCAGGACAGTGTCTATCACAGTAAATGCTTTGGAAATGCTCTAAATGTTTTGAGGAGGAAGATGATAGAGACTCTGGACACTGAAGCCTCAAAGCTACCACTGATTAGCTGTGAGTGCTTCACAGAGACTTCTCTTAGTTTGCCCCTCTCCCAGGTCTCTGTCTGCCATCCAGACTCTAGTCCTGCTGCATTTGGCTTCCTGCTCAGTGTAGCAGCTGGGACAGTTTTCCATGCCCAGACAAAATCTGAGGCTCAACTCTGCGACCTGGGCAAGGTGGTGACCTAACTCAGCTTCCTCATCTGTAAAATGGAATACCGATAGCATCCACCATGCAACCTGCTGCATAGAAAGTGCCAAGTACAGGGCCCGACCCAAAGCACGCACACAGTGAATGTCAGCTATTGCTATGGAACGCACTGAGAATTTCGAACACGTCTTACCCTCACTCTCTCACTGGATCCCTTCGCCAAACGCTTAGTCTTGCTCTGTGGAGTAGACATGGCAGACCCTACATTCTCCATTATGCAGCCGAGGAATGTGGGATTTGGAGACAACCCGTCACAGAGCAGTGAGTGACGGAGCAGGGATTAAACCACAGACAAGTGTTCATTCTTCATCACGCCACCAGAACACCAAAGAGCAGACTCGGGAAGTTGGGGGCCCACCAACCCACGAAGCACACTTTTGCAATAACCTAATTGCTACCCAAAGTGGAAACCCAGTCTCATCACGCCAGGCTCAGCACACCTCAGGGGGAAATGGTAAACACTGATGACAGAGACAATCAGCCCGAGCAGAGGGCACCCTGCAGGGAGGGGGGGCGGGGAAGCAATTGTCTTTAGACAGGAAATGAAGGGTTGGGGATGAGGAATTGTCTTGGGCGTGGCCTACAGCTGACAGGTTTCTCCTTACTTACTAACCTCAGCCCAGAAAGTAGGAGTCGCCCTTCTCTGGCTTGCATACCCACAGTATCATGATTTTCCCCCCACTGGGTTCTTAATTATCTACATGTGTTTAATTTGCTTTGTAGATGATTTAGGGGAGAAGAAAAATTCAAAATCTCATAGCTGGCAAACACCTTACATAGTCTAAGCCAGCTCTTCGTTCTACAGAAAGGAAATCTGATGACTAGAACGGGGTCACCACTGGAGCAAGGTCACGGAGCACGGGATGAGCACAGGACAGGTGCTCCGCTCCCTTCGGCCCTCTCTCCCCTGGATCCCACCCACCAAACCATTTGGGCCACCTTCCCATTCGAGCCCCTTTCCTTGTCACTCAGCACAACATCCAATGCCAGTGTGCCAGGCAGGGTGCAGCGTGCTTCTACACACACCATATCACCGGGACCTCAAGGCAACCCCCAAGGCAGGAAATATGATCCCCATTTTACCAACAAGGAAACAGGATCAGAAGGGTTTGGGTCCAGGGAGTTAGAGCTGAAAGGAAATGTCACTGGCCCGACATGTCGGGACCCAGATTTCCTCGCCAGGGCTCTGCCTCTCCAGCCACCAGAAGAGCTGCTGTGCCCGGGGGGTTCCAGGTAATGGGGACACAGTCCCAGCGTCAGAAACCTCCCAGCCTGTGCTTGCTTTGCAGGAGCAGCGGGAGTGCCTAGCAGCTCCGTAACAGCTGGAGGCCCTACATCCGGCTGTCTGCTTCCTGGGGCCCGGCCTTCTTCACCAGACCTGAGAGCAGAGATAGGCAGCCAGCAAAGCAGTGGGGGTCTCGATCCATTCCAGACCCGGGGAGGGCAGAGGCTGCCTGCCCTTCATCTGAACTTTCCAGGGACTTTCTTGGAGTCTAGGCAGCCAGACAAAGGTCACCATTTGAAGTTGGAGCAGGAATGCATGAGGAAAAGGCAGGAAGGGGCTCCTGACCTAGAGCAGCCTCTCTGGCAGAACCTACAGGGAACCACCCAGCTTGTCTGGACATGTGTGCTTATGAGTGTGTACCATAGCATCTATGTGTCTGTGCAGTATGATGCATATGTGTGTGCTGTGGGATTGTTTATGCAAATGTGCACATAGGCATGTGTATATGGGTATGCTAGTTTGAATATGTTGGGATGTGTAACCTCAAAGGGGAATGCGTATGACTATGTTTAGGGATAAGTATGTGTATTCCTGGTTATAAATGTACAAATGACTATGTTTAAGTGTGAACGTGCATGTATCTGTGTATACATATATATGTAAAAATATGCTAAAGTAGTTAAGAGTGAGTGTACCTGAAGGGTACTATTTTCATTTATGTGATCGTGTATGGAAATCTGTGAATATATAAGCACATGGTTAAGTATGCGTCAGCATGAGTCAGCATATTTATGTGTGAATGAGTGGAAGTGTGCACATATGAGTCAATAATGTGAGTGTGAGTCTGTCTATACACGTGTGCAGGTACACATGCGAGTGTGCACATACAGGGTCATGTGTGTCACTGCGATTCCTGTGGAACTATATGCAAACAAACGAGAGAAGTGTGTGCCTGTGTGTGTGTGTGTGTGTGTTGGCATCCTTTGGGCAGGAATCCCAGGGTTTCCATTACCAGGTCAGAAGCTGCAGCCTCTCTTACCCAGGATCAGGCCAGCCTGGCACCGAGACGGGCACACTGTGGCCAGGACCCCAGGGTTAGTGACAGTCTCTCTAGGGTGTGCTCATGGACAGCAAAACTCTGCGCGCTTTTTAAAGGGGATGAGTGATAGACAAAAACACACTTTGTAGTAAGTACAATAAAAAGACAAGAGAAATAGGAGAGCAGATAAACAACCTCGTGTACATCCTCCTCGGCCCTCTCCGTGGCCCCGCCTTCACCTGTGGACACACACACCTTTGCAGAGACAGGATCGCACAGCGCAGTTTGCTTTCTCACTTCCAGCACCTTGGACTCTGTCCACGCCACTACAGATAGGTCTGCCTCATTCCTAACTCTCCGCTCACCACCAGATGTGGGGGCCTAATAGGTAGTTAGCATTCCTGCATATTCGATAGATGTTCCCAGACTGGAGGGCCCCCCTGTAAACTTCTGTGGCCTGGACGCCCCCTCGTGGCATCTAACCACCCTCTGACAGACCTTTAGGGTTAGGCAGCTTTTCATTTACAAATGAATGTTCTTCTGTGGGACGCTTTGCCCATTTCCTTAGGATATATTCCAGAAGTGGAGTTACTTTACCAAAACAACATGCACTTCGTTGTAGTATTTTCACAGGTACCGTTGGCCAGCTTACTTCCGAAGAAGCTCAGTGATTTGTCGTCCTTAGAACAGTGGATAAACAGCTTCTCTTTATCCTTGCCACCCGAGGTGCTGCACTTATTTCTTATTTTACCAGATGAGGTTTTTTTCATGGTACTTCATTGTCACTTTTAGTTTTCACTCCAGATTTCTAGTGAACTTGAGCATCTTTGCATGTTTTTATCAGGCAGTTTGAACAATATGATAGGCTCTTTATTCTCCATAGACTTCCTGAATCCATTTGGTTTAGTTTTCTGTAAAATATTTGGTGGTGGTTTACTTTTCTCTGATTATTTCCAACATCATTCTTAAGTAGCCATTATGTGCCCACTGACATGACATGCTATCCTTGCCATGAACTGAATCCCCACGTGTGTCTAGTGTTTCCAGTCTCAGTGCGCTGACCCATTCATTGCTCTGGGCATTTGTTTCTGCAACAATAGCACACTATAGCAATCAGGGCGGCCTCACGGTGTCTTTCTAAGTTTGGTGGAGATCGTCCCCTGTTCTTCTTTTACAAGGTTTTCTTGTCCTTTTCAGCCCATTTGCTCATCCACAAGACCTTTAGAACCAGCTTGTGGAAGCCCGTAAAAATTGCCTCAGAATTTATAGATCAAGTTTACAGATTAATTTTGGAAGAAGTGACACCTTTACTGTATTTTATAAACATGGTGTGTGTGTCTCTCTCCCCTTATTTAGGTATTCCCTTATGCTTTGCAGTAAAGTTTTAGAGTTTAACCAAAAAACTTAAAAAAAACTCACACATTCCTTGTTAAGCTTATTTTTAGATTTTTTGGGGGGTTGGTTGCTATTGTGGATGAGATTCTTTTTTGCTGTTGCGTTCTCTGCTACACTCTCAGTCGGTCTACACAGCAATGCCAGGTCACTTCTTATACTCGTGGGTTGGGGGACCCACGAGAAAGCCTATTGAAAGTCACCCAGTTAGATGTGGCTCGACACTCCACAAAGCCTTGGTAAACTGCAGATGATGGGAAGGCCAAGGAGAGAGCTCTCAGAAATGCCGCTGGAGTCTGTTCAGAGAGAAAACGAAATCACAGGCAGTCCTGGGACATCTGCTGGATGACCCTCTCCCAGTACGCCACCAAGGGGGCGTCACCATCGTGGATTTATGACAGCCCAGAGCTGGCTCTCCGTCAGGTCACATCCAGGAAGGCTGACTCATGACAATCAAACCCACAAAAGACTGGAGGGGGAACGAAGGCTGCCAAGCTGTTTTAATTTATGATGGATCTTTCCATTCTAATAAGGGCGATGCTCTCGTCCTCCGTGAGAGCGCTCCCTTGCCACTCTCTGCATATTAGGGAAGGCAATCGAAAGTTGCTTTTGACCTACCAGGAACAGGAGAAAAATGACAGTCGGAAGGAGATTTCATCCAGGCCGTTTTAAAGCGACGCCTAAGAAACCGCGCCAGCCTCACCACACCGGAGCCCTCATTCCAGTGCCAGGAAAGCTGGCGTTCCCCCAGACAGGGCGCCCTCTCCCCCAGGTGACGCCAGATTACCAGCTGCCAGATTCCTGCTCCTCAAACTGCCCGTTCTTATACTACTAAATGAATGCCTCCCACGTGTTTGTAAGACAGTCTCTAAACAAGACATGATAAAATAAATTAAGATTCCACTTACTCAGTTATAAGCATGTGCCTGTCCTGAATCATCGGGGCTGCACTTGGGTCACTGCAATGCACATGGGGCCTCGCCCAGCCCCTCCGCTGCCTATTCATCTCTGCTGTCAGTTCCACTCCCGGAGGCGGACTTGTTTCCCACAGGTCCAGGTTAGTTAGCGTCTCGCCACTGCGCCCTGGACTGTCGGCACTGTCCTCTGTCCCCTTTCCAGGTTAATATCCGCCCTTCAATCTGTAACCTGTGGGCAACCAGTGTAAACCCACCCCGCTGTTCAATTTGCCTACCCAAAGTGCTCCACCTCGTAACTATCAGGATCAGCATGAGCCAACCTGTCACATAGGTTCAGTGGGGTGCTGATGGCTACTACACTTCTTTAACCCACTCACCCAGAACTTGGTTTTCAAAAAGGAAGGGGGTGGGGATAGGGAGGCAGTATGCAGTTGTCACAAGAAGGAGAAATTGGGCACCAGCCAGTCCTGGATTCATACCCCTGCTCTAGCACCTACCAGCTATGGAACTTTGAACATGACACTTCACCTCTGTCTAACCTTCTGAGTTTCCATTTCCTGATAAAATGACCGTAATAATACCCAGGGTGCTGGGTTGATGACAGGTTGAGAGATACAATGCATATAAAGTTCAAGCAAATGTCAGGCATCCAATAAAACTTGCTGCTATTAGCATGTTCATGTAATTATTAAACTCACGCTGGGCTTTAGTGATCCCCTAGAGACAGACAGAGATGCTCAGCTCCACTGGTCCAAACCGTCTACCGTTCTTTACAACAAATACAGCTCTGACTGCATGAGACCCAGATGAGAATGCACCAGGCGGGGTGGTGGCTGAGGAGAGGATCGAGGCGCAGAGCAGGCCTCTGGAGCCAAGGAGGCGGTGAGTCAGGATCTGGGGCATCGCCAGCACTGGACTCGAGTGCAGAGGAGACAGTGGGTCACAGCTGAGGTTCAGAGCGGGAATGAGGTAGGAGCATTAGTGGACTGTGAGGTCTGGGGCAGAGGCTTTTTGTCCTTTGCTTTTTTTAATACTTCCTGCTCGATGTGGGTCTCTACCAACCCACAGGTACATAACAGCAGCCAAAGGCATTATTATCCAACGGCCCGGAAGTGTCATAAAACCATCCCTCAGTGCAATGCTGAGAGACCCTGAGTAGTGTGATCTAGTGGTTAAGTGTTTGGTCTCTGGCATTAACATCTTGGGTTCAAATCCCAGCTTTGCCACTTATAGCTGAGTGATGTTAGAAACAGTTCTTTAACCTCTGAGTACCTTGAATAATAATAGAACCTAGATGACAGGATTATTGTAAAGATAAAATAACACACGTAAAGCTCTTAGCATCATTCCTTGCATGCAGTAAAGTCTCAGTCTATTAGTATTATTTGCACTGTTATTATCAATTCTGGATCTACCAGTAATTCATTGTGGGAACTTGAGCTTTTAGGGCCTTTGTTTCAACATTTGTCCAGAGGGGCTGAGAATCTTCTCTTCCATGCCAAACTGCAGAGAAAAAATTAATGTAAAGGTGATTTGAAAAGTAAAGTGCAGCACATACGTATAAGATATTATTAATAAGAGGAGCCAATCAGTACAGGGTGCTACTTCAAAGCACAGGACTTTGGAATCAGCCAGTTGTGGATTCAAGCCTCAGCTCTTTCACTAACTTTAAACAAAGCACTAAATACCCCAAAGCCTCCATTTATGTGCGAAATGGTGTCACTGTGAGAACTTTGAGAGGGGGTCACTAAAGCACTTAGTGTAGTAGCTGGCACTTGTCGGTGAGCTAGGTCCGTCCCCTGGCAGGGCTGTGCGGAGTCTGGGGCTGACTCCGCCCACATTTAGAGGCAACATCTCTGACTCTCAGAGGTTTGGGAAAGTGCTGGAGAAGAGGGCAGCAGGTGGGAGAGGAAGCAGCAGCTCCTGACCCAAGCCTGGGCGTCCTCCACTCCGCTTGCCCCCAGCCCCTGGCTTTCGCAGACGGGTCCCGCTCTCATGCATCTGAAACCCAAACCCTGTCAGAGCCGAGTCTAGGTCAGAGCTTGTCCAAGGACGGCAGCGCTTGCCTGGTGGCAGATTCAGCTGGCTCTCCCCTCCGCCCTCAAAGGCATACGAGGGGATGGGAAAAGAGGTGGGATAGCGGCCCAGATTTCTGTATGCAAGCCCACCTCAGCCACTGAGCTGCTGTGTGGCCGGAGAAAATCCCTTTCCCTCTCGAGGCCATGGGTACAACGGAGGAGCTGAGGCAGAGGTCTCCACGGTTCTTTCTAGCTGTGATGATGAAGATGATGATGATCACAAAGAACTAGGATTTGCTCATCCACCCCACTCTCCATTCCTACTGCCTTAGTTCAGCTCCTCCTGGCCTCTCGACTGGCCTGCTTCCCAACAGCCCAAATCAGGTCTCCCTGCCGGCTTTCGCTCACTTCCAACACAGCACAGCCGTTCCTACCACACTGATCTTCTGAAGTTAAACTGGGATAAGCTCCACTGCTTAAGACTTCGGCGGTGCCTGACCAGCCACAGGATACGGCCCAAAGCCCCCAGTCTGGCAGTGGAGGACGGCCACAGTCTCACGTCCATGTCACGGCCTCATTGCCACGGAGGGGCTGAGAGCGCAAACGTTGCATACTCAGACAAACCAGATCCAAATTCCAACCCCACTGTGGACTGACTGTGAATTTGGACAAATTACATAACCGCCCTGAGCCTTCTTCATCTATTAAATTCAGTTGAAAATACCAATGTCGTAGGATTGTTTTAAAGGTAAAAGGAGCTGAACTGTGTAGCACACTGAGCATGATGCCTGGTACACAGCAGGTCCTCAGTAAGGGGGACCTTTTATTACTTTTGCTGGTAACAGTTGAGCTAAGCTAAACTGTTTAACACCCTTCCCACACACCTGTGCTGGTGCTATGCCTCCCGCATGAGAGTCCTTTGCCCTTCAACTCCACACATCCTGACCCTAAAAGCACAGAGACTGCACCCTGGTCCTCGAGTCCCGACCTGCTCTGAGCCTGTACTCCTCCCCAGTCCTTCCTCCTCTCACTTCGCTGGCCTCCTTTCCAGCTGGAACCAGATCTCACTCACGTCTCAGAACAACACCAGATCTAGAGAAGCTCACTGCAGGAGGACGAAACAGACTGATGGGGCCATTTCAAACCCCACAGGCTCTCCAAAAGCTTTCCCAGAGTCACCCAGCCTGGCTGGAAGTCTCTCGATGACTTGGGAATGATACCTAGTGGCTATTGGTTACAACCTCTTGTGACGCTTATCACTCTCGGTGTGCACGGTAGATGGTTTTGTCCGCAGCTTGCCTTGCCTGCTAGATACTTTGAGCTCTGCGGGGGTACAAATCAAGACTGTGTGCCTCCACCATCACAGTACTCCCTCTGGACCTCTGTTTATAGAGTTGAACTGAGTTTAGAGGAGACACACCCCTTCGAGAGCTGGCGTGCTGAAGCTAAGGAAGGTGCAAACACCTTGTTCTTTGGTCACCCCTTGGGCAGTGTCTCTTGGTTCTGACTGCAGTGGGCACCCATCTTGCCTTCCCCAGCCCCTTCCCACCAACACACTCCCCAGGCCCTTAGCAATTTCACACTAAAGCACCTCATGCTATTTCAAGACAATACTGAGCTTAGAGAAGTTTACCAGGTGGGGTTAGAATCTGAAATTAGACACACTGTGGCAGGGGCAGGGGCGCATGCAGGAAGCCCTCAATAAATACTTGTTGAATGACAGAATGAATGAATGAACGCTCCACCTTGGTCTGACAAGCATGGCCACTGCCCAGTTTCCAGAAGTCAGACCACGAGGGAATCTCGGAGACAAGATCGGGTGAGCTAATGCTAAAAACTGTTGAACTAGAACTCTGGAAAACCCTCCCGCCTCAGACTCAGGTGGGCCACCTTTGAGAGGCTGAGATCTAGAAACCAATTACCAGAGGTGGAACCTGAGATTATCAGGCAGAGGATTCCAATGTTGCCGCCTGGGGCCGTGAACCTGAACATGGACCCCACTGTGTCAAACACCTTTGCTTCGTGAGTACACAGCTAAGTAAGCAAAACAGCATTTAGCTCTCAGGCTATTACACCAATCACATCGATCCCTTCCGCACTGCAGTGCCCACTGCTGCTCACGGAGGAGGAGGGAGTAGTCGATGGCACAGCTCGTTCAGGCAGTGGCTGCCGGCGGAGAAGCGGGGCTGCCGGAGAACCGGTAGAGCTGCCTGAGGGCCCAGGCGCCTGCTCTAGGCCCGGCCCTCACCTGCCGTTAGTCATTTCACTATGAGACCCTGCAGGGTTTTTCCTTCTGTCAGGTGCGGTATGTTTGTATTTTTACAATCAACATGCATTACTTCTATGATAAGAAAAAATTAAACCCTTTTATAATAGCAGTGATAACAAAACAGAGACTGTGTCTGTCCACGAAAGAACACCGTGTGTTTGCACACACACACTTAGTGTGACAGTGCCCTTCACAATGCATTTCTGCAGTGGCAGTATGGACGAGAATTCAGCCACTTATTTTCTGTGTGACTTTACGAAAATTACTCAATGATCCTGAGCCTAAATGACTTCAACTGTAAGATGGGAGGAACTGCAAAATGGAGATAATAAGCTAATTTTAGTGATGTTGTGAGTATGGAATGATGTACAGTATGTTAAACCATCCACTATATACCAGATTAATAGATGTTTACAACCAACAAATGCACTCCTTCTCCTATTAAAAAATAAAATAAAGTATCAGTAATAAAATGCAAATGTGAACAGAGTCCTTCCCCAGCTAAAACTCCTCCAAGCTCCACATTACTCCCAGGATGAGGTCCACACTCCTCAGCATGGCGTGAGAGGCCCTGCCTGCTTCCCCCCTCGCCCCTCCCCGCCCCTGCATTCACTCGCTGTCCTCTCCAAAGCACGGCACACTTGCTTTGTCTATAGGCCTTCACATATGCCGTTGCAGCCGCCCAAAATGCTTTTCTGCTTTGGTTCAACCATATCTGGCCTCGCCTTAAATATCATGTCTTCCTGGAGCCTTCCCTGACTACCACCCCAAGTCTGGATGGAGGAGCTGTCTCCTCTATCTGCCTAGCACCCTGGGCTTAGTTCCTACCTGAACCTCAGGGCGCTGTAGACTCAGTTCAGCAGGTCTAGGACTGCACAGATATGTTTTTCTGGTTCCCAGCACATTCTTCAGTGCCTAGAACAGTGTCTGGCACTTACTAGATGCTCAGTTAAATCTTCTTGAAAAAGCAAACTAATAACTACTAGCTACTAGTTAAAAGTATTAGCTATTAGATTTGGAAGTGTTCTTAGAGACCATCTAGCCTAACTCCTACTTTTACCAGAGAAGTGATTCAGGTTCTAAACCCTGGTCCTTCACTGATTTGTTGCGTGACCTTAGAAAATGCCTTCTCTCTCCAAGTCTCAGTCTTTCCAGCTATAAAATGAGGAAAGCTCTTCCTGCTCCAACTTCTCCTGCCTTCCCCTCCTCCTCCTCTTCCTCCTCAGTCCTTCCCCCTGCCCCTATCCCTTCCCCTCCTCCTCCTCATCCTGGGTGCTGGGTAGCTCCTAGGTGCACTGACTGGGGGAGTCGGTGGGATGGTGCAGGAGAAAGGTAAACTCAAATTCATCCTCTCAAATGTTGTCAATCAAGTTAAGGAGATGAGACACACACAGTGAGGAAGTGCTAAATGAAATGTTCCCGGTGATTCCCTTTTGCTAGGAGATCAGAAAAGGAAGAGATCAGGGAAGCCTGAGGGCACCCAGACTCCTGCAGGAAATGAGGCTTAAGCTGAGCAGGAGAATTTACCTGGGCCGTGAGGGTGAGAGAGCTCCTCGCACAGGACGGGCTCCCCACACGCGTGGCCCGTCCGGAACAAGTGCTCACTCCCTGAGGGTCGGGCGGATGCAGATCCACATCCCAGCTCTGCCGCTTACCAGCTCTGGGCCTCGGACACGTTTCTCAAGCCTTCGAAGCCTCGGTTTCCTTACCCTTACCATGGGGATCTGAACGTCTGACGTTCAGGGCTTTGATGACGATTAAATGTATGTGGCAGTACCCAGAGCAGCACCTGCTGCCTAACAGACCATTTTAGGAAATGCCACTTTCTTTTCTTCCTACCAGTTACATAAACAGGCTTGACATGTCGCTGGCAAGAACATCAGAAGTGCTGCTGGGGTTTGGGGACCGAAGGCTTTCTCTGCCTGGCCATCCATAGTCTGTTTACTCTGACATGACAGGCCCCCCACCCGTCATTGCACGCGCGCGCGCACACACACGCACACTTCCTGTAAGATCCTAGGGAGCGCCCTGTTTCTAACTCCCGATCCGATGGGGCCCAACCGGAAGCTGTCTGTGACTGTGAGAGTGTGACAACAGCCAAAAACCCCGAGGAGTCAGCTCCCAGGCTGGTCTGAAGTTCTCCCTCCACCCTCCCTCCAGCGGGACTTATGAGATGATGAGACCAAACGTCATTTTCTGTGGGGCTGCAGGGAGAGGCCTCAATTAAATTATAGAACCCTTCTAGAAAATACCTTGGAAGCTATTGCTGCTTCTGTAGGCAAACAGAATGAGGAGTGTGCTGTGGGAGGAGCTTGCGGTGGGGGTGAGAGGGAGGGTGGAGAGAGTTGCTTGTTGCAGTTCACCCCTGCAGATGACAGATCAGGAGTGATTAGCATTTAGCAGCAGCGCCCCGAAGAAAATACAGCGCGATCTCATTTACCCGGCACCTTCCGGGAAGACACAGAGCAGCTGCTCACAACTGGAACTTCCTTCCTGAAGGAGAGCCTTTCAAGTTGGGTCTGAGCTGAGGTTATTCGTCTTTGGGAACTTTAAACTCTTTTGGGACTCCAACAGAGAGCCATGCTCTTGTTCCTGGGAAAACGCAGGTATCCCCTAAATCCTACTTGTGGTGTCACGATATCCACAGAACCCAGGTTTCTAATGCCCCTCTCCCAAAATTTAAAACTTGGCTTTGCAACTGTTTCTTCATTTCATTACCCAGTTTCCAGCCTTGGAGGCCTAAATGGACTCCCAGTTTCTCGAGGGCCAGCTGAACGGCCCCCCACTAGAAGTGGGGACTTTGCTGCCAGAACCAGCTCTGCTCTGCCTTTCCAGAGTGAGCCTGGGCTGGGTGCAGTTCTCTCTGGACTTAAGTTTCTCCAACTGGAAAACAGGAGCGGGAGGAGTCTTGACAGAGAGAGCAATTCCTAATCTACGTTCTGTGGAAGACACGCATCGTGCGCAAACCAGAGAGTTCTATGGCCATCATAAACCAGGGAAGTACTGCACAGTCTAGTCCCCTCTTGGAGAGCCACACAATTCATTAGTACACAGAGTTGGCTTCTGAGAAATCCTACAATGAAGAGCTCTGTTGCATTTGGGTTAGCTGAACCTTTCCCTTAACTGGTTGATCCATGAATCCTTTTTATCAGTGGAGTAGCTGCCCTGCAGCCCCACAGAAGCATCTCACTCAGCGCTGAGTTTAGGACCCCGTTAGATGTGGCTCCGCAGCACGTCTTATGTTAACTCTCCCCACACAGACCAACACGCCACAGAGAAGGTTACAGAAGGCTGGTATGGAGACAGAGTGGGGGGGCCCTGGGACCAGCAGGAACACTATAGAATTTTTACTCACCCTTCCTTCACTGCTTGGAAATTGTCCTCTTTATGCAAAATAGTTTGAACGCCCAGGCATCAGCTTCTAGTCTGTCCTTTTGTCCTCCAGTCTGTCCAGGCCAGCGGCTGTCCCACCTGAGTGCCCCCGAGAATTGCCACACCAGTGGGGTTCACGATAAAAGGGGGAGTCGAACTTTGTGACGTATTATCTCTCTCACCTAAAAAACAACATTCACAGGACGAAAATGTTGACAGGATGAACACAGGTGTTTATGACATCAGCCTGAACTTTTTATTTTTTTAACTTCTCAAAAGAAAGAATAAGGTTTAAATCATCTCAGTTCAGAGGTGAATACACTTCGTGGGGCGGTTAGTGGATGTTCTGGGATGACGCTGACTCCCGTGGGCTTGGCCTGGTGCACCGACTTTTCCGTCGCACTCCCACATAAGCTGCAACCACACTTTAATTAGAGCCCCCAGAGGGGCCCTGGTGGCTGAAGGCACGTGGGCCTCGGAGGGTGGACCTCCCAGGCCCAACACTGACCCCACCGCCCCGCCTCCTGCCTGCAGGACTACAGGGTCAACATCTTCCTGCGGCAGCAGTGGAACGACCCCCGGCTGGCCTACAACGAATACCCAGACGACTCTCTGGACCTGGACCCCTCCATGTTGGATTCCATCTGGAAGCCCGACCTGTTCTTTGCCAACGAGAAGGGGGCGCACTTCCATGAGATCACCACGGACAACAAGCTGCTGAGGATCTCCCGGAACGGCAATGTCCTCTACAGCATCAGGTGAGCTCCCTGGAGGCTCGTCACCCCCGGCCTCACATCAGGAAGGGACCCACATCAGGAAGCGCCTTGCCCCTTGCCTTCCGGGAGCAGACACTGAGAGAGGGGTCAAACTGAGGCGAATGGGCCCTGGGAACCCGACACCTTTGCCAAATAGGCAGAGCCAGCTCTGCAACTTACACTCAGCAAGTGAGAACAAAATACCATGGGAAGTCCTAGGAGCAAGTGGGTTATTGTAAGCAGGGAGATCAAGGAAGCATCCGGGAGAAGAGGGGTTTGAGTTAGGCCCCTAAGCTCACCCAGAGTTTCGGTAAGACGAGGTGGGAAAAGAGGGTTCACAGCAACGACCCACAGCCAGAGCGTGCAGATGCACGAGAAGAACAGGCCCTGGGGCCTGCTGTGCGACTCGGTGCGGCAGTCAGCACTGCGTGCGCCCTTCAGTGGTTGTTACCAGGGGTGAGCTCACGTTAAATGTTCTTACCACCTTTGTTTAAAAAATACCAGGGGCGAAGGCACAAAACCTGAAAAGTTCCAGCAACTTCCCCGAAACTGGGCCTGCCCGGTGGAGGCGCTGCTCACCCGTGTCAGCTGGGCGGCTGTGCCTCTTCGGGGGTGCTTTCCCTCCTCCGTGCCTGCCTGGCACTGAGTGGAGGGAGCTGGGTCCTCCGTCCCCAGGTCCCTACAGATACCGTCAGCCCCCTGCTACCCCGCGCCACCTAAGTCCCAGCCTTCTCCCCCAGGACAGGAAGAAAATGACCAATGTCCACGTGATTCTCACAAATGACCACTCCCTGAGAATGTGCTTACCAGGCTGGGTACTTTACATAGAGGATGTCTAATCCTCCTAACAGCCCCACAAAGTAGGTTTCATTTTGCAGATTAGACGAGGATCAGAAAGTTTAAGTAACGTACCAAAGTCCCCACAGCTAATCTGACGCCCACTCGGCACCTTGAAGAGCAGGGGCATGGACCAGCCACGCAGATATGTGACGAATCAATGGAGATGCTTTTACTTGAAAGGGCTTAAAGGGGAGTGCTGGTCCTAAATGACTCCCCGTCCCACTCCAGCTCCTGGGGGGCAACAAATCTTTCTATTTCCCTTAGGAGATGAGCTTTAAATGCCCAGGCCCTGCGAGAAGCCGCACAGGCCCTGATCCCCAGATGTGACTGAGGGGCAGACAGGTGGGAGAGGGCACTGAGAAATCTCCGCAGGGGAAGGAGGCGCCACAGAGGGGCAGGCTGGGAGGAAGCAGAGGCAGCGTCACCTTCCTCACCTGGGAGACCACCCACCCAGTGCACTTTCAGACGGGAAGGCCATGTCTGGCTGGCTGGGTTGGGTGACGGCCAGCGGAGGTCGGGGGCGGGGTCACCCTGGTTGGATTTTGCAGCTGCCAGACTAGTTTCGTGTCTGGGAAGCTAAGCCCCCACGCAGCCTGACAGAAGGACAAATCAGCAGAAAGTGATATTCCCAAGGTCCTTCAACTTCAGGAAATTAACCCAGTGTGATAGCTGCCCCACTTTGGCACTTTTCTCTTCAGAAATCAACAGTGTTCACTTTCCACCACCCTTCTTCTGCCTCATCTTCCCTTCCCTTCTCCCTCCCCTTTCCCCCTCTTGCTTCTACTTGGTGCCTAAAGGGACCCACATCCAGAGCTGTGGGTGTGAGTTGGAGGGAGGAGGTCCACGTGGGCTGGGGACTCGCCATGTGCAGCCGAGGTGCCAGCACCAAGTGCCACTAGATCGCCGCCAACCCGGTGCCTTTCGGGAAAGCAGTGCTGGAGAGCCTGCCAGCCAACACGTGGCCCAGCTTCCCGAGGCTGGGTGACATGGCATTAAATCCTGCCTGAGCCGTCAGCTTGCTCTGGGACCTTACAGGAGTCTCTGCCTGCCCTGCTCTGAGCCTCGGTTTTCTCACCTGTCAATTGAGGGAGTGGGCCTAACTCGAAGGCTCCAAGAACCTTTCCTCTCCAGTCCCTGCAGCAGGTGCTTGGATGCTGGCAAAGCCTCTCCAGCAGACTCGGGTTCTGCTAAGGGGACTTCCTCCGGGTCTGAGGCTGCAGCCCTCTGCAAGGATGAAACAACCCAAAGTCAACAGCTAGCCCAGAAGCCTGGGGTGCCCACCGCTTCCCAGCTGATCCCAGCATGAGCCCACAGATGTGAGCCAGCTGTGTTTGGACACCCAGAAGGCAGGAGACCTTTGGACATAACTTTTGATGAGCCTAGGGCATGCAGGGAGGCAGCCAAGAACCACTCACAGCACCTGCTGCCGGTGCCCCTGAGAATGCCTGAGGCCTGGTGCTACTCAGCGAAAAAGTCAGGTTCTGCCCCTACCTGAGTCTCCGCAGAAGAGCAGGGATTTGGGGAGGGGAGGCCTGGCCTCCAGAGCTTTGGGCACCTAGATAAGGCAGGCCTCCCAAAGCCAGACAGACTCCAAGGAAACACAGAAGTTCCCCTGACTCTTAGGCAACCTACTGTGTGACCTTAGGCAACCTACTGATCTCTCTGAGCCTCCATTTACATAACTGAAGGGTGGGAATATACAAACACTGGTTCCAAAAACCCTAGTTCCCTGGCCTCCTTGACCCCTTGACCTCTCCCAGTGGACTGGTTTCTGGTCCTAACAAGAATGGAGGCACAGCTTCCTGGTCTGTTGGCCCTGCTCATTCAAATCCCTTCTCTCCCCAGAATCACCCTGACCCTGGCCTGCCCCATGGACTTGAAGAACTTCCCCATGGACGTCCAGACGTGTATCATGCAACTGGAAAGCTGTGAGTCCCTTCCCCGAGGCCTCGAGAAAGGATCAGGCCCCCCTTTACCCTCGGGACTGGCAGACACCCCACAGAGCAGCTCCTGACCTCGGGCCCCCAGGAGATTCCCGTAACAGCTCAACATATCGGATGAGGGGCTTAGCTCTTGGAAGATACTTTGGAAGTGCAGCTCCCCTTACACGGGCTACGGCCCCGCTCGGGAGCCAGCAGCATTCCCCAAGGAGGTGCTGGTCCGTGTCCCTTGTGAGCACGCTCTCCAGGAGGGCAGGGGAAACAGCTTGAATGAGCCATGGTCCTGGAGCTCATGGGCACGCTCGGTCCCACAGGGCAGAGAGAGGACTGGCTGGCACAGGGCAGCAAGTGGGACGGGTGCTATTAGAAGCACCAAGCATGGTGGCCTCAGGGCAGAAGGAGGGCTTCCTTGTGACTGGGAGGGAGAGGCGTCGTTGGAGAAGGCTGTGTGGACAGCCAGTGAACCCGGATACTAATGGGTGGGGAGGTAGCTGGATTCTTTGATGGTAAACCCAGAGCAATCTAATTTTTAAAGTATAATTAAGTGGGAGGACATGGAGGTCCCTCCCAGACTTGTAGGAGAAACCAAAAGTGCAGAAGCCAGGGCAGAGCACTCAGGCAGCGGGAGCTAACAAACGCACCCCTTGGAGCACCGCCTCTGAAGGGAGTCGGCACAGACTACCCTGAAACCTTTCCTGACTCCACTCAGCGTCAAAGTCCTGGGGCGGAGAGTCTGACGGATCTCGTTGAGCCACCATCCCACACTCCCGCCCCCAAATGACAGTCCCACCACAATAGCATACCAGAGTCACTCCCCTGAGGAGAGTCTGCTGTGGGCAGAAGAGGGAGCTTGCAAGGATAGTGCACAGGCACAAATGGCAGATGTCAGCTGAACTTGACCATGGAGGTGAGGGAAAGGGGGCAACAGGGCAAGCTAAGGTAGGGCACTGGGAGCGGTAGGAAGAGAGGGAGAAGGGTAGTGGGGTAAATGTAAACAATTAATCCAGGTTTAACCTCCTTTGTGGGGCAGGGGAGCAACACGGTTTCTTAAGTCTGTTGAGCGTCCGATGCCTCTGTCTGTACCCTAACCAACCCTGACACGTCCCACATAAATGCTTCTGGGTGGTGACTGCTCCTTCTTCTGGTCCCATCCCAGTTGGATACACCATGAACGACCTCATCTTTGAGTGGCAGGAGCAGGGAGCTGTGCAGGTGGCAGATGGACTGACGCTGCCCCAGTTCATCCTGAAGGAGGAGAAGGACCTGAGATACTGCACCAAGCATTACAACACAGGTGGGTACGAGAGGCACCGGCCCTCGGGTCCCTCCCACACCTGGGGTCAGAGGCCATTTCAAACATTCACTCAGCCATTGCTTCAACAGATCGTATGAGGTAGTCACGGTGGGCATAGCTGTGTGTTTATGACCAGTGGTGAAGAGAATATTCTCTGAAACCAAACAGTGGCTCTGGCACTTTCTTCCTGTGAGTCCTGGGGCAAGTAGCATGAGCTTAGGCCACAGCTCATCACAAAGAAAGCCGGGAGATACAGTCTTCGTTCCAGGTGGCAGTGCACCTAACTCAAATGGACCCGACTCCTCGGGCAGAAGGAAGAGCTGCTACTGGGGGGACATCTAGCCATCTCTGTCATTGACAGAGGGACTGGCATTGCTGATAGGGCCAAGGCACAGAGCGCTCACATCAGACCTCAGCAGGGGGAGCTGAGAGGCGGCACCAAAGTCAGTGAGCAGTGCAGTTGGGAAACAGCCGCTAGACTGTCAATGACAAGGGGCAGTGGGGCACCACCTCTCTCCAGCTCAGCTCTCTGCCTCGGGGCTGAAGGAACAAACAGGGGAAAAGGCATTGTGCTGGGGGAGACTTCACGGGAGGAGGAGGAGGGTTTCCTGGGCTGCCTGTGGGGAGGAATTAGGGCATTCCAGGCACAGGGATGGGCAGGATCAAGTGTGAACACGTGCTCCAGGCAAGGGATGGAGAGTAGGTGGTGGCGACTGAGTTGAAGAAAGAAGGGAAATGGGATGGAAAACAGGTGGTACTCCATCCTCCTCCCTGAGAGGCAGAGGAAAGAGTCTGAAATTTCCCTGCAGGTAAGGGGGACCTTCTTGGATGAGGAGAGAAGGAAGGAAGGAAAGAGAGGTTTGCAAAGGGAAGGAACAGGATCAAGTCATGTTTGGGAAGAGAAGTGGCAGAAGGGGAGTGGACGGTGCACTTCAGCCCACTCTTTGCAACAAAATAGTGCTGGTGAGGATGAAGGCAACTGGCATTCCTGAGCACTAATGAGGTGTGAGGATGTGCACCATTCTTTATAGGCACCATCTCATTCCCGCATCACAGTAACCATGGTAACCATAGCAGCAAACATGTGAGGTAGGCTTATTATTTTTACTGTTACTATTACTATTATTGTCATCGTCATCCTCCCCAATTTACCATAGACAAGACAAGTGAGACAAAGAGAGATTCAAACACTTGTCTAAGGACACAGCTAGTATTGCACTGAACCAGGACCACAGCCGAGATCGTTCTGACCCCAAAATCTTAGTCCTACCCACTAGGCTACTTTGCCTTCTGTAATGTCTTCCAGGTAAATTCACCTGCATTGAGGCCCGGTTCCACCTGGAGCGACAGATGGGCTACTACCTGATCCAGATGTACATTCCCAGCCTGCTCATTGTCATCCTCTCATGGATTTCCTTCTGGATCAACATGGATGCTGCACCTGCCCGCGTGGGCCTGGGCATCACCACTGTGCTCACCATGACCACCCAGAGCTCTGGCTCTCGAGCATCCCTGCCCAAGGTGAGTGCCACTGCCCGAGCCCAGGACACCTGGACAGGTAGGAAGGATGCTCTTCTCCCTTCCCTGCCTGAGATAGGCCAGCACGAGGAACTGGCCACTACGTCTCCATCTGCCACACTTGGTAGGACCCAGCACTCCAATCCACCGAACCTTTCCTCCAGACTTAACATTATGTTCAATATAAACACACCACATAAAAAAGATGAGAAAAAGAAAAAGTGAAGGAAATAGCCACCAGACAGGTTTTGCTCCATTCTCTGCCAACACTGAGCACACATTCTGCTTCATTTACTATTAACAATCACCTCCTCCATTCATTTTAATGCTGAGTACCACATTCCACCCCTTTCACCAGTCGGGGGAGACGCTTTGTGTTGGGGGTCCACCCCCACGTTCAGAGATTTGATAGGACTCACAGTCTCAACACACAGTTGTGCTCAAGGCTAGGGCTCCTCACAGTGAAGACTCAGGACGCACAGCTGGGTGGCCCGGGAAATGGACACACACAGAGGCTGGCGGGACCCAAGGGCAGGCTTTCTTGCCCGCTCCCTCCCGCCTGTGAGGGACCACACAGAGCACCCACTTACCCCAGCAATGAAAGGCAGCTCAAGTTGAGACATTTCTGCCCAGAGAGACAGAAAGAGAAATGGTTTTGAGACTCATTGAAGATTCAGTATCAAAGGTTTTTACTGGGTGCTGGGTGCCTAGCACAAACCAGAATTCCAGAGTCCCGGAAGGACAGCAGACGTTCAGCATAAACCGTGTTGTTTATAAAAGGAATCAAGGCACACTTACCAGTTAGAGAAAGTGGGAACGCCCCCAGATCCAAGTTCCCAGGTGTCATCCAAGGGCCAGCCTTGCAAGCAGGTCCTTCATAGGATAGCAGCCTCGTGCCTGTTATGCTTTCCGCACATACCTCAATCTGATGCCTACATTTCTAATGTTAAACACCACGTTCCATTACATTCACCATTTAACTATGAAGCCATAGGCTGCTCCATTTACTGTTAACCCTAGACACCCCATTTCACTCTGTTTACTAGTAATACCAGATGGTGCATTCTGCTTCATTCATTCTGTGCTAGACACAGCATCTCCGGTTCCAATCCTCCAACGCCAGACAGGGCATTCCACTTCATTCATTACCGACAGCAAATGCTAATTCTCCTCCAGTCACCCTCAAAGAAACATACCATCCTGTTCCTTTCACTGTTAACACTAGATCTCACCTTCTGCTTAATTCACTTTTAACATCAGACATAATGTTCTGCTTCATTTACTATTAATGCCAAACACCTCATACCCCTCCGTTCACCCACACTTGAGATCCCACATTCTACCCCCTTCTCTGTGAATGCTGGGCGCCTCGTTCTGCTGTGTTCCTTCTAATGCTAGGCACTGCCTTCTCCCATGCCACTAATGTCATTGCAGACCCATCCTGTTTATTCCCTCAACATTCGGTGCAACGTTCGGCTCTGCTATGAATGCCGGACCCCATTGCCTCACGCCAAATGCGACACCCTGCACAGTGTCCAGTTAGTGCCGCACTTCACATTCTGCCTCATTACAGAAAGCTTGAAACAACACACGATGAACCCCACAGCACCCTTCACCTGGCTTCCAATTGTTGCCATTTTGTCTCGTTTGCTTTATCTCTGTTTCTCTGTATGCAGAGAAGTAGGTGGGTAAGGAGGTAGGCAGGTGCAGCTTTTGCTCGAGTGTTTGAAAGCTGCAGACATTATGATAGTAAAGAGTAAGGATCACAATGATATTATCACATCTAAAAAATTAACATTCATGGGCTGGAATGGGAATAAAGGATAGAAACTGTACTGAATAAACTAAAAAAAAATTTAAAAAAATTAACATTCATTGAATAATCCTTATTGAATTAGAAATAATGCCATAATTGCATCTAATAGAAAACCTTCATTTAAAATTTCTGAATTATCAAAAAATGCTCCACTCACTGTGAACACTAGACTCACTATTTGGCTCCGTTTGCTATTAACGTTCAACCTCACAGTCTTCTCCATTTGCTTTCTTTTTTTTTTTTTTAGCATAAAATCCACTGGCAGTTAATATATTTGCAGATATTACCTTCACCACCATCAATTTTTCATCACCCCAAAAAGAAACCCCATACTTATCGCCAGTTACTCCCCCTTCCTCGGCTTCTGGCAACCACTGATCTACTTTCTAGCTCTACAGATTTACCGATTCTGGACATCTCGAGCACATGGAATCGTACGATACATGCATAGTGCTCTCAAGGCCCACTCATGTCGCAGCAGGTATCAGCTGTTCGCTCCTTTGACAGCGGAATGATGCTCCATCGTGTAAATACACCACATTCCGCAGCCGGGAGACATTCAGGCTATGCCATGAACGTACGTGTGCCAGTTATTGTGTGGACACGTTTTTGGCTCTATATATGTATACACACACATATATATCATATATATCATATATATATAGCATATACATACATACACACACACACAACTTGGAGGTGAATAGTAACTATGTGCTTAATTTTTGGGGAACTGCCAAACTATTGCCAAAGTGGCTATACAATTTTACAATCCTACCAGAGTTCCAATTTCTCCACTTCTTCTCCAATGCTTGTCATTATATCTTTTTGATTATAGACATTTTAGTTGATACAAGGTGGTACCTTACTGTGGTTTTGATCTGCATTTTCCTCATGACTAATGATGTTGGACATTCTTTTCAGGTGCTTATTGACCATTTATGTATCTTCTTTGGAGAACTGTCTACTCAAATCCTTTGCCCACTTTTTAATTGGAGTAATTCTCTTTTTATGGCTGAGTTGTCATAGTTCTCTGTGCATTGTGGATTTTAAACCCTTGTCAGATATAAGACATGCAAATATTTTCTCCCATCTGTGGGTTGTTTCTTCACTTGATTTGCAGTGTCCCTTATACATGAAAGTTTTAATTATGGTGAAGTCAAGTCCATCTATTTTCCTTTGCTGCTTGTGCTTTGGGTATGCTATTTAAGAAACTAATGTGTAACCCAAGGTCACAGAGGTTTACACCTACATTTTATTCTAAGAGTTTTATAGTTTAATCTAGATTTTGATGCATTTAGATTTTTGTAGGTTGTATTAGGCAGGAATATAACACTTTCCCATGTAAATATTGAGATGTTCCAGCACCATTAGTTACGACTATTTCCTTCCACTGAATTTACATCCTTGTCATAAATAACTGATTGTAGATGTATGGGTTTATTTCTGGACTCTCAGTTCTATTCCATTGATCTATATGTTTATCCTTATGCCATTATTGCAATGTTGATTACCATAGTTTTGCAGTAGTTTTGAAATTGGAAAGTGTGAGTCCTCCCACTTTCTTCTTTTTAAAGATTGCTTTGGCTATTCTGGGTTCTTACATTTCCGTGTGAACATGATTATGAATTTTAAGATAAACTTGTCAACTTCTGCAACAACAAAAAAGGAATTTTGAATAAAAATGCTTTGAGTCTCTAGATGAATTTGGGGAGTATTGTCATCTTAACATTGTTAAGTCTTTCAATTCATAAATATGGGATGTAGTGCCATTTCTTTAGGCTATCTTTCATGTCACCTGCCTTCCAGACCCCATAGTTTCTATGAGAAATCAGCTGTTACTCCTACTGATGAGCCTTTGTATGTGATGAGTTGCTTCTCCTTCACTTCTTTGAAGACTCTGTGCCTTTGGCTCCTGTCAGTTTGATCACGGTGTATCTAGGTGTGGATCTCTTGGAGCTTACCCTGCTTGGAGCTTCTCAGATGTGTGGTGCTTTTCATCAAATTTGGGGGAAACTTTGGCTATTATTTCTTTAAATATTCTTTCTGCCTCTTTCTCTCTCCTATCCTATAAACCAGCAGTCCTCAATGTTTTTGGCACCAGGGACCGGTGTCATGGAAGACAATTTTCCCACAGACTGGGGGTGGGAGGATGGTTTCAGGATGATTCGAGCATATTACACTCAAGCTTACCTCCTCCTGGACAGCCTGGTTCCTAATGGGCCCAGACCAGTACCAGTCCATGGCCTGGAGGTTGGAAACCCCTGCTTTAAACATACTTTAGTGCACATGATGGTTCCCCATAGTCTCTGAGGCTCTGTTCATTTTTCTTTATTCTGTTCCTCAGACAGGATAACCTGAACTTAACTGTTTCTTTTCCAAGTTCACTGATTCTTTCTTCTGTCTGTTCAAATATGCTGATCCTCTCCAGTGGAATTTTTACTTATTTTACTTTTCAACTCCAAAATTTCTATTTGGCTCTTTTTTTGTAATTTCACTCTCATGCTCTACTTGATGAGACTTTGTTCTCATACTTTTCTTTACTTGTTTAGACATGGTTTCCTTTAGTTCTTTGAACATATTTAAAACAACTGATTTAAAGTCTTTATCCATTAAGTCCAACATCTGGGCTCCCTCAGGGGAAGCTTCTTTTGACTGCTTTTTTCCTATGAATGGGCCAGTCTTAGTCAATCTGGGCTTCTATAATGAAGAACCAAAACTGGACAGCTCATAAACAATAGAAACTTATTTCTCACAGCCCTGGGGCCTGGGAGTCTGACCAGGGTGCCAGCATAGTCAGGTCCTGGTGGGGACCCTGCAAACTGCTGACTTATTACCGTACCCTCATGTGGATGAAGGAGAGCTAGCTAGTTCTCTGGCCTTTCTTGTGAGGCACCAATTCCATTCGTGAGGGGTCCACTCTTCATGGCATCATTACTTCCCCAAGCCCCCACCTCCAAATACCACCACACTGGAATTAGGATTTCAATATATGAATTGAGAGAGCACAAACATTCAGCCATTGCAGGGCCATTTCTTATTTCTTTGCATATAATTTTTTGTTGTTGAAAATTGCACATTTTACAAAATTTAATGTGCTGTCTCTGAAAATGAGATTCTCTTCCTGGTGATCTGTTGTTGCTATTGTTTGTTTAGTAACTTTTCCAAACTAATTCTGAAATGTCTGTTTTCTTTCTTAGCTGCAGAAGTAGAGACACTTGAAGTCTCTGCTAAGTTAGTTTGGTGACTAGCTAAAAATCAAACAGAGATTTTCTTGAATGTCTTGAACCTATAGACTTCCCAGCCTTTGCTGAGGGCTCTGTGTATTAGGACACAACTTCAACACCCAGCCGGGCAGTTTGCTTCCTGCTTGCTCAGTACATTGAGGTTAGCCAGAGTTGAGCCCTAAGAGGCTCTCAGGCCTCCCCAGGCATGCACATGGATTTCCAGAAACATGTCAGAGCTTTCTCAAGCCTCCTGTGGACATCTCATTCCCTAGCTCTTCCTTTTCAGCCTTTGCTCAACCTATTGTTTGCCTCAACTCTTACCAGCCGCAGACTGACCAGATGCTCAGTAATTGTCACTGTTTTCAATAAACACCCCCAGGGAAATGGCTGTTCACAGTGGGCCAGCAACAAGTCAGGCCAAGACAAGACAGCCTGGTTTGTGAGTGAGGTCTTTCAGCGAACCACAGGTTACGTAAATACTGACAATTCTCTGGGAATGGCACTTTGAAGAAGCCCCGTCAGTGGCTGCCACAGTACTGGTCTTCACTGAGCTTGCACGCTGTTGGTTTTCAAGGCTAGCATGGAGCTGGGGGAGGGAGGACAGAAATAGGGCAATGTAAAACGCCACAAAGCCCCAAGGGAAGTTAAAACATATGTCCACACAAAAACCTGTGCACAAATGTGTGTGGCAGCTTTATCCAGAATAGCCAAGAGGTAGAAACAACCCAAATGCCCATTAACTGGTGAATGGATCAACAAAATGTCATATATACACACAATAGAATATTACTTGACCATTAAAAATGATATACTGACACCAGCTACAATGTACTAAGTTAGACCTTGAAAATATTGCACTAAATGAAAGAAATCAGTCATACTTATTCTCCCACTCATAGGAAGTATCCAGGACAAGTAAATTCACAGAGGCAGAAAGCAGATTACTAGTTACGTAGGACTAGGGGTAGGGAGACTGGGGCCCTAGGGGATTGACAGCTAGAAGTTGCTAGGGGGTTTTTTTGAGGTGACAAAAATTCTAAAATTGACTTTGATGATGGTTGCACATGATCTGTGAATGTATAAAAATCACTCAATTGTACACTTCACATGTGTGAATTATATAGTATGTGAATGACATCTCAACAAAGCTGTTTTTTAAAACACTACAAAGCTTGTTGTTCTTACTAAGATCAGGCTGTCTTTCTTAAATAAATGCTTGCAGGGTTGTTGTTGGCCTTTGGCTCTTTACCAGAGTTCTGAGAAAAGTTTATTCTGACCATTTTTGCTAGTGCTCTTGTTGCTTTTATGGGAGGTGAGTTTCTGAAGTTCTTACACTTCGATTCTCGCTGACATTCTCCACGTTGATATAGGCACAGCATCCTGTCCCTGTCACCCTCAGACTGAACACTTCTGCTCCCCTGAATAACAGTGCTGGGCACTCTGTCCTCCCCTCTCCAGTGCTCCTCCAGTTACTCTGTCGGCCTTCTGTCCGACCTTCTTGGTGCCTTTTTCTTCTGTTTTCCTCTGTGCCCTCCCCCCTAACCCCCCAGCTGGGGAGGGGACGGCAGTGGGGGCCGGGGGAGTTCCATCCCACCAGTCAGCACTCCTCTCCTCTGCCCTCACCGCCCTGTTCTTCCCCCACCCCACCCAGGTGTCCTACGTGAAAGCCATTGACATTTGGATGGCGGTGTGCCTGCTCTTCGTGTTCTCCGCCTTGCTCGAGTACGCTGCTGTCAACTTTGTGTCTCGGCAGCACAAAGAGCTGCTCCGGTTCCGCAGGAAGCGAAGACACCACAAGGTAGGCCTTTGGGTCCTTGCCTCGGGAGGGACAGCTGGTGGTAAATGGAAGAGCTCCCAGCAGGCAGCCTTGTCTTGTGATACTTGTTTCACTGGACCATCCCTCTCGGTGGGTGAGGCAGGCAGGAAATAGGACTGAAAGTCACAGAAGTCCCAGCTTCCTCTCCCATAAATAATGCCCCGACTGGGTCTGCAGGCTGTCACTCGTTCAACGGTACTAACACTGCAGAAATGACCAGGGTGTGCCTGAAGTCAGAGCTGATGGCGCAAATGCTGGCTGGGCCAAGCTAATGGCTTGCTAGAAACCCAGCACATGGCAGGCTGGGGGCTATTTACTGGTGTTTTCTGCAGGGCCGCATTATTTCAGGGGCCTTGGTTCTAGGTGGGAATTGTACCACAAAGGGTGAGGTGTTCGAGTAACATGTCCACTTTCCAGTCCTTTGCTCCCTACCTCCAAGGAAGGGGCATCATGCAAGATCCTCCCCCAGCACGGATTCTCTCCCTGACGGACTGAACACAGGAATATTTTCTCCGAACAGTCACCAACCTGTTCTAACTGCCTCAGAGGTCGTAGTCCAACCAGCAAACGCCCCTGGGGAGTGTGCGGCTGAGGCTGCACACCAACTCCGCACCCGGGTCCGTACCACTTCCCTGGGGGTCAGAGAGCCTGCTGCTGCTGCTGCGCTTCTCTCCTGTGCTCTCTGGACACCATCCACACTAGCTGTCTCCCCAGCTCCTCAAATACACACACAGGTCTTCAGGAAGCTTGCTCTCCCCTCCTGGGTTGATCCTCCAGGGCACTCCGCTTGGGCTCAGCCCGCTCATTTTCCAGCCCTTCACCAAGTCATCTTTCCCTGATACCTCAGCCAGGGTCCCAGGCCTGTACTGAGGTTCCTTTACAAGGCCACTGACTGTGACCATGCGGTTGTGTCCTACAAGGGCCCCCAGCCAGCGAGGCCCTCTCCTGTAAGCCATGCCCTGGCATGGGCTGTGCCAGCCAGAGGAAAGGCTTCCAATCACAAGCCCCCAAGGGGCAGGCTGTCCCTGATTTGCACAAAGGCTGTGTGCACTAGCAAAGGCCGTGTTCTGCTCAAACCCGGTTTCTTTCCTTCTGAACATTTACCTTGACACGTAATTATACATTCAGTGATGTGATTGCTTACTGCTCATCTCTTTCACGGAGTTGTAACCTCCATAAGGACAGAGGCCATGTCTACTCTTGTTCAGTGGTACATGCCTAGTGCCCAACACAGGCCTGACACATAGTGAATGTGTAAGCGCCATCTGTAGAGCACGTAGACAGAGGAGCAAAGGAACCGAGGTTCAGGCCGACAGCCTGCCTGGAAGTTTTTCCAGCAACAGATTAGGGCAGCCAAGCACCCATACCTGTCGGGCCACACCACCCACCTGCCACACACCAAGGCGCCACACGTTTCAGACTGACCTACTCCGTGCCGCTGTGCCGAAGGACTCCACGCTGTGACAAAGGACCCTGCCTCGTTAGCTCTGTTTGGTGTGCGACTTGAAGCTAGCCTCTCCCGAGGCCCAATTTTCCCCTTGTGATGTGGACTAAAGCTGGCATAAGGCGGGCTGTGGTGTGGATTAAACCAGATTCCAAAGTAGCTTTAAGTTTTGTTCCCGCCACAAGTGCCAGGGATTAAAATGATTGCACAGGCATAAATCTCCACCCATGTTTCTTAAACATTAGCAATCTGACTTAATTAACTTCTAACGCTTCACCACAGGCAGAAGGCAGACATTCCAGGACAGAAGGTATCCCTGGGGGTGAAGACATGACTGCATTGGGAGAGGACACTATATTTAAGAAGCCAGAAAGCGCTTCTTATATGACCCCTAGTTTTAGTGCTTCCATTACTGTCCATTGGGTTTCTAGCCTCTGACTCTGAAAACAATCAAAGTGAGGAACTGACCGAACACAACTGTCTCTGGGGTTTACTTTTTACTTTTCCTTTTTCCCATGAGCTAGTGGCTTTTTGCTAAAAGATGATTAATACCAGACCACTAGATTGTGCACTGCGCACCTCCAGGGGGCGCTATTTGCATAGGCTAAAATGTGAATGGAGCCCCTTGCAGATGTGTGAGAGGGTGGATATGTGGTACTTCCAAAGGCTGCCTCCCTCCCTGCCAAATCCTTCCCAGTGTGACACACTAGAGGAAAACAGACACATTCACTCTGGCCAGGTAGTGTGGATAAGGCTGCTGCCCAGATTTCATCAGATTCTGCTGTGCAGTTCCCCCCTGGCTCTCTCACAGTCTGCAAGCACTAGAAGAGCTCTCAAAGAGCATCCCAGCCACTCTTCCCCGGCAAAGGACTGCAAGGGGGAGGAGCCAGTCACCAGGACCACAGAGACCCTGAAGGCAAAGGCAGGGGCGGGGCTCAAGGGCCCACGGCTCCTCCCACACACTAGCCGTGCAGCGTCAGTTGCTACCAACCCATCAGTGTTTCCATACTGAAGCAGGTAAAAATAGTCCTGCGTTTATTGGATCTTAAATAAGAACTACAATAAGGTGGAGGTCAACAACTAGTAGCCGGAAAGTCAAATTCAACATGGAAATATCATTCATTTCACCAGCAGTGTCTTAAAAATCTGGAATAAGGTGCCAGTATTTAAAAACCACACTTCTAATATCTCTCAAAAAATCACAGCCTGCCGCCCCACTGGACGCACGTCCCACATGGTGCTGGCGCACTGGACGTGCCTCCCGGCAGGGATGCCGTGCGCAGTTCACCACAGCCCCTCTAACTGGACAGGCTTTTCAGCCCGGCTCACTTCACCGCTCACGTTTCTCCTGCCGGTCCCTTGCGGGTGTTCAAATTAGTCTGACCTTGGTCCCAAGACCTCTGAACTTGGCACCAATGTCAGGACCTACAAGGACGCAGAGTTACACTCACCGTAAAAGAGCTTCCGCTGTAGTCGGAGCCCCGCTCTGGTGAGGCTTGCCCACTGGCAGGGCACAGACTCCGGCTACAGGAAGGGCGCAGAGGGGATTTTAATCCCCAGCTGGTGAATGGAGAGGAACTAGCTGTGTGCCTGAGTTTCTCAGAGCCTGAGATCCTGGCCAGGCTCCTCAACTCCCGCCATCCTCCCAAGCTACCTCATTTGTTGGGCAGAAAGCATCTGGTTCTCGAATGCCTGGAGGGCCTCATTAGTCAGAGGATTGGGAAGCCTGTGCGAGCTGGGCTGGGCAGGCACAATCCCAGCCTCCCTGGGTTCCAGAGAGTATGGCAGGATTTCCCCTGCCCGGTCCCCAGGCAGCTCCAGATTCTGCTGGGCACTCGTTTCCTGCCACCTGCTGGTTAGAATAGGAATAGAAGGCTTCGTTCGGTTGTGTCTAGAGTATTTCCCTTCTCCTGTCTACAGAATGAAACTGATAGTCATCTGACCCGATGGGGCCTCCAGTTCCCACCCACCCCTTCTACTCCCATACTCAGCAGATGAGGCAGAGAATAATTTACCCAAAATTATTGGGTTGGCCAAAAAGTCTGTTACATTTCTTCCATACGATGGCTCTAGTAATGCTTAGTTGTCTTGAACTTCATTCAAAACAACTTTGTTAGATTGTATTGTGACAGCCATCATATCAGTGTGCATTTTTTAAAAACCTATCAAATTGGTGAATTTTGTGCAGCCACTTTAATATTAAAGATGGAAGTAGATAAGCAACATTTTCAGCATATTATGGCTTATTATTTCAAGAAAGGTAAAATGCAACTGAAATGCAAAAAAAGATTTGTGCAGTGTGTGGAGAAGGCGCTGTGACTGACCGAACGTGTCAGAAGTGGCTTGCATAGTTTCCCGGCACTGCTGACATTTGGCCAAATAACTCTCTGCGGCGGGGCTGTCCTCCGCACCGGCAGGTGTTCGGCAGCGCCCCTGGCTCTGCCCGCTACGCGCCAGTAGCAGGAGAGAGCCGACATCCTCAAAATACCCAAATCAACAAAGTTATTGGTGAAAGTGAAACATGTGTCTTTTATTTTACAGAAAAAAAACAGAACGGACTTTTTGGCCAACCCAATACATAGACAGTTAACGTGGTGCATCCCCTTCACAACCAGAGCCCAGTGAAAACACTCCCCGACACAGCAGCCTCAGCGAGGGCAGATTACTAGTGACAAGCCACAGTCGGACCCAGCGTGCTGCCTCCTCCTTCTAATGTCTCCCTTTCTGAGCTTACAGTGATCTTGCCCTGCTCGTACATTCGCTTAGTGTTGAGGGGTCGATGCACGTGAGAGACCTCACCTCTGTGTTCACGGGGCTTACAGTCTAGGGAGAGGCAGATGTCAACCACAGAATACAATGTGTTCAGAGCTTTCAGTGGGCGTGGCTGCACAGGGACCTCATGAAGCAGAGCAGGGACACCTAGGCTATCACTGGGCTCAGGGACAGCTTCTGAGTAAGAATTCCTTGAGTGAAAGGGAAGGAGCTGGAAGCAGGGCTGGAGTCAAGTGCGCTCCAGGTGGAGGATGACTGAACAGAGGACTGGAGTTAGAGAGAGGGTACGTGGCACTTTTGAATACACAGAAATGTGTTGGGGGATGGGAGCACAGAATGCCAGAGAGATGAGGGCACCAGACGAGACCAGAGAGGTACACAGGGTCTGGGTAATCTAATGCCTCGTCTACCACATAAGGCTTTTAATTATCCTGAGGTCAGTGTTAGCTTATGTGATGTTCTAGGAAAAAGTTGCCCAATAAGATCTGTGTTATAACAACCCAGAAGGGTTGGGGTGGGGGCCACCTGGGGGCAGTAGGAAGAGTAGGCTGAAAATTGTCACAAGCCCAGATGGCGGCCCAAAATAGGGTGGCAGGAGTCGAGCTGGAGAGGCCCCAGTGGCTCGGCTGGACCCGTCGTGCACGGGGACCAGCAGGAGACAGGGCTGCCCCTCTGAAGGCTCCCACTGTCTGGAAGGGCAATGTGAGCTGACAAACCTTCCCCAGAGCCACATGCAGAACCCAGACCTCAGCTGAGACCTCGGGGCCACCTCAGAGCTCGAGAGGAACAAATATAAAGTGGGACTCAAGAGCAGACAGTAATAGGGCCTCCAGGTCTCCGATCAGGGCAAGGTCAGCATGGCTGCGAAAGGCGGGCTGAGAAGGGCCAGGGCATCGGCCACCTTGGGAGCTGGCGTGAGGCAGGGAGTGGGGTGCGCAGGGACGACACAGAAAGTGCGACAACACTGGCGGGGAGCAAAGCAAACGGTGCGGGGGAGAGAGGCCTGTCGAGGTAAGTTGGAGCCAGATAACGAAGGGCCTTGAATGATGACTTGATACAAGTCTGGAGGTAGGTCTGAGGTCACTGCCACCAGGGGCGTGGGTACACAGAGGTAGGAAGAAACTGTGCCTTCCCTGGCTTCAGAAAGGGACCTGAGGCCCACAGCTCTTGCTCCCTCCCCAGCGTTCACTCCCTCCCCCCAACCCACAACTGAGAAGACATGAACTGGGGCAGGGGTGGGGGAGGGGAGCAAGGAGGCAACAGAAGCAAAGCAGGGGATCTCTCCAAATCGTCCCCTGCATTTCTGATAAAGCAGCACTCGGAGTACGTGCTCATCTCAAACCTCTGATGGGCAGAAGAACCTTCTGAGGTAGTGGGGTGACTCTTACCCCCACTTACAGATAAAAATGAAATAAAACAAACCCTGAGACTCACAGAAGACTTTCCTAAGGTCATACAGCCACGAGGTAACAGAGGCGACCCTTGAACAGGGTCTCGAGACTGCACGCCACGTTTCCATCCCCTGGTTTGCGTCTGTTCGGGCAGGCGAGCGGCGCCCCTCTATAAGGCATAACTCCCCAGCCAGCCAAAAGCCCTCGGAAACCTGGAACGGTGGTGCAGGGCGGCAGGGAGAACCAGATGGGCGTGGCCTGGCCCCCGGGAGTGCCTTGCAGGGAGGGTGCCCAGCCCCTGTCTTATTTTAAGTAGAGCCCCATGCTGAATCTGTTCCAGGAGGACGAGGCCGGAGAGGGCCGCTTCAACTTCTCCGCCTACGGGATGGGCCCGGCCTGCCTGCAGGCCAAGGATGGCATCTCGGTCAAGGGCGCCAACAACAACAACACCACCAACCCCCCTCCTGCGCCATCAAAGTCCCCGGAGGAGATGCGGAAACTCTTCATCCAGAGGGCCAAGAAGATCGACAAAATATCCCGCATCGGCTTCCCCATGGCCTTCCTCATCTTCAACATGTTCTACTGGATCATCTACAAGATTGTCCGCAGGGAGGACGTCCACAACCAGTGACGGGTGTGCGACAGGGGCGCTGGGAGAGGGTGGAGAGGGACGAGCGCAGGAAGAGAAGGGGAGGAGCGGGAGGGGCACGCGTACACAGCTCCCTCTTTCTCTGCTACCTGCGCACAGCAAAAGGCAGTGGTGCATGAGTCTTAGAATGCGGCACTATCCATCTGCACACGGGTGAGCTGGTGGGGGCGGGGGGCTTTTCCAATGCAGGAACTGAGGGGCCGGGGATGGGAAGGGTGGGGGCCGGAGTTGGGGGAGAAGGGCTTTCAAACACCGGAGTCCGTGGCCTGTGCGGTTCTCCTGTTTGAAAAGAGAGTGCAGTCTGCCCCAGAGTTGCAGGAAAGCAATGTAATATATCTATTCACGCTTAATATTAATGCGAAACCACGAGAACAAAAGATTTTTCTTAACTTATCAGCCTAGTAACTGCTTAAATTTTTAAAGTCACAGAAGTGATGGACAATTTTTCCCTGAGTGGAAACAGTCACAAATAAGCTTGCTCTGGTGTGTGTCCCACATCATGCCCCTCCAAACGCCATGCCTGTCTTCCATCTGGCCCTGGGGGACACGTGCCAAAAAGCTATTGCCATTCCGCCTCTGCCTCCAGAGGGCTGGGCGGCCAGAGCATGCAGTGAGGAAGAGGGAAGGGTGGAGAGGAGAGAAAGGACTAAAGAGGGGGGACATTCGGAGGCCCAAGGATTGAGAATCCAGACAAGCCTGCCTCGATCCTCCTGTCTCAAGGCTCAGGATGGCACCCGCCCCTCTCTGAGTCCTCTCGCTTCTGTGCTTCCACACCCGCCCCTCGTACCCTCCACCCAGAAGTGGCCACCATGGTTTTCTCATCATATTGCCAATATGCAATCTTTTTTACGGTTAAAAAGAAAAAAGTAATAATCTCAAGAAATAATATGCATAGACTGTGAACAGATGCACTTTTTTCAAATGTCTATTTTTTTGGAACGTCTCTTTGGAATTGCAAGTGGCGGTGTCCTGGGGAGGTGGGGTCTGCGGGGTGAACCGAGCTGATGCGGAGCGGTCCTGCAGTGGGACCTCCCGAGGCGAGAGGGTAGTGCCGACGCTGCTCAGCTCAGACACATACGGGTGGAGGGAAACGGCGATGTGTGGAGAGTCTGTTCATTATATTTTGACATTTCATAGACTGCAAATAATGTGGGAAGCTTGGGGGGATGACCCCATTATATTTTTATAAGTCTTTCTTTTTTTTTCCTTTTTGGTGCTTTGTTTAGCTTTAACATGTGACAACTATATCTCTTTCCTTCTAACTCTGAAGTGCCAGATCTATCCCCGGGTAGCTAGGGCACCCCTGGAAGGAAGGAGAGAGCCTAGGAAGCAGACTGTAAGGGGGGGAGACGTGCAGAGGGACCCGGCTGTCCACAGACGGGAGGGCTTCGAGGTGAGCTGTGTCCAGCGGCCTCAGCCAGCTCGCTGCTGACTCCACTCCACCCCCGACGCCGGCACCGCTGTCTTTGGCGCTCTCCCTGCTCCGGTCAGTGACTGGGGTCGCGCTTCTTCCTTTGCACGTGTGTCGTGGCTTCGGATCAAAGTAGGTAGATGGTGAGACAGAGCTGACAATCAGTTTGTACTGCGGCTTAGGGTTTTGCTTGTGTGTTTAGTGTCCCCAGTGTGGGCCGGGACGGAGATGAGACACGGGGAGCCTCGCTCCCTCCTCAAGCACCTTCCCCCGGGGAGTTTTCTCCCACTCCCGATGCACAATAGCTGATGTCTCCAGAGCCAAGAGAGCAGGCCAAGACAGGGATCTAGAGTGACTTAGGTCAAGAAAATACGCTATGCAGCCAAAAAGGATTTGGCTTTTGGGCTTGAGGATAGAGCTGTTTACGTTCCGTTTCCGAGGTCGATGGCCTTCCATTCTCTTGGCCCGTGCAGACCAGGAAGCAAACTGTATCCTAGCCTTGGACGGTGTGGGACAGACGCTGGGCTCCTTTTTTCTGAGAAGCATTTACGGGTGGGAGCCAGGTGGGCAGGAGCCTCCCATCTAACACCACCCTTTTCCCCACCGCAAACACGCGCCTAAAGGAGGAAAAGTTACAGAGAGGGACTTGAACTACTGCCAGTTCAAGACCAGAGTATCCGCCTCCGAGCTGCTCCAGCACCTTTCGTTAGCACTGCATTCACTTTATTTAAGGGAGGCGGAGACCTCAGTTCTAAAGTGTGCAAGAGCCCCTGTTAGCCCCTTCGCTAGCACTTTATTCACTCCACTTAAAGGAAAAATCATTTTTTAATGAAAAGAATTAAAGAAGCCCTTCTCTCTACTTTACCCCTCGCTGGTCTGCATCCGGAAGGCCTGAAGTCCAGGGAAGTCAGGCGACAAGGGCACAGGTCTCCACCAGGGACTGGAGACAGAGCCCGCAGCTCCGACGCCCTGCCTCCCCTCAAATGGCCAGATCCGCAGGTCTCAGACCGGGCCCCTCGGATGAGGGGTCTGGAGGCTCTCTGGGACAGAGAAATCACAGGGCCACTCGCCCAACCTCTGCTGGGTCCCTGAGCCTCTGTCACCACACTCAACTTGTGGGCCCACCAGGAGCTGCCGGGTCTACTTGATGGGATCCAACAGACAACAGAATCATCTCTTTAAGACACAGGGGGGTGGGGGGGTGTCACTGAAGTCTGCTCTCAGGCTACTCCTAACTCAGTGTCCCTCAAGGGGAAAAACTGTGACTGGATGCATTCCGGCAGTGAGGCAAATCTGAATTTTCATCCCGCCACTAATGTGCTGGGGGGGCAATTAAATGACCAAGCTTTAGCTTCTCTAAATACACGGGGGGGGGGGGGGGACAGTGGTACAGGCGGCCTCTAACCCTCCCCACGCCGCCTGTCCTGTGTGCTGGAGCTGGTCCGTGGGGAGTCATGCAATGAGAAGCCTCACGTTGCTCTGGTTTCTGACCCTCCCAGGCAGGCACGCACGTAAATATGCACACGTACACGGGCCCACACGGCTCTCATCGCCTTTCTTCCTCGAAAAATTTTTCCTCTTGTTCTGCTTTATCGATGAGGAACAGCAGTGGGGAAAAACATCAATCGTTATGAAGTCAAAGCTACCATCATGAATTAGGAATGGACCATGCTCAAGAAGACATCACCATTCACGTATAATGTCCAGGATTTAGCAGTCAGTCACACGGACTTCATCACTATAGGAAATCAAACCGGATAATTTAGGCCAAAGACGTGTTAGGTGGCTCCAACAGAGAGGACAGACAAAACTTTCTTAATTTCCTGTTCAGTTTGGGCACAGCAAATACCATGCCTCAGGAAAACGCATGCCAAGTGCTACTGTGGGGGGCAATGATTTAGGCGTGGTGCCTGGTCGACTGGTTTCCACACCTTTACATGCAGAGACCAGTAGCTGTGCACGGAGGGAGAGCTGATCCTGGCATAGAGGAGCTGGTGATTTCCCGCCTCCAAAACTGCAGCTCTTCCTAGGAGCCAAATTTAGGGGACAGCAATTAAGCAGACAGATAATCCCAGCAACTTCCCACCTATCAGGTTATAATGTGTCTCATTTGATTCCAGAGCAGCCACAATGAACGGCTCAGTTCTGCCACCCTCTGGTCCTTCCACACATTCCAAAGTCCATTCTTAGCTAAGGCTCTAGGGAGTGACCAAGGACGGCGGGGATAGGAAGGAGGTTGAACTTGCATTCGCGCCTATGCGTGGTACCTGGAGCATAACTCTAGTTCAAGTCTAGAAAGGCAAAAGGTCATATGAACCAAAGAATTTCTTCTTCCAAGCTACCGATAAATAAGAAATGCATCCCTCTAAGAAGCTCACCAATATTCTTCATAGGCTAGTTTTTTTCATACTGGGGAGAAAATAAGACAAGAGATGGTTCCTTTCCTTCGAAGTAACCACGTTCATGAGCATCGCTCATTAAAAAGAGATGGCTCCGTGAGGCCCTGTGTTGTTGGACTGCGGGTAGACTGGCGCCCCAGCCAAGCTGGTGCCATTGTCACTAAGTCAGTCTGTTGTGAAAATTAGATTCCTCAGTTAATTGCAGCACGCTGAAACGGAAGAGAATTGAATTGTCATGGTCTGCAGTGGCTGCCTCCTCCGTGGGAAAAGCTGGCACGCGGAGGGCTCGGGAGCGGTCCAGCCTGTCTCAGCGTCAGGACTGGGGTCGAAACCTGGGACCCGCCGCTGTTCGCCAGTCCGGCTGGAAGCCCAGAGCTGGCATGACCAGCGCTCTCTGGAAGCTCCCCGATTCAGGCAGGGAGCGCGGTCTGCGCACTGTGCAGGCGGCTCGGAGGAAGCAGGCGGATCGGTTTCCCCCTCGGCCTACCGGTCTGAGGTTAAGCAGAAAGCTTGTGCTCGGAGGGGCAGGGCAGGTCTGTCAAGAAAGGGTGAATGGATCTCTACCCAATACAAAGCATCTTTAATTCATGAACCAACTGGGCCAAAAATTCTCTAAACAGGCAAGCAGGAAACATGCTCTTAAAATTCAATTTAGCTTCTTTTCCCCCTCCATGAAGCCCCCTCTCAGAAACCCACTTCAGAAATTTGAAATAAGGACCCTCCTATTTTCCTGCATCTCTGTGAAGCTAGAAACAGGAGCTCTCCCGGCCAAAGGCAGGCATAAAGGCAACAGGCCTTGTTCTGATTGAACTGGCTTGCTTTTCACGCCTGGCACCAGTGTAAGGAAGAGCGTGTGTTGGAAAGGCCTTGGTCTCTCAGTCCCCTGAAATGCCAGTGGATAGAAGGAACATCCCTGGAAAGCTTGAAACCCCTGTAGATATAAAGAACTTAAAAAAAAAATGCTGAAACGCTGCCCGCCCCACCCCAGCCCAGTACTAAGAGAAGGAAAGCAGTGACTTCCTTCTGCCTGTCCCCACCGATCTCGGGGCACCAAGGAGTGCCCTGGGACCTCTCTCCCCGCCCCAGTGGTCTGGAACCTCGAGGGCCCAGGCTCCGTGATGCTTCCACGGGCTTTTCGTCATGTCTCTTCCTTAAGGATTTCTCAAGCTGCAAAGTGCGGGAGACGGGTCTGCTCATACGTGGGCGCTTGTTCATGCTGTTTTGAAGGAGCCATGTGTTTATTTAAAGCAATAATTAAGGTGCTTTATCATTCTTTGGAACAGCAAAATGAATTCCAAAGTAGAAATTATTGCTCACTAATTTGTAGGATCATTAGGGCCTCAGCTAGCATCCAGACCGTCCCTCCTCCCTCCTCTTCTCTCCCCCGCTCCCCCTGGCTCCCTCCGTCTGCGTTTCCTGTTTCATCAGTTTTGTGTCTCATTTTGTGAAATTAAACTCTGCCAGAAGATGCTGGTTTACTCCTGAGAGGGCGGGAGGTGCAGGGGCACTAACACAGACCGGGGAGCTCCTGGCTCATCTGCAGCTGCGATTTCTATCCCTCCCCTTCCTCTTGCCTGTGCGTTCTGAAACTTCACTGCCCTGGAAAACTCCCGCTGCCACGCTGGGCCAGAAGGCGGAGTGCAGAGAGTGGAAAGGCAAAATCGTGCCCTCCGGAGGGCCCGGCCAGGACGGCTGCATTGTGCACAGGGATCCAGAGCAGCACCGGCTCACTAACCTGGGGAGGAAGGACTCGCTGGCCGCATGCAGGTTCCAGACAGAAGGGTCTCCCAATCCCACACCTGCATTGCCTTGTTTCTGGCCTCCTTTCCTCAGATTCGCCTGTTTTCTTATGCAGCCTCAGAAACCCAGTACCCTGTGCAAACACACCTGCCTTCTGAAGTGGACAGAGGCCCATGGGAAGTGGGTCCTTGTTCTGGGGCCGGCTCAGGCTCACCGTGGAATCATAGGTACACTACTCCGCCTTTCTTAGCCTGCTTACGCCCCTGTGAAAACAGGGGGCTGACGGAGAATTTTCACATCCAAACTCCGGATAGGATACTTGCATGGGTTGAAGGAGAAGAAAAGGCACATGTCGTAAAATGCTTCACTGCCTCCCCATGTCAGCGTCCGACTCAGACCCTGACCCCGGCCAGCCAGTGGGCGGGTACGGAGAGGTTAAGCAAGAGGAGTCCTGGCCCACAAGGAGATGACAATCTTAACTTTTCTGCCGCCAAGGTCAAGGCGCTTCCCAGCACCGGTGGACTTGCCTCTCAGTCTAGCTTCTCACCTGAGCGTCCCATCCAACACCAGGACATTCCGCTCTGGCACTTTAGCCTGTACGTCCTGGGAGGGCTGGAACCCGCTCTCCAGGGCAATTGTGTGAATTCCCTCCGCCAGAGGCTCTGGAAGAATCAGAGAGAACCGCGTCAGGGCGGAGGCCCCAGGGAAGACCTGCAGTGCCTCCAAGCCCCTCCCAGCCTGCGTCTGTCTCCCCCACCGACAGAATTTAAACATCACAACAAACTGCCAGCAAGATGTGAGAATAGATTCCTGTTTGTCCCTGTTAATTTAGCTGTGGTTACAGGCAGAAAGCGTGGCACCACTCCAGACCATTAGGGAGGTTCATCTACATTCATCCCGTTAGCTGGGCTACACTAATAAAAAGAAAAAATTATTACGGCAGGTGTGGCGCGGGAGCTGGGCCAGCTCCCGCCCCACCCCCACCCCCACCAAACCTCCCCCTGGCAATGAAGTTTCTGAAATTGCTTCCCCAGGCCTGCAGCTCCAACAAACACTCTTTATGATCAGGAAACACTGCTCCTGTCTCTCCCAACAGGGGTGTATTTATGCTTTGTATCAATGGAGTCCCTTCAAAATGTTTGCAGGGTGACATGACGAACCTTCTCCCCTCTCCCTTCACCTGGCCCTGGAATTCGTGAGAATACTGCAGACTGAAGCTTTGTTCTTGTTCCCGAAGTTAAAATTCAAGACTTAAATACTGTTGAAGGTTTCGAATTTCCCATAACGATATGGAAACCATATTGTAAACCAGCGTTCTGTGCCATCACAGTGTAACTGGCCACCTCTTCTTTGCCCTGAACAAGACTGAAATCAGGGATATTTTAAAAAGACCCAGGATGGACAGATAGTCAATAAAACAAAGAGTGAAATGGTAACCGTACATTCTGGGTGGTTCATAGAGACAGCCACTGCAAAATTCTCCCACATTTTCCTCTCAGTTTCCTCTGAGCCTCAATTTTTGTGTCTGTAAAACGGGGGTATTGAATGAGTGGGGCTTGGAGGGCTTTCCCAGCTGTAAAGTTGGCTGTGCTTTCTTTTTTAAAGCCACTTCTCTGTTGTCTTTTACTCGGAGGAGAAAGCAGGACCTCCCGCAGACCCTACAGCGGCCCCACGCCCCTTCCCACCCTCCCAGCTTCCCTCTAGTCCACTCGCGGTTGTCCTGGCACAGCCCAGGGGGCACTGGCTTGGATGGGCGACTACCAAAGAACAGCACGTCATCCTGAGCCAGACCATTGCCTCTCTGGCCCTCAGGGTCGTTCTGTATTTGGGGGCAATAATACCCACCTCACCAGCCCAGTGGGTAGGTAAAACGACAGCATGAATGTTAACCCCACCCCTGGCTGTAAATGAAGCATTCTCATTATCTCAGGCTCTCTGAAATCCTAATCACTTCTCCCTGCTCACCAGAAGAGGTCACCAAAGAGCTTTCTTTCAGAATTGAGACAGGCTTCCCGAAGGCCAAATCCACCGCCCTTCGGAGCAGCTGACAGTGACATGTTATGACGAGCTCAAGGATTCTCTCACTGGTGAATCACTCCACACTCCCCTCCGAGCTTGCACACACACTGACCTCAATTCCAGTCCTGATGACACCGACCAAGCGCCTGCATCCCCTTTGCCCAGACATGTGAGCACCGGCTGAATAGAAGGAACCATACTAAGCTCTGCCAACAGTTGTTACATGTGCACTAGGAGTGGACTGTGAATAAACCTGGTGAATTGTGAGTGTCACAGTACTGCTACTGGACACCTATTCTATGTCAGTCTCTCAAAATTAAGTCATTTAATTCCCGAGGTGGCCCAGATCTTACTTCTCATTTTATGGTTGAGGGCACTTACTGCTCTGAAAGTTTCTTTTACCGGCCCAAGGCAACGCCTTGCCAAAGTCTGGACACGACTCTATGAGCATTGGGAGGATTGGAAAGAGGTGATGTGATTACCTCTTCCACTTACCTGTTTTTGACCTTCGACAAATTATTTCACCCTGTGACCTTAGTTACTCCCCTGTAAAGCTCTTCTCTCCCAAACTGAATACAAAAACAAGTACTTGATGTAGTTTGTCAGTCCTTGTAGCTTAAAGGAATCTTATAACTGTTAATAAAAAATATGGAGCCTTTTGCCTAGGTACATTGCAGTATACAAAAATTTAACGCATAGAATCTGTGAAATGCCAAGGAATACTTTCTCGTACTAGATGAGAATCAAACATCCTCTTGATTGAGCACCAAACTCTAAAGTCCTCCATCTTCACCTTCTCACCACTTGGTCATGAACAAACGAACCCATCCGACCACCTTAAAATGTTGAGAGCCTGCTAACCCGGTTTTTGGTACCTGAAGGACTTAAAGCTGATGCGGGGTGATGTTCTAGCTACAGAGTCGTGGGAGAGAGTGAAATGGGGACGCAGCAGGGAGGGCAGGAGCCTGGAACACATACCCTGTTAAACATCCTGCAGAAGAGATCACCGTGTGGCTGGAACAGCTTGGAGTTGGCCGGAATGAAGAGCAATGGCTAGACCTTCTCCGGAAGTCTTTCCTCAATCTGGAATCCCTTGAAAACATTCACTCAACTAGGACTAAGAACCTACTACAAACAATGCAAGGCACGGGAACCAAAGATAAGCACTGTCCTTGACTAGTGACTTCCCTGATCCCAAGGAAGACATGGGAAGAGGCAAGAGAGAATTCAGAGGCGAGAAGTGGGGTCCTCACAGGTAATTCCCCCAGCAGTTGACTATCTGGGTTTATGGAATTGTGGTCTCACTCATCCTTCAAAGGGTTAAATACAAGTACCTACGTCCCCCAAGCAGGTGTTCAGGTACAGAGGGAGCATCTGCTCAGGAGACCCCACAGAAGTGGACCTATCACAACTGGCGGCACAACCGAAGTTCCAGTAAAGGAGGGCCTTCCAATGGCTCTTGACCTCCATGCAAGCTCTGGACATGAGTGGGAAAATGGAGTTACAGGGAAATGCATGGACCTAGCCTCCTCCACCAAAGAAAATTGAAGTAGAAGCTGCTGCTTGTCTCCCAGTCCTCTCGTTCCAGACTAACAGTCCCCTAGGTAACTTGATGTGCATGGGCTGCCAGCCCGTCCGTGTGACAAGGCCTCTTCCTACTGCAGCTCCTCCTTGGCCTCATCCTTGTCTCGTCACCTGCATTCAGAAACTTGGCCTCGGGCGTGACAGCAACAGCAGTGACGCCAGGGTGTCTCAGCCGCTGCTCTGAGGCCAGGCCCTCCCGCACAGCGCTGCAAAGGCGCTCTGCGGGGGTTGTTGAGCAACCTCAGGTCAGGGTCCGTGGGTCTCCAGGGAACTAACTACTCAGTGCTTGCTTTTATATGACTTTTCAAAATGTCTCGGCATGCAGAAAGCAGCTCAGCCTTTCAGGGTTCAAATCAGAAGTAAAGGCTCAGGGAGGTGGTCTCAGTAGTTAGCGTCACAGCCAGGACTAGAAAATACATATATATATTCTTTCCACTCTTTGTATCAACTTTGTTTCTAATCTCCCTACACCAGCCTGTCAGCCATCACCTGCTGTGTATTAATTGTGGCAAGACAGTGCTCTAGCAGCAGGGCAGTGGGATAAAGCACGACCTGGGGACAACAGAAATTCCAAAACAGCGACTAATGAGCGCAGAAGAGAAAGGAGGGTGCCATGAAGTGGGCAGAAAGCGAACCATGGGACATCTCAAGGCACACGGGCCACTTGAGCAGTGAGCAGTACCTCAGAGCACACACCAGGTTCTGACGGATGGGGAAAGAGCACTCCAGCAGAGGGAACAACGTGAGCGGAAACACGGAGGTGAAAAACCAGGGGCACGCACAGGCACAGTGGTTCTCCATTGGGTTCAGGTCTAACGGACGGCAGGCAAGGCTGGAGGGATGGACTGAGTGCGTCACAGCCTTAAATGCAGACCAAGGGGGGCGGGACTCGAGTACGGCAGTTCTCGCAGACCAATAGGGTTACTCCTTCATGGGAGAGCAGCTCACTCTGCCTCCTTCCCCTTAGCTGGCACCCCCAGCCAGATTCCGAATTTCCTGTGATTATTTGGGGGCGGTGGGGGGGGGGGGATACTTACCTTTTCCTTCATCTTAGGAGTATAGTACCGACTAGAAACTCCCATCTTCAAGGGCATCAATTCGACCCAACATGTTTTTAGGTTGCGCTAGGTAGGCACTGGACAGGGGATGACAGAGGGACGATCGAGTCGTGACTCCACGTTGAGGCTGCTAGTCGACAGTGATCCTGAAAAGCTCATCTTTTGTCTACCAGCAAGCCCACAGCTAGCGCAGCACAGGTGTTTCTGAAGGGGACTGGTGGTGCCAGGGATGTCACTGCCCGGGGTTGAGCGGAGTTACCACACAGGGCGGACCCGGAAGAAAACAGTCTCGCATACCCTTTTTGTGTTCAGCTGCATCTAAAGTGGCCTAGGGAGTCTCTATTCAAAACACGAAATTATGTCCATAGAGAACAAGAGGTATGAAGAGTAAAAAAGCCAAATGATTTTTTTATAAAAGACAAAATGACTTTAATCAAGTCATTGCTAGCAGGTAAAATGAAGTTTCTTTCAGAACGTTACCTTTCTTGGGTAAACTCTTTAGAAAAAATATTTCTGGGGAAAGAGATTAGTATTACCTACCCTAGTAAATGATCGGCCCAAATATTTTTTTAATGTGGTGCTTACATATCAAATAAGTATTTTGCTTAACTCAAAAATTTTTTTCCACATTTTCCATATTCCTACCTCATTCAAAGGTGTCCATACCATGCTCTCAGGGTATGTAAGGGCGTCCTGGGGATAGTATGTAAGCTAAAAAATTGGATGTTCCCATTATGCACTTCAGAGCATTGAATTTAAAACTTACACCATGAATTTAAAACTCATACTATTACATATTTTAATGGTTCAATTTTCCAATACTTACTGCATCACAGCATCTTCAGCACTAACGACACTTAAAATGAGTGAAGGGGTTTCTCTTGCTACCGAGTCTGCTGGACAGAGACTAAAGGCCCACCCCGTGCGATTGTGTGTGTCAGTGTAGAGGTCTCAAAACGAAAAAACCAAAAAACCAAGCCAGCTAGCTCAAGAGCCAAATTTTACTTTCAAGTCAAACACAGCAGGGACCTCAGCCGCCTCCAGCTGGAGCTTGAAAAACTGAACTGAATACACATCTTCAACTTCTGTAATTAGACTTGAAAATGAACCAAGACAAAACCCATAATACTTTTCAGCCCTCTAGGCAATGTTGCCAAAGTGTGTCCATGTCTCTTTGTCTGGGTCTCATTGTCACAATCAGCCTGTTGGCTAAACTCACTTCTCTAGAACTGATGAGAGTTCCTTCAATGTAAATGACTAGGGTCATTTGGGCAAAGAGCAGCTGGTGTGTGACTGGAAAGAACCTTAATTGCTCACTTTCTAAGTGTTGAAACATACTGAAGTGCTTCCAAATTACTATTTGGTCCTCTCCCCCAAGAGAGCCATCTCCAGAGACCTCATTCTCAGACTGGACTGGCCCCAGGAACCCACGGGAAGAGACCAAATTATCCCGCAGCCATAGCTGGGAACACGCTGGAGCCACACCTGGAAACTGGCCCAGGGAGAACTGGGGGTGAGCAGGGCTCCTGGTGATAACCAATTCACAGCTAAGACAGCATTAACGAAAAAGCAGTATTAGAGCGACTTAAAACAATGCAAAATGAATCACAACATTGTCAAACAAAGGCTCAGTCAGTCACTGGGAGAAGGGTCTTTTATTTGTTTGATGTATCACAAACTTAGTAACTTTTTTTTGACCCAAGACTATCCTCCTGTGCTAGTTTCTACCAAAAGAACCAGCGTCCAGTCTCAAGTCTCAGCCCCACCTTGACAAAGTAAATGACTTCTGCCTAACAGGCAGTCGCCTCCAAAGGACTCCCCCCGCCAGACTGCCCCCACCTCATCCATTTGGAAATTTGCACAAAACCTACCCGCTGTCTTCAAAGTGACTCGATTTGATGTTTAGGCAGAAAAGTAAATCCCATGCTATGAGTCTTCCACAAGTGATTTTACATTTTCTTTTTTCCAAAAAGGTAGCTGCCAACTTAATGTCATGATACACAGGGGGTGAAAGTTCAAGGTTAACCTCCATCAGCTCCAGGGGATGTTGCCTGAAACATCACATTTTACTTCATTTCACTGTAGCTATTCAAAGAGCTGTTTTTAACCCCAAAGAACAGAAGGGTACCGTGTAACTCTGCGGCTCACAACGCCAACACTGGCTGTGGAGTCCGTTACAGGTAAGACAAAGGGAAGTTCAAGTTCTGTGATTCCGGCACTTTAGGGAGACGTGAAATGTATGCTGGGCTGGGCGGGGAGGGCTAGTGGAGCTAAGAAGTGCTTGACCGCCTACAATGGAAGAGGTTCGAGACCACACGCACCTCCGCGTGACAGCCTACACAAGTCACAAGCCCACAGAGCAGTAACTGACAGCCAGCCAAAGTAAAGGAGAGTTTGAAGTAGTCTGGGGAAATCTTAACTAACTGGCCTGGAAAACTGGGTCAGAATTACTCACGAAGCTCCTCATCCTTTCCCAGAAGATATGTGACAGTGTGTCTTTTATATGGAAATCTTTGTACATATGTATAGACTTGGTATGGCCTTAATGCTGCAGTTAAGGATTTGTTTGGCTGCCACCTTAAGCAGCGTGTTAAGCAATCGCTTCCTTAATGTAACATTTTTACTTCTGACGGGGACTCTTAACCTCGACTAACCAACTCACCTTTGCCCCTTACTCTTCCCTTTTTTGCATGAAGTCATAAAAGTTATGGCAGTTATTTTTTGGCTTGTAAAAAAAACCTATTTCTGCAGTTTGAAGATGGAATGTAAAATTTCTGTGATACATGTATATAAAAATATATTTATTGAACCATCCATACCACATATCCATGCTGATTCAATGGAAAAAAATTAAAGTTTTCTGTAATTTTCTCTGTGGTTAATCCATAGTTGTTGTTATTCAACCAACTTTATACGTACAACTTTTGATGTTTCGCAATTCCCCTAGAAAGAAAACTACGTGTAATCTGGAAAACACCATTTCACGTAAGACGAGGCTTTATGTCATTCATTCAGGAACATTTATTGATATGTGCACTACGGGAGATACAAAGGTGTCAGACACAGACCCTGCCCGTCGGAGCTTACAGTCTAGGAGGGACAGAGAACACACACAGGGGACGCACAGTCAGGGCCATGCTTCAGTGGATGAATCTGGTACTGGACACACAGAAGGCGGGGTGAGAAGAGGTCAAGGAAGCTGAGAGGCCACCGAAATCACCCAGGTGAGGAGGCGAGATGTGAAAGATGGCTGAGGTAGACTGACAGGACTCAGCTGGACACTGGGTGCGGGCAGTGAGGAAAAGGGGAGCGGACAGCTTGCACGTGGGCAGGGGCAATGGCATGAGCTGAAAGAACGACGGAGTGGGTCTGTGAGAAGAAATAAACATTGGCACACGAAATCCTTCTGCACAGACACAAGCGCCCCGGACACACTGGGCGCAGTCAGAAAGAAATGACTCATCACTCAGACCGGGACGGGAGCGCCTCCAATGACTGGTGACTTCCTCCCTCCTCTGCCCACCCCTCCCCCAACAATTCTCACCACCGTCAAGTGTCACAGCGTCGAAATCTACTCGGTTAGGTTCTACCTCTAGGCACGCGCCCCTCGTGAAAGTGAAAACCGAAGTACACTGATCACCCAACCACAGGAGTCACCCTGTGCAGCCGCTCATGCACGTCCCGTGCCTTCTGGTGGAGCCCAGGGGTCAACTCCTCGGTCCTTGTCCTCTAGGAGCTGGCGTTCTGATAATGTAGTAAAACAGATGCAGGTCCCGCTAACTCTGGGTCGAAGCCTTTAGCTAGGAGAAGGCATAAAGTGCTCCAGGAACACGTGTTTCCTCAGAAGTCCAGACTGGGACAGACTATCCAACAGGAGGGACAATGTGAAAGGGAAAGAGGAAGGGAATGAATTGGTTCCTCACTTCGAATTCTGGCCACATCAACCACCAAATCGAGTTCCCCACTCCTGTTGCAATCTCTTCTCTCTTAGGGGAAAAAAAAATTAGTTATTGAACTGGGTCTTCAAAAAAATGACTTGGATGGCAAGGAATCTGTACAGGGGGGCAAAGCAGGTGCAAGTCTATCTTCAGGGAAGAGAGGCACTTGAAGCCACGGAGTCAGCAATGCTGGCTGACGAGAGGAACCAGAAGTAGTTCAGAATGGCCGGAGCATCACCTCCACGAAGAATGGGAGAAATCACTGGAAAGGAAGGTTAGGACCCTGATACTACATGGCACTGCCAGGCACTGAACAGGGTACATGCCTAAGACCAGATGGCTGCCCCTTAGGAGCTTACAGTTATAACAATACAAGGTGGAAAAAGCACCACAATGTACAGAATGTAAATGCTGACAGATTCAGGAGAAAATCACAGCTGAGTTTCAGCTATTAACACATTAGGATACCCAACAGCTCTCTGACAGCCAGTAGCACACCCGTCCCTGAGGGGGCGCTGTCAGCATCCCTAGACAACAGGCCCTGGTGGCGGTGGGCACGGAGAGCTCTAAGGAGACAGAGAAAACCCAGGAGTGACAACTGAGCGAGGCTGAAGGCCCTGGGTGAGCATGTAAAACGTGGCTCCTTCCTTCCCCCACCTCCCAACCTTCACCAGCTCTGGCTGCCCGGGCTGAACCTCGGGCAGACTAGTAACCTCCCTGAAGGTGCCTCACGTTACTTTTACAGGCCGATTTAGGGCTCCATACTAACACTCAAATTCTCTGAGCCACCTGTATCTTTTGAAAAATGAAGGGGTTGTACAAATCATTTTAGTCCTTTCCAGCACTAACTTTCTATGATTCAAAGAATTCTAGGAGCCTCCTGTCTCTTGTGATAATAACAGAATGGAGATTAAGGAAACATTCTATTGTTTCACATTTAAAATTATGATTTTTCCATATAAATCGCAAATGATTCCAAAACCATCAGTTAAGTTCCACCTCCCACTCTTCTTCAACTTCTAACATGTACGTAGCTCTGTGGATGTATTTTTAACGAAGTATCTTTTACATAATTTACTTAACTGTGCACTGAATCATTTTAAAGAAAGGAAGTCCTTTTCTTCTCCCTACTTCCTTATGCCGGCTTCTTGGTGGGTCTTCCTTTAAAAGGGCCACATCAGTATATGTATCACAAAAACACTTAAGAATTTAAGCCAAATCCAAAGTCAAATAGTGACATCCAAGTTTGGGGAAAGTTTCAGCAACCAAAATGGTTAATTGTAGCAATATTTAAGACTGCTTATATCCAGATTAAATGAAATATGATCATCCCTGCAGTTGCTACCAAAAGTATATAAGCAAACTTCCTATTGAGTGAGTTTGTGGCAAAAAAAAAAAAAAAAAAAAAAAAAAACTTGTTAAAGAAATTCAATAGTGAATTTTTGGTACACATCCCTTAATTTCCTCTTTTTTTTTTTTTAAGAAAATAAGACACATTGGATAGACACAAGTCCCTTAGGGAATCTGTGACACTGGCCACACTTCAAAGCACTAAACACGTATGGATTCTATAGCTGGCCAGGTCACATGTTATGAGTGAACAGTGGAACTGACTTCTAATACTACTTTCTTCTCACAAGGAACTATTGTTAAGAAACAAAAAACAAAACAAACCTACTACCAAGTTCAAGTGAAAATCAGAGGAAGGCAAATTGTCCAAGGTTTTCAAAACAAGTCACGTAATTAAAAGGCAAACAACCTTGACTCTAAGCCATACGTTAGCAAAAATCAGAACTCAAACAGGACAGTGGCTGCAGGCCATCTCTAAGCAACTCTTCGTTCATTCAGGCCATGATGAGAGACTATTTCATGGAAGCATGAACAAAGCAGGCTAATTTCAGCACCATCCTGAGCTAGGTACAGATGCACTAAAAAGAATGTAAATAAAAGTTGTATCTCACATATGCCACCATTTTTCCTTTAGTCTAGTAAGAGTTCACAAGCCTGCCCATGGTCCCCAGAACTTTTATATCACAGCACACAAATACAGATCCCAAGTTTTACTGCCTTAGAACCAGAAATCCTTCCGTGATTATCTAGAACCACATGGCCAATTACTTGATCAGCAACTTTAATTTACAACCTCATCCCACACAAGACATTGCTAAGTTGCTAATGTATTCCTTAAGATTTCTAAAACATTTGTGGAAGACTACCTTAAGTGTCCAATGCCCATTTTGGTATACTAGGCAGTTAGCTAGAACCTCATATTCAAATAAATGTTGAAGTCGCTTCTTTTACAAGGTTCAAAATTGCTGAACTAAAAGTCATTTGTATGCAGCTCCTGCAGAGATTCTAAGTAACAAAAAAAAATAAAACTTCAATATAAAAGACATCTTTAGATCAGTAGATTTGACAAATGCAACCATTTACATAAAAGAAATAGGCCGCTCAACATAAACAATGGTCTACAAATTCAAACCTCATAGAAAGATCATTTCCATATAGATTCTAACAAATGTTTTCTATAAAGTGCCTCATTTCCCACTAACTCATTAAAACCATCAAGGGTTTTCAAATAAACTTGTTAACAAAGAAAAGGATGAAGGAGAAGGACTAGAGGATGGCAATGACAAGCATGAAGCACCACTGCTATAAACTCACCGGGTTCCGTTCCAATGAAAAACAGTTACTATCCACATCGGATTTCAAGACTGTACTAAACGTATTCTTAAACCAGATTAAGAAAATAACCTAAGAACAAAGTCATCATTAGGGTGTTACCAAACAGTCTGCAAGTCAAAAGAAGTCCTATTAAAAAAATAAAATCAACGTTTGCTCTATCACTAGTCTAAAGAAAATGGAGAACAAAAATGCTAACTAACCTGGTTAAGAATGGTTTATAGACTCTGGTCTCTTTACTGTAGTAATTTCATGGTCATGTCCTATTATCTTAATGTCATTCAAATGGAAACAGGCAGGCTTATTTGTTCTGGAGAAAAAGCATCCGTTGGGGAGGCCAATCTGCTCCTTGCTGTAGAGATGGCTTGGAGACCTAGTCATATAACTATTCTGATGCCATTTCCTCTTTATCTATTGCTTTGGGGGAAACTCCCTAACTCACAGAGTCGTGAAAATTAATTTTCCAACCTAAAACTCAAGTGCAACTCAACTAACACTATGGCAGTAACCTACTCAAAGTCAATTTTTGGATTATCCATTTCACAGTTCCCAGCAATAGCTCAAAAAGTTGAGAACACAGGAATACACAAGTAAAGCTCAACCTCACCATAAAAGCAAACAAAAGTCCTTTTTTACGTCTCAAGATGTATTCATTTTCAACAGGTCTTAAAAGACTAAGATGCACACTGAACCAAACCAATGTTGCCCAGTAAGATACAAGGTAAGTACACTGGTGAAGAGCGTTAAGCTCAGTAGAAAAGAACTCTACTCTGAGCCATTCTTACAGATGAAAAATTGTATTTTAAAATCTGAAAGGCTGAATGTGATGAGCACATGCTGTGCACAGAAAAATCTCGCCCTGACCTATTTTACTTTTAATTTCTGCCTGTGTGAACACATGTATCTCTGTGGTACCATGTTTATTCCATCAGCACGACCCTGAGCAACGACACAGGGTTTTTAACAGTGTTCGTTAGCCATGATGCCAGATCACATTCATAAAAGTCCAATGCTAGTCAAAACTCCACACTCACCCAAATTCTAATTAGTCGAAATTAGTAAAGCAAACTTGTTTTCTGAGATCATGTGATAACTCCCTGTAACAAGTTACAAGCAGCATCTGGCATACTGCTACCTGTTGAAAACAATTTTATTAGGTATTTTATTGTAGTTCTATTACAAAAATTTTTAAAACCACACAGTTGGTACAAATGAAAGAAAATGAGCTTACAGGAGATGTTAATAATTCCTGAAGAGATATCTATTTGCTAATTCATTTATTTTTATTTTCAAAGCAATGAGTCTTCAACTCTAGCCATAGTCCCCACTGCCCCGCCCACCATGCATCGCAGGAGGACTATCCGGGTTTTCATGTAGTTGATTCATTTTTACAGAACACATGGCATTGCTGGCCCCACCCACTGAATGACAGCTGCCGTGTCCCCCTCCACACACCCCATAATCTCACACGTTTCCAAATGTCCTCTAGGCTATAACCACCCCAAACTGAGCACCAATGCATCTGGTTAGTGCCTCCAACCCTCTGAGTAGGAAGAACTCTTATTCTAAAATGTATGTTTCAGTACTCGTGAAAAATCATTTCTAGGTTATCCATAATATGACCTTATATTTACTGCAAAAATAACTCAGGCTAACTTTTTTATTTTCTTTCCACTCCAAGCTTAATATAAGCTACAGAAGTAAAGCTGAAATTTCTTTTAATTATCACTGGCCTGGGCCAAATTAAGTGGTTACCAAATAATATTTTAAACTGACCCCCAAAACAGCCACATGACTCAGTTATATAAAGTTTCTTTATATGAAGGAGATGCTGCCAACTTTCAAATATTTACGGTGCTGAAGACTGATAACATCAAATTTCATTTTATTTTAAGACGACACCCTTCAGCAAGCCTAGTTTCCCAGTAACAGAGAGACAAACATTCCTATGCCTACTCACACTACCCTCACACAACAGCCCTAAAGATGAACACTGTGAAGAAAATAAATAAGTTAAATTTGACAACCTCGTTGCCCATCCATTAGTAATGACAAGATATCTATCACACAAAGGCTTGCTTCACAAGTGTGTAAACAAAACCTTCACCCACCTCACACACAGCACTCAACAAACACCACACTATGTAAAACGAGTATTACTCTATATTGCCGGATTAAATTTTCTTCCAGAAATATTTTAATAAAAATTGGCCATTTCCAAAAAGCACCCACTGCATGCCCATCAATAAAAGAGAACCATGAACAAAATAGAAAATTTACCATATGGCTATGATTTAAAGGAAAACGACTAACAGACACTCAAGCACATCAGCAAAGTCCAATATTAAAATCACATTCTTTCTTATGGGCTGATTAGAATTCTGAAGATGCCGAAATAAAATGCAGAACTATTTAAGTCAAAGGACCTCTACAGAAGCATCTGTCCTCAAAGGCATTCCAGTTTGAGACTCAATTTCAGAATAAGGCATAACGAATGAACGAAGACATACAAAGTAAAAAGAGGGATTCTACAATTCCCAACATACTCTGAACCTGGGGGGCGGAAACAGTATAACTTTTTAAATTAGTCTTCTTTAAAACAATTGCCAAGGCTGGAATCAAGATAAATAGAAGGCACAACAGTTTTGCTCTAGTTTTGTGTTATTCAGATTCTGGTTTTGGTATTTTGTTTGTTTTTACAAATACAAATTAAACATGAGAAAAAAACTCTACTTCAAAAAACCTAACAACTCAAGAAAAGTGTTATCAGTTGCATTCTAGACATTTAAAACCTATCTCAATTTATCAACAGCGGATTTTAGAATCATTTTGTGATCTTATATTAAAGGAAAAAGTTTCACTAACACCTTTTATTCAGTTTTTAGCCACACCAGAGACGATCAAAATTGTTGGTTTTTCCAGTGGCAGTTTCTCCACACCAGAAGGTAATCATAACTCTCCTAAGAAGAAACAATTTCGGTTTTTCCTGCCTTCAAAATGTTTATCCAATCTTGTATTTCTCAAAGGCTTTGAAACACGTAGAAAATAAGAAATATCCCAATGAATAAAACATACCAAATGTCAGTAATAAGCAAGACACATTACTTTGGGGAGATGGCTGTTAAAAATAAAAATCCAGTCTATATATGCAAAGTAAAGCAAGGAAATTCAGTCTTGTTTTTTCTTCTTTTAAAATCCATTTTTCCTAAAATATCATTCCACAAAATTGGAAGTGAAGGGCTGAAAGGTGAGGAGCGGGGAGGGGACACACACCATTAACACGAAAAGTAAAATTGTACAAACTGAAGCAGTTTATAAGAGACCAGGGTCATACTGCAAGATACCAAAGGGTGGTCGAAGAAATTCACCATTCTGCAGGAGTGGACGTCTGCACTGCTGCGTGACCGTCGGCAAAGAGCAATTCACTGCCTGGGAGCAATTGCCCTTCCCACTCCAAATCCTGGCTTCTGCACCATGCCTCCACGGGGAGGGCCTCTCATTGCACCACCCAGCCCACCTCGAGGGCCTCCGGGGCCCCGCAGGCGGTTGTCTCGCCGGTCCCCTTCCCGGGCAGCTCGAGTCTTCTTCTCTTCCACGTTCAGACGGACCTCACCTCTGAACATGATGGGCTGTAAGAGTCAAGGTGAGGAGACTTACACAGTGCTGACAGGCTACCAACTATCAAAGTTAAAACAAGGCTATTATAAAGAACCAGCAGCTTATAAATCACCTGCGCTCTCACGGTTAAATTTCTGTTTCACACTGAGAACACATATTGTCCCCATTAACAAATACATGGACAGGTGGTGGTATGCAGGGTACACAGGCTAGTTCAAAAGGGCCGTTTCGGTAGCACAGCAACACAAGGAATTCCCACTGTATTTGTTAAATCCTGTTTTCCCACAGAGTTCCATAAACAGAAGAACTGCCACCCTCTCTATGGACTTCGAGGCTTAGAATGAAACCCCATCACCTAACGTGACAAGTTTATGCTGCACATGTTTGAACAAAGTACATACACATGTCAAACGCATCACTAACTTCATCTAAATGGAACTTTCACAAAATGCTACTGGCCTTAAAAGAATCTTGAAAAATACTAAAGACAATAAAGAGAACATTATCTTATTGAAAAGAAAAAGACACAATGCACCCACACTAAGTCACTGGCTTCTTTTTTGCCCAGCGAAGTAGGAAACAAAGGGTTACCCCAGAGTCCGACAACTTCCATACCCCCCGCACTGGCACTCACTGGTTTTCTAACTGCAACACTGTTTAAAACAATATCTACCAGTACTCACTATGCAGATAAGTGCTCCATAGGCTTCACGTTTATTATCTCTTTAACTCTCACAGCAACACTGAGTACTGTTGTTATACCTGCTTTACAGACTAGCAGACCAGGGCCAGGGAAGGTGAGGGACTTGGCTCACGGGTCACAACACCCGTGAACCGTGGAAGAGGAACGTAAGCTGGGCCATCCTGACTGGGGGGAGCGTAAGCTCTGAACCGCTCCGCTCCGCTACGGCATGGCAGACACCAGGGCCCCCAGGCTTGTGTAAGCTACTTCTGCACTCACAAGGAACTGACGAAGGGACTTCTACCAATACAGAGAGGGAAAAAAAAACCAAGCTACATGTAAAGTTACCAAAATACAAAGGAGAGACCTGAAATATACATGCAGAAGACTCTTTTTTTGAACTCTAATTCTAATTAATATTTTAAATTCTGATAAAATATATATTTATACATTTATAAATGTATATATTTAACACAACATAATATAAATATTTTTATATACACACTATACAAATCACTTCGCACGCAATTTGAAGTGCTGTTCCAGGCAATGTTCTAGATTAAGCAGGAAAAATAACATTGTATTAAAGCCTGAAAGATGAAGGCGAGAGAGGCTGGGGACGTTACGGAAGACATCACTGAGGAGGCACCCCAGGGGCAGAGGCAACCTGAACGGGAAGGTGTCAGACACACTCACCGCCCCTCTTGTGAGAACTTCTTCACCTCAAACACTTCTTACAAATAAAACCACCACGGCTTACCCACAGGCTTACCCACATTCATTAAAAGAAACAAACCCACATTATCTTGGACAATCAACTAAGAAGCCAATGATCAAGTCTGACCTCCTCTGGCCCAGTGGGAGTATCACACTCTGTAAGGACACAAAGAAGTCCAGGCTGCACCAGACGGGCTGGCCGGCCACTGCACCCACTGCACGCTCCCCGAGGGGCCCACCCACAAAGCCCACTGGAGATGTCTGGGTTCGGAGTGCTGCGGTTTGGGTGAGAGAAGCCACTGCTCTCTCATTTCTCAGTGCTGTGCAGCAGACGCTTCACAAACAGCAACTTCAATGTACACACCTCACTGGCACTCTGGGTAATGCACGCCTGCAGACTAAGGCTCACAGTGTTATGACCACAACATTAAACTCTGCAGTATAGCTGTAAACACTGTGGAGAACCTCTGGGAAATACTGATCTACAACTTTTCTACTACATGCTTAAAAAATGTGTAGTTTTAGCCCTGGCTAGTGTGGTCCAGTGGATTGAGCACCAGCCTGCAAACCAAAGGGTCACTGGTTCAATTCCCTGTCAGGCTACATGACTGGGTTGCATGCCAGGTCCCTGGTAGGGGGCGCTCAAGAGGTAATCACACATTGATATTTCCCTCCCTTCCCCTCTCTAAAAATAAATAAATAAATCTTTAAAAAATGTGTAGTTTTAATTTGTAGAGATTGGAAGCAGACTAGTAGTTGCCAGGGGCTGGGTAGCGAGGACATGGGGAGACTGCTTAATGGGGAAGGTGCTTACTACTGAGGGAAATGTGAGTAACGAGGTAGGCAATGGCTGCACAACAGTGAGTGTTAACAGATGCCACTGCACTGTTCTAGACTTCCCGGGGGTGGGTGGGGGCGGGTCGCTGGACCGCCCTGTAAGTTATAAGACTGTCTAAGCACAGCGCTGTACACTTCGCAATGCTGAATGTCAACGATAACAGGGAAAGGTTTAAAAAGAAACAAAACCATTTTTTTAAAAAAGTAAAAATAGCCCTGGCCAGCATAGTTTAGTAAACTGAAAGGTCTTGGGTTTGACTCCTGGGCAAATGCGTAGGCTGCGGGTTCGGCTCCCTGTCCAGGCACACCCTATCCCGGGTCTGAGGAACCAGACTGACGTTTCTCTCACATCAGTGTTTTTCTCCCCCCTCCCTCCCTTCCCCTCTCTCTAAAAGTCAATGAGCATGTCCTCAGGTAAGGGTTAAAAAAGAAATTAAAAATAAAATTGAGATGGTTATTTTTACATGAATTTTACATACATTTTTTAAAAAGTGAGAATTTTAAGATCCCACACCAATCTCAGTAAATTAACTAGTTAACCCTTTGTTCCTCTCTACCACAAGTGCTACAAAAAGTGCCGTTTGCTGATGAAAGATGTGGCAGAAGGGAAGAGTTCCGTAGGGACTACATGGTAAAACTAGTCCGATTCTACAAATCCCTCTGTAATCAGACCAACAGTTTTGTTCGCAGAAGTGGTTCCAAGCTGGGTGACTCCAAGGCCAGACAATTTATAGAATAAAAGAAGTCCCTCACAGTCACAGCCCAGCCAGCAGTTTTACACCAAGGCTGCCCAGGGCAAACAGGCTCTTAAATTACCTTCGCTAGCGGCAACCTTGTATTGCATGTTCTACACCAGAAACCCTCACCAAGAAACGGAACTGGCATAAATTTCAGTGCGCTAGTAACTATTAGTTATTTATTTCTCACCATTCACTCATTCAAAAACTAAGTTATTTAGGACAGAAGCTTTGTTGTTCTAAACCCCCAGGCAGTCCTTTTGATACTCGTGTCTGAACGTGATAGAACCTGTTACCCAAACACGCTGGAATAAATTATATTTCACGAAGGATGTAGATTCAAAGAGCCAACACACGTGCTTGTTTAAAAAAAAAAAAATCAAGATAAGAAACTGCTTACCCTGTTGCTAAGAACCTTTTGAACAGGCTCAGAATCATCAAACACAACGAAACCAAAATTGGGTAATTTCCCACCACTGTTAATGCGCAGCTCCACCACATTCCCGTAATCTGCAAGTGAAACACAAATTCTCAAATAACTCGTCGGAACATTCCTTTTAAATATTACACACACGCTATCCAATATAACATGGCTACAGAGCACTTGAAATATGGCCAGTCGCTGCCATTATGCGTAAAAAACACATGATTTTGAAAGCTGAGTATAGAAAAATGTGCACCATCCCTTATACAGTTTTACATGCTGAAATGGCAGTTTGGACAGTGTGTTAAATGATTACATATGTGACCCATCTTCTAGTTCTACTGGGGAGTGCTGCAGTAGATGAACTTGGTGTTTACAACGCATTCACCTACTTTGAAAGAAATCTTTAAGCTCTGACTTATCCACGTCATGGGGCAGATTGCCAATGAAGAGCTGGTGACTGTCAGGGTATCTCACAGTTCTCCGGGGTTCGACGTCACCTTGCTCGCCAGCCTCACGGACTGAAGAGAAAACAAAAACAGAAATGAAAGACGAAGACACTTTTCAGTGACTGTTCCATTCAACTGCTTTCTTTTCACCCTAAATACAGGTAATTCCACCAACTCCACAATTTTTTTTTTTATTTTTAATTTTTTATTTTAGATTATTCAGTACAGTTTCTATCTTTTATTCCCATTCCAGCCCACCCACCCATCCCTCCCCACCTCCCTTCCATTTCCAAGCCCCGTAGTTTTGTCCATGTGTCCTCT
>CM052546.1:17164188-17205275 GCA_028533065.1 Trachops cirrhosus
TTAGATTATTCAGTACAGTTTCTATCTTTTATTCCCATTCCAGCCCACCCACCCATCCCTCCCCACCTCCCTTCCATTTCCAAGCCCCGTAGTTTTGTCCATGTGTCCTCTATATTTGTTCCTGTAAACCCTTCCCTTCTCCCCTGAAATTCCCTCCCCTCTCCCCTCTGGTCTCTGACATCCCGTCCTCCATTTCAGTACCCTTTGTTATAATCTACTTGTTTCTTTGTTTTGTTGTTTAGGTTCCTGTTAAAGGTGAGATCATATGGTATTTGTCTTTCATTGCCTGGCTTATTTCACTTAGCATAATGCTTTCTAGCTCCATCCATGCTGTTGCAAAGGGTATGAGCTCCTTCTTTCTTTCAGCTGCATAGAATTCCACTGTATAAATGTACCAAAGTTTTTTGATCCATTCATTTACTGATGGGCACCTGGGTTGTTTCCAGCACTTAGCTATTGTAAATTGTGCTGCTATGAACATTGGGGTGCATAGGTTCTTTTGGATGGGTGTTTCAGGATTCTTAGGATATAGTCCCAACTCCACAATTTTTTAAGGAAGCAAACATCAAGCACCTCCCCGCCAAAGAACAAGTTCTCACCTCAAAAACCCACAAACTAAGAAAGTCACCCTTCTGGGCTCTCACCTGGTCGAGGTCCCCTCTGGGGAGGAATATTTATCCGCTGTTCTCGCACCCTTTGATCCCTCTGAGGCCTCTGCGGTGGAACCTGAGATTCAGGCTTGGACTCGGGGCGAGGCTGAAAAATTAAGTTAACTTTTGTGTAAAACAAAGCAAGCTTCCTTTTCTCTTGTAAAGTTTTTAATTTTTGAAAATATATTTTATTGATTATGCTATTACAGTTGTCCCATATTTTTCTCCCCTTTATTCCCCTCTGCCCTGCACACCCCCTTCCTCCCACATTCCACCCCCCTCACTTCACGTCCATGAGTTGTACATGTAAGTTCTTTGGCTTCTCCGTTTCCCATACTATTCTTAACCGCTCCCTGTCTGTTTTGTACCTACCACTTATGTTTCTTATTCCCTGTACCTTTCCCTCCATTCTCCCCCCTTCCTCTCCCCACTGATAACCCTCCATGTGGTATCTATTTCTGTGAATCTGTTCCTATTCTAGTTGTTTGCTTAGTTTGCTTTTGTTTTTGTTTTTGGTGTGGTTGTTAATAATTGTGAGTTTGCTGTCATTTTACTGTTCACACTTTTTATCTTCTTTTTCTTAGATAAATCCCTTTAACATTTCATATAATAAGGGCTTGGTGATGATGAACCCCTTTAACTTGACCTTATCTGAGATGCACTTTATCTGCTCTTCCATTCTAACTGAAAGCTTTGTTGGATAGAGCAATCTGGGATGTAGGTCCTTGCCTTTCATGACTTGGAACACTTCTTTCTATCCCCTTCTTGCCTGTAAGGTTTCTTTTGAGAAATCAGCTGATTGTCTTATGGGAACTCCTTTGTAGGTAACTATCTCCTTTTCTCTTGCTACTTTTAAGATTCTGTCCTTATCTTTACTCTTGGGTAATGTAATTATGATGTGCCTTGGTGTGTGCTTCCTTAGGTCCAGCTTCTTTGGGACTGTCTGAGCTTCTTCGACTTCGTGGAAGTCTATTTCCTTTGCCAGATTGGGGAAGTTCTCCTTCATTTGTTTTCAAGTAAGTTTTCAATTTCTTGCTCTCCTCTTCTTCTGGCACCCCTATGATTCTGATGTTGCAACATTTAAAGTTGTCTCAGAGGTTCCTAGGTCTCTCCTCATTTTTTTGAATTCTTGTTTCTTCATTCTGTTCTGGTTGAATGTTTACTTCTTCCTTCTGCTTCAAACCATTGATTTGAGTCCCAGTTTCCTTCTCGTCACTGTTGGTTCCCTGTACATTTTCCTTTATTTCACTTTGCAGAGCCTTCACTTTTTCCTCTATTTTGCAACCATATTCAACCATTTCTGTGAGCATCCTGATCACCAGTGTTTTGAACTGTGCATCTGATGGGTTGGCTATCTCTTCATCACTTAGTTGTATTTTTTCTGGAGATTTGATCTGTTCTTTCATTTGGGCCATTTTTTTTTTTGTCTTGACGTGCCTGTTACATATGAGGGGTGGGGCAACCCAGGTCACTGTGTTGTGACACTGTATGTGGGGGAGGGGTCCAAGAGGGAACAATGGCACTTGCTCCACTCTCTGCAGGATTTCAGTCACTTCCCTTACTTCCCACGAGCAAACTGGGCCCTTCTAGTGCTGATTCCCATGTGAGTGGGCTTGTGTACGTTCTAACACCCTGTGGGTCTCTCCAACGAACTCTCCTGTGAGGCTGGGGGTTCCTTCTGCTGCTGCCTCAACCCCCAGAGGAGTTTTCAGTCAGAGGTTTGAGGCTTTATTTCCCCACACTGGAGCCCTGGGTTGCACGGTCTGTCTCGCTCCCCAGTTGTTTCTCCTGGTTTATCTGCACGTGAATGTGGGACTGCCTGGTCCACCAGCCTCTGCCTTGCCGGGTCCTCTCTGTCTGGCTGCCCGTCTCCGCCCCTCCTACCCACATCAGTTCCCACACTGTCTAAACCTCTATGAAACTTCATTACTCAAAATACAAGTAAATCTATCTTAATACAAGCTTACTAAGAAACTCACCTGGGAAGCTGGGACTTTAACAACATGAGGTGGAATCCCAGTAACTGGAACAGCTCCACTGGGTGGAAGGTTCTTGCTGGTCACAGATGCCCAGGAAAATGTCTAAGGTAACAGAACACCAACACCAGCTGATTACACCGTGTGTCAGAATAACATAAAAGCTATTAGGTCCTGATTTCTTGCACATAACACATGCCTTGCATTTTCACAGGCAGGGCAGTTTATAAACCTCACATTCCGTTCCCCCCCACTGTCAAGTTCAGCACTAAAATTCCTTAGGACTGCTACGATGCCAACACTGATCCAGTCACACCAACTTTAGAATCACCTTAAACACCTTTCAATCCCTATAAAAAATCACCAAATCCTGTTATTTAACTCTTAATTATCTTCTTTCCAATCTCCACTACCAGGACCCTAACCCAAAATGCATTATCTCTCCCCAGAATCACTACAACAGCCACCTAACAACTACTACTCACCCACTCTCTATCCAGCCAACTACTTTTCTACCTGTCAGCTAAAGACATCTCAGTTTCTTTTCTACTTACTTACTAGCTAAAGGAGACAAGAACCCTATCCGCTTTACAGACAGTTGCCATACCTAGGACAATGCCTACCACAGAGGCACCTGGATGAACTGTCTCACTGTCTCTCTCTCTCTCTCTCTCTCTCTCTCTCTCTCTCTCTCTCTCTCTCACACACACACACACACACACACACACACAGTATTACAAGAACTCTGACCCCATAAACACAGCACTACAAGATATTCCTCCACAGAGTTTCAAATGTAAAGGTTCTATGAGTTAGTTAACATCACCCTGATGTGACTTAAGGGTAACTGAAAAGCTTAAAAATTTTGAAATCAGGTATTCTAATTAGAAAAGCAGTTATATTTCAGCAGTATGCTTTTATTCCTACTATAAAGTTATCCTTAAATACATTTCATAGAAAAAGGCAGGCAAGTCTGTTTCATTATTTTTTGAAGCTACATTACCACTTGTTTGTTATAACAAAAATGTAATAATTTGCAACTTAGAAGATGAGGGATTGTTAATAGGCTAACAAAATAACACCTGATATTTCTGGTCTAAAATGTATTCAAGTTTCCTTAGGGAGTGAAAAAATTTACTTTTGATCTTACAAAGCAATGTGTATCTTCTTATCTGAGGCATGGCTCAATGTGTAAGAAATTTCCCTGAACCACCAATATGAAAATGCACCTACAAAAGTCAACCAAGCAATAATAAAGGAGAAGAGAGACTTTAAAAATAAGCCAGAAGCAGACGAAAAAGGCAGGCATGCTGCGCACCCTCAGGTCTTCCTGCGCCGTCTGGGCTACGTCTGCAGGCGCTGGAGAAGAGCTCTTCTGCGCGTCCTCAGGGCCGGTCTCTTCCAGCGCTGGCTCACACTTCTCCTCCTGGATCTCAGACACGGGCTCCGGCTCTGGCTCCGGCTCCGGATCAGGCTCCGGTTCAGCAACAGGTTCCTCTAAATGTTCTTCCAAGTCATTGCTTTAACAGGAAAATCTGAGGGTATTATTCTGCCTCCACTGACTTGGCAAGAAATTCCCAAGTATTCATTAACTGCAAAGACCCAAACCCCCAAAAGATCTAAGAAATACATGTCTGAGTATGAGTAAATCTTAACTGTACTTAGATTAGCTCAATGCTCATAAACAAATGCATCAAAATGAACCAAACCGGTTTCTCAGTTAGAACCCCAGAACTATTACAATTTACCTCTCACTCATCACAAAACTCTAACAGGCTGTGAGGAGGAGGAGGGCAATTGAGCTGTTTCGTGGGCACAGTCCCAGTTTTGCAGGATGGAAAGTTCTGGAGCTGAGCTGTACAACCACGTGCAAATAGTCACCACCACCACACAGTACACTTAAAAGTGTTAGGAAGGTAAACTTTGTTACGTGGTTTTACCACAAAAAACCTCTCATAACAAACAGGAGAAAAACAACATTAATAATGATTCAAAATAGTTCTTAAACATCCACACAAATCAGTTTGTTAAAGCTGTAGGGGCTTCTGCCCGGAAATTCTAATTCGGCACATCTGTGGTGTGACAATAAATCATTTCCAACCTGCAAGCCAGGTAGGCACCGTGGTTATCTCATCGCCTTGAGAAACATTTAAACATATCCTTTAAGTACTGAATATTAATATTACTGGCATCACATGGCAACAAGTAAATAGTTTATTAATTTCTATTCCTATCAAACACATTTCTATTCTAGTTGCAGATTAAAACAAAACAACAAATACCTAAGATACTGTCATGCATTTACTGTCTGAGTTAATTAATGAAATTCTTTACTGCTCCAAATCATGTCTGAATTTCTATTAATTTATGCCTGATCTCTAAATAAGTCCTCGTACACTTTATACCCCCCCCCAAAGCACTTAATGCAGTGGCTCGATGTGCTAATTACTCGGTAAGAAATTCCAACTCTTGCCCTGGCTGCTGTGGCTCAGTAGACTGAGCACCGGGCTGCAAACCAAAGGGCATCGGCTCAATTCTCGGTCAGGGCACATGCCTGGGTTGCGGGCCAGGTCCCCAGTTGGGGGCGCAGGAGAGGCAACCACACACTGATGTTTCTGTCCCTCTTTCTCCCTCCCTTTCTCTAAAAATAAATACATAAAGTCTTTTTAAAAAAGAAAGCCCAACCCTTTTTCATTTACCACCCAGAAAAACTAAGCCAAAAAGCAACTGAAGATACTATGTAAGTAGTCCTCATAGAGCAAATTATATGAAACAGATCATAGACTTTTGAAGCTCAAAGATACCTTAAAAGTGAAGCCTTCCTATCGGGAAATTACCATTACTTTCTGAGATACATCTGAGAACGCACGACTGCGCTCCAAGAAAGAGGAAGACCAGACAACCCACTCCTCACACTGCTCCGGACAGACGAAGGAAGTCCTCCTTACCCGACAGGCTGATCGTAGAAAGTTCCCGGATCATCAGGCGCCACCTCAGGCGTCTGCTGTCTTTCTTCAGGTTCCTCTACTTCTTCCTCAGACTCTTAAGTGAGAAAACAGATTTTAAAGTAACACCACAATAGAAAGGGCAACAAAACAAGAAAAACACATGTACATTCAGTAAAACGATGGCACAGTCTTTAAGGACAGAATGAAGGCGACTGTGTTGTCAGGTCAAGAACGTGGAATCTGACGTCACACTGTGAATAATCCAATGCAGGCTCTGCCACCTAACTAGCTATATGATGGCACCAGGCAAATTCTCTGTACTGCAGTGTCCTAGTCTATTAAATGGGAGCAACAGTACCCAAAGTACTTAACTATAAGGCTGTTGCATTGCATAATAAATATAAAATGCTTAGAATCGTCTCGCCATACAGAAATTGTTCTGAGACAATTACTCGTGGGTCTCTTGCATTTCTACACATCTTGCAATTGAGGCAATGGCTATCCTCTGTTCCAGACTATCTTTTAAAGACAGTTACAGAGCAAACCACCCTGCCTCTAGAGGGAAAATTGTATGTCCCTCCAGAGCCACATGCAGGCATGATTACTGCCTGTCCTCAAAGATCTGGGTTCCCTAAACTTAAGGTTCCATTCCTGTAATGCACCCTTGTTGCCATACAGGTATCATTTGGACTTCAATGTCCCATGGAAACTGTGACAGAAATGCTACTAGTCTTGCTGTAATAACCTGTCTACTTCTGATTTAGGAGTTTTATGTCTTCTACCAATTCCCATGAAACAGACTAACTTATTAGCTTCAACTAGCTTAAAAACTCAGGCCCTTCATATGTCTTGACAAGCAGGTTATTAATGAAGAATATAGACTATAATGGAAACATTCAAGAAACCCATATTCTCTTTGAGTCAACTGATGCCACCAAAAAAATTCAGGCAAGTAACTTACCCTCCTGAGGCTCAGTGACAAAGCCACCAAAGACCTCATCTTGATACCTGAAGATATCATTGTGGACGTAGAACTTATTTGCGACAGAGCCCTGCAATGCCAACAAAAAGTTTTTACTATTCAGCAGACTTTCAACAAGCCAAATCGCCCTACACCAGTGGTTCTCAACTGAAGGTATTATTGACCCCCACCCCCCAGGAGCCACTTGGCAATAGTATCTGGGGGCACTTCAGTTTTCTCAATGAGCAATGCAGCAACTGGCAACTACTGAGTAGAGGGCAGGGGTGCTGCTAAGCATCCTTCAATGCACAGGACCGCCAGTCACAACAAAGACTTAATTCAGCCCAAAATATTAACACTGCCAAGGCCAAAAAGCCCTGCTCCACATTATGGCTGTTAACAACTACACTCAAATACATGGCTTGCTTTAAATACTACCAGATGGATACCCCAAAATCAACAAAACTTTAAGTATGTAAATGCCACAGCCACACCTCACAGCATTTCTTGACCAATAAATACCCACTGCCAAGTGTGAGAGCTTTTAACTCCCTAAATCTGTACCCAAGACTACTGATTCAAGCACTCAAGGGTATGAAAAGGTTTGCTTACACCAAATCAAGACACTCTTGAATCTAAATCCAAATATGTCAACTAGTAGTTAGTTATTCAACTTCTAAGGCTGTTTCCTAATCTGTGAAGAGAGATACCACCCTATTCCTCAGAGCTCTGAGTATTAAATGAGATAGTTTATGTAACAATGCACTGCACATACTATGGTAATGTTAGATTCTTCCTCTTGCACATCCCACGCAGTCCCGTGCATATTCAGAAGTCCACCAACAGCTTTGCACTGCAGATAATCTAAGCCTTCCTCTAAAAATCATGACTAAAATGACCTCATGTAATTTTTCAAAGACAATTTGGTTATAATTTATATGCAAACAGCAAAATGACAGGGGTTTTCAATTCCCGATCCCAAACAGAAAATCATCTAAGAGTAATGCTAGAGAAAGCACGTAATCAGCAAGCCCTTCCTGAACCACTTCCACATGCTCCTGTGCACAGGCCGCCTGCCCTGGCTGGGTCCGGACCCGCCGGGGAAGCAGTGCACGTGCGGCTACTCCACATAAACTCGCGGTCCCTCCACGATGAGTACGGCAACTACAAGGAAGCAGCGCTCCCTGAAGAAAACAGCTGATTCCGGGGCTGGGGCCAGGGCTGGAGCAGAGACAGTGCTAGGGGAGCCTGAAACACCTGGTGCCACCAAGGTACAAAGTGCCCACATGTATTTCTGTGCGCACACACACAGAAGCCAGCTTAAGGAGGTTCACACTTAGCGTGTCTGGAACATTTCAGATATCAGTGTAAAGTGAGCAATGCATTAAACCCATTAACTAAACAAAGGCTCCATGAGTGATAACAGAGAAAAGGCAAAGTTCTTCACAGCAGAATACCAACTAATAAACACAGAACGACAGAATCAGATAATCATCATTTGTAATCCTCAGAGTAGCAGGTGGTTCCAGCAAGAATCATCAATTAATGCAAAAACTAGTACATAAGTTTGGTGAAGAAGAGGGTATTTGCAGAGTCTCAAACACCCACAATTTACTTACTAATAAGAAAAACAAAAATAGTTAACTTCACAGTGGCAAAACCTGTTGACCATCACCTTAACTCAGCAATCAAAGTTAACACCAATAATGGTAAAGGCTGGCCAGCTAGCTCAGTTGGTTAGAGCACTAACCAGATAATCCACAGTTGCAGGTTCAATCCCTGGCCAGGGCACATATAAGAAACCAATGAACGCATAAATAAGTGGAACAACAAAGCAGTGTTTTTCTCCCTCTCACTCTCTCTAAAATCAAATCAATAAATAAAACTTAAAAAAAATACTAAATGAATCAAGAGCCTCCCTAATGTGAAGCACTAAGAGACACGTAGGCGCGTAACCTAAATCTGATCACAAGTACCAGACGACGCAAATTGAGGCATTCTACAAAGTAACTGGATCATGCTCTTTCAAAATATCAATGCCACAAGAAACAAAAGATTGAATAACTGACACAGACAAAAGGAGAGTGAAGAGACATGGTGGCCACACACCGTGTGTAACCCTGACTCGACCATGGGCCAGGGCGGGGATTACTGTAAAGGACATTATTGGGAAGATGACCAAAATGTAAACATGGACCACGGACCGATAACTGTGTCACATCGATACTTCGTGAACCTGCACTGTAGTGTGGAAGAGAACTCCTTGGTCTCGGAACAGGCTCTAGTTCAGGAGGATGACTAGGCATGGTATCGCCAACTCACTCTCCAGTGGTTCAGAGTTTAAAATGAAATAGAATACTCTTTAAAATAGAAAAAGAATTATAAACGTGTGGACAAGTGTTGACAGTGGCTCCAGGTAAAGAGTATGTGGGAGTTACTGTATTATTATTACAACTTTTCTGTAAATTTGAAACTTCAAAGTGAATCGCTGTTAAAGAGGTGTTTCTTTTCTCATACCTCAGGAGCAAGGACAAACGTCTGCATGAACCTTCGCAAAGCCTGATTGTTATTGGAGAGCAAGCCCATCACCTGGACCACCACACCGTCGTTCAGAGTGGCATGGGCATCGACATGGCGGATCTTAGTGTGGCAGTTGGTGAAGTTCTGGGACATCACTTTCCTATGGATTTCCTAAGGGATAGAGGAAAGGTTAATGCCTCACACTGTGCACTATCTCCAACAACAAAAACTTCCCAACACAACACAAGTAAGGAGAATTTGCGTGTTTAATTACAAACCACAAAGACCCCATTCTGATTTGTCTTTGTATAGAGAGTTTATTTGAGCCAAACTGATGAATATGCCAGGGAGCAAAAAACCAGGGAGTATATATATCATACAAAATGAACAAATGTGACATCATAAGCATTCAATAACTGTATGAACCGCCCTGGCTGGTGTAGCTTAGTGGATTAAGTGCAGGCCTGTGAACCAAGAGATCACGGTTCGATTCCCAGTTGGGGCACATGCCTGGGTTGCAGGCCAGTTCCCAGCAGGGAATGCACAGGAAGCAACCATACATTGATATTTCTCTCCCTCTGTCCTTCCCTTCCCCTCTGAAGATAAATAAACAAAATCTTTAAAAAAAAATAAATAACTGTATAAACCAAAGATACTGAACACCTAAATTTCTACCAAGGTGAGAAAACTGATCTTTAAGTATCAGCAAATCTATTAAGCAGGCATCTACCTCAGCTCTAAGGGTCATTTTCTAGTTGCCCAGCAGCCCGTGCGAAGCCCGGTATGCTTACTTTCTGTCCGTAGACTGCGTCTGCAGGCTTTCCATTCGAATCCAGGCCCCCATGGACATAAGAAGAGTTCTTTCCATAAAACCTGTGAAACAGAAGTGTAATTTACTTGTCACCCCAAGTACCCTGAGACCAGGTACTTCTTTTTCACGCTTGGCACCTAGCTGCCTCAATGGCAGGCTCTTGGAAGCAGGAGTGTGCGTTCGACCTCCTCTGCACGCAATCACAGAGTCACCCCGTGTGCCAGCGAGCACTGCCGGACGGGGACGGGTCTGGTCAAGGAGGCAGAACACTCCTTTTACAAGTCAAAACTGCCAGGGGTCCGGGGCAGGATGATCATGGTGGGAAGGACCACGTAAGTAAGTTCGTGTCGGGAAGGCCGCCTAAAATAAACCCAAAGTTCCTGTTCTCAGTCACGAAAACGGGCGGGTTTGATATGAGGACATCTATAGTCTCCACAGACTTGGAGAGTCCTTCTGTACCTAAGAACACACGTGAAAAATTCCCATTAAAACCCAGTCACTCATCACACAGGTGGGTTTTAGGAGTTGTTTTTAATCATTTTTGCTGGTGCATTACAAGCTGTAATTCCCATACCTTTCATTTTTCTACTCAACTGCTTGTTTTCATTACAGTACTATCTGGATCAGGAAAGACAATGCAGGCTTAACCACACTACCACACTGTAAGGATTTGATATCTGGATTCCAGATAAACAATTTCTCCCAAACAAGGCCGTATGTGCCATTCTACACCCTGACTCCGTCTCCCCCAGCCTCCCCAAAGGGGGAAAGATCCGGGCCCACAGGACCCCAAGTATATCCTTTAATTGTTAAAGTTATTAAAAGGTGGCACATTAGCCAATGAAATCGGTTCTATGCTGGCTAAGCCACTTTTCATTATATCTAAGATGTACCTCAAAGATGAAATGTGGAAAAAAAGATGCCTTAGAATCAATTAACAGTAATACTGGGAAGAAACATATGAATATACCGTATTCTGCCATGTAAAATGCACACCCACGTTTTTGGCCCAAACTTTTAGGAAAATCTTTCATTTTCATTTTTTAATTCAATTTTTTATTTATTTACATTTAAAAACACAACTGATGATCATATTCCAGGGAATTACTTTGCATACAGATATAATTATTGCTTTCTAGAGTTACACTTTTAACGCATAAGCATAAATAAAAGAATTAAAAACATTTCTACAGACACGGAATTAGTACTACCCACGTATAATGTGCAACTTATTTTGTCCCTCAAAAATCTGGGCAAAAAAAGTGCACATTATACATCACAAAATACAGTACTTGGTTAGTCTCTTCCAATCCCAGCTCCTTTTTACATTAAAATTTACCTAGCTTCTATTCTATGGGCACAGAATAAGACTTTGACCTAAAACACAACAACAACAAAAAAAAGGTTTGGAGACTTTTTCTATCAGTAAGTTATATGAATACCAGCAAAATTTTAACTCCTTAACATCTATCTTTATCTGCAAAATGAGGTTAACTCTCCCAGAATGCTTTACTAAAATGTTTTAGAAAAGATCAAAAGGAAACAGGTTCAAGTATTTTGGAAATTGTAAAGTCTTAAAAAAAGAGAGACTGAGGTTTTCCACTGTCACAGTAAGGACTCAAAGCTGATTTATAAGGAAACCCTCCCACACTGCTGGTGGGAATGCAAAAGTGGTGCAGCCACTACGGAAACTGTGAATTCTCAGAAAATTAAGAATAGGCCCACCATATGACCCAGCAGCTTGAAAATAATTTGTAAAGATATACATACATACCCCTAAGTTCACTGCAGCATTATTCACAAGAGCCAAGACATAAAAACAACCTCGGGCCCTGGCTGGTGTAGCTTAGTGGATTAAGCGCGGGCCTGTGAACCAAGAGATCACGGTTCGATTCCCAGTCAGGGCACATGCCTGGGTTGCGGGCCAGTTCCCAGCAGGGAATGCACAGGAAGCAACCATACATTGATATTTCTCTCCCTCTCTCCTTCCCTTCCCCTCTGAAGATAAATAAATAAAAAAAAATAAAAACAACCTCGGGGTGCTTTGGTGGATGACTGAGTACAGAAGAGGTGGTGCATATATACAACTCAATACTACTACAATTCCATAAAAAAGATAAAATGTTGCCACTTAAAACCACATGGACAGGTCTTGAGAGTATCATCCTAGGTGAAATAAATCAGACAGAAGAGGACAAGAACCACGACTTCACGCATATGTGGGGTATAAACCAAACTCGTAAAAACAAACGTAACCCCGGCTGCCAGAGGGTACGAGTGGGGAGGAGGAAGATGGCAGAGGGGGTCGAATACCCGGCAGCAGAGGAGACCCCGGGTGGCGAGCACGTGACGGAGTGCACAGGTGCTACGTTACAGAGCTGTATACCTGCCAGTTCCACAATGTCGTTAACCAACGTTACCCCAACAAATTTAATTTTAAAAAACTGAATACGGCAAAAAGAAAGAATTTACAAATTTCCTTTTGCATCTAATAATCATGTGTTATCCAATATGCAGGCTGGTCCAAGTATAGAGGAAAAATAGCTCTTGTCCAGCAAACACACATTTTGGAATTTCTAAGAATTTTAACAAGTCCATATACACGAACGAGTTATGTACAATGAAGCTCTGTTTATAATGGGAAATGATGAAGGCTATTCACCAGGGGATTGAAGTGTGCTGCATCTCTATAAAATAAAAACTCTGTGGATATTAAAATTACTGTGGAATTTGTATAACCCATGTAAAAAGACCCCAGATTATCAAATAAGCTAAAAGATAGTACATTAGTACATTAAAATGTTCACATGTACACAGAAAAACTGTTAGCATGGATTTACTTCCACATTTATTTCATTATGTTTAAATTTGTAACAAGCACATATTGTTTCCACTAACAAAACTAAATAACCCCAATTTTTTAAAGCGCATCAACACAAAAGTATGTTACTACAAGTCTTCAATATTCTTCAACACATTCCTACTAAATAATTCATGACTCACCAAAAAGAGCAAAACAAAAAGTGAAGACGGAAGCATGATTCACAGTTTCAGGTATTATTTTTCTGATAATGTGTAAGTTTTAGTAACTTAAGTCTAATTTTTAATTTTATTTGCATATTCTATTTAAAACGACACCATTTTAACCACCATAAGGTACTGGCACTTATGCAAAGCACCGCTCTGCAACAACCCTACCGGGGCCGAGGGAATGAGAGGCGCTCCCGGAGGAGCGCGCACGCGCCAGGAAGCAGCCGCGAGGGCGCAGGGAGAGCCGCCTACCTGTGCAGCATGTCCGGGGCCTGGTTCAGCAGCGTGTAGTACTGCCTCACGAACTCCCGCCCGACCAGCAGCGGACTAGGCTTCTCCATAACCATTGCTTTGGTCAATTCAACCTGGAAAAGAAGGCAATCATTTATTTAGCTAAAACCAAATCCAAGTAAGACAGGATCACTCCAGAAATTCTCGGTTTTAAAAAGAAAAAATTATTATAAAAAGAAAACCCACAGACCAGGTGAGACTTCATACATTCAAATTTATTGCCATCAGCTAAACACTGGGAGAAAAAAGAAACACTACAAAGAATTCACCATGATTCCTAACGCTCAACTTTCTTACACTAAACGTAAGAACCTCGTAGGCACGCATTTCTAACACGTACCCTGTCACGGTTTTCTTCCGAGTGCCCCAGGGGCAAGAGCACAAACACTCGAGGGTGACAAAGCCAAACAGTAACTACAGCTTAGGCATACAGGCACACACGATCACATTTCCAGTCAAACAAAGAGAAATATCTGGTATCTTTAGAAACAAAACCACAAAAACTAGAAGTTTTAAATATGCTTTATTCATCCAACAGTGGGACCAAAAATAATCTGAAAACAATATGGATAGAAGTTAACAAAATGACTTTCACAACAAAATAATCGCTGCCACGCCAAAATTATCACAATTTAAAGTTAGTACCTTTGCGCATTAAGAAAGGCACCAGATAGATACTAAGCCCTCAATTACTGTCAGTTACTACTTTAAAAGAGACTTTTTAAGGATACGACTTTGTAACCACTCCCCTATACACCTGAAACTAATGCGAAATAATATTAATGTAAATTGTTTTTTTAAATGAGCATTCTTTTTTCACAAAGATTTTATTTATTTATTTTCGGAGAGAGGGGAAGGGAGGGAGAAAGAGAGGGAGAGAAACATCGATGTGCGGTTGCCTCTCATGTGCCCCTTGTTGGGGACCTGGCCCACAACCCAGGCCTGTGCCCTAAGCATCAAACCACGACCCTTGGTTTGCAGGCCAGTGCTCAATCCACTAAGCTACACCAGCCAGGGCTATTAATGTAAATTGTAATTGAAAAATAAATTTTTTTAAAAATTCAAACAAAAAAGAAAAAAACTGAAATGACATTTGGCATGAGATCATCTCAACTTTTCATTTAAGTAGATGAAATTATCTTCAATTTAAAAGCAAACAGAGCAATATATACAGATTAATTACAGTATAAAAAAGGAAATAAATTTTATTTCCGTTTTCTTAAAGGACAGGCAAAATAAATTGAATCTGGTTGGACATTTCCTGTACAAGAAATCTGTGGAGGTATGTTTATCTTCATTAAGTGCGTTTACTCATTATTCTTAAATATCTGTCCCACTTACTACCTGTTTCACTCAAATCTAAGAAATTAGGTGAAGGGCTGTTCATCATTGCCCCCAAATTGCAGCCACTCTGGAATAGCTTCCCAGTCACACCAGAGAGCAGTGTGCCTGCAGGCACGGTTATGAGGGAATCCGTGATGAGAATTTAGATCCTCAGTCTTACATTGATATACTTAAGGAGACTAACCTGAGGTGGAATGAGAAATTGCTGTATTTCCCGCCCCAAGCTCTTGGTCCAGAAAAAGATCATTTCAGATGTTCTTACTGATCCTAAATTCTTCACTAAGAACTTAAAGATTACAGCTGAACATTAAAGGTTCTTAACAGTCATCTAGCCTGCAATTTTTTTAAATTTAATTTACTGGGGTTATTCTGAACAAACACATACAGGTTTCAGGTGCACAGTTCTACAGCACGTCTGCTCTCCACCGGACTGTGCGTTCACCACCCCAAATCGAGTCTCCGCCATCACCATTTATCCCCCCACCCCCCTCCACCTCCCCCCATCTCACCACCTCCCCCCCATCTCACCACCTCCCCCATCTCACCACCCCCCATCCCACTACCCCCCAGCAATCACCACACTGTTGCCTCTATTTTGCTTCTTAGTTCATTTTGTTCATTAGAGGCAGTATGAGTGAAATCATATGGTACTTGTTCTTCTCTGATTTTGCCTGTGGTTTCTGAGTTTTAAGATTTCCCACTACTTAAACCGGAGCAGCCATACTTTCTGTATATTCAAGTTCCCAAATAAATTTTCCTTTTTTAAAAAAATTATTCTTGTTTATGCTATTACGGTTGTCTCAATTTCCCCCCTTTGCCCTCCCCACCCCGACTCCCACCGTCATTCCCCACAGCATTGTCCGGTCCACGTCCACGGGTCGTTCACATGCTCAAATTTTCCTTTCTTTAAAGGGCTCAGCTACTACTCTGTGCAAAAATCACTAACATCTGACCCAACCTCAGTGAAAAGGAAAAACCCAATGTGATTCTGTGACATCCTCAGATCTCACAATGAATTTCAAAAATGGAAAACCGGTCTCCCAATTCCACAGAAACTGGTAAAGTTAGTATCATTTTTATTCCATTTAGCTGTATTTGCTTTTTTTTTTAATATACTGAGGCTGAACAGAGAATTTTGCTTCCCTGTCTGATCCAAAGCAGACAATGGACCCACAATACGAAGCAATGTGAGGGGGCGCCCCCGACAGGACAGACGCACCGACCAGGGCGCACTAAGTAAACCCCTGTCCTCCTACGCTAACTGCACTCACTTCTCTTCAGCGTCGTCTGCTCATTCCCCAGTCGGCACCACAAATGTTGGCACCACAAGTGTCGCCATCACTGCACTCAGTGACGTCAACCTAACGTCACCCTGTACCACTGCCAAGTAGTGTCCTTGTGCTATAAACTTCTAAGTAGCTTGCTATCACATACCCTTTCTCAAAACCAATCTTTCTAGGCAAAAATGAAAACCCTTTAGCTTATGTATCAAAGGTAAGAAAAATTAAAACCTACAGACCACTTCTAGAATTTTTCTTTTCCCTTTCTTTGAGATTGCCCAGATAATTCAAATTAAAAGAATTTTAAAAGTTCATTCTTGGTTTGATTACACCATTATCATCACTATTTTATCTCTGGTCACTGCCATAAAGCCAAGTTAAGTAAAGTTAAACATTTATATGCTAAATTTACCATCTCATTTGTGGATTTTCCTTAACTGCTATAATTCTGGAGCTTGTCAGAGAAATCCATATCACTCACCAAGTTTCCAAACATTAATTTTCTTTATTAGTTTAACATAATTGAATAGTTTGGAAACTGGGTTTTCCATGATTGTTTCTGAATTGTCCCAACAGATGGTACTTTATTTGGGGTTGAAATTTTCAAGTTCAGGAGCATGCCGTATAGCCCCGTTGAAATAAAGTTACCAGTTTTACCGTCAGCCTCACGGTGGCTCGAACGCCTCTGCAGCCTCCGAGGCTCCTGTCCCCTCCACCAGCTCCGGGAGCTTCCGCTAAAACGGAAGCTCTGGCTCTCCAAGTCCCCCTTCAAGCTCTTCCATACTGAACATCGACCAATGAGCGCAAGGGAAGTGATTACGGTATTTAAAAATAACGTTCTTGTCAACTGTATTGTGATAAAACTGGGAAAAACAGAAAAATATTCCATGTGACTGAATATATATGGCAGTTTAGTAAAAAGGAGCTACACTGCTTCACTGTTTAAAAAAACAAACAAAAACAATCAAACAAAAAGAGGCTGATTCCAAAATGTAAAAAGACAGAGGCTTCACGAATTCTACACTAGTTAAGAAGAATGCAAATTTCGTCCTAAATGTATTTCTTGAGAGTTGAGTCATTTCTTACAGAACTTTCTAGTCCTGATACTAACAGTACCTGACACACGAGAGGAAGTGAGTTTCCTCTCAGGAGGTTAAAATGTTATACAAGCCAAATGAACTTCTGACCGCCCGCCTGTCGGGCCGCACGGCCAGGGCCTGCAGAGTTCGGGCCAGACGGCAGGTGCCACCCGCCACTGGATGGAGGAGGGGCCGCAGGGAAGACGAAGGTGCGGCGGGGGCGGGGGGCGCCGACTGACCGGACCACCGAGGCCTGGTCAGCCCGGGAAACGCGCGGGTACTGGGCCGGCTGCCTGTGCACGAAGAGAAACTGTCTATAATCTTGTTTGTAAATTCTGCCACAAAAATTCTAAATAAAACATGCTTCCACACTTTTAAAAAGTCTGAAGACACCATAAAATGTATTGACATAATTAAAATCACCGAACCACCTGAACCACCCAACAGCATCAGTTGCTACAAAGCGTTGAGGGAAGTTCTTGAGTGATCTGAGACCACACGCTGCAAGTTTTATAAATGTACTCGTCTATTTAATAACCATTCTCAGTAAAAAAAGAAAATATTGGCAATTTGAGCCCAACAGACCTGAGCCTACACGGACAGACTCCATCCTAATTGGAAAAATCTTACTTGGTAAACCATCTCTCTGAAACTTTCATCTTCATCTCTGGCCCAGACTTAAAAAACAAGCTACGAGAAATACGTGAACTAATGTCATACCTCCTAAGAATAAATCCTCAACCTGACCCTGTGTTCGTCAGAACTCTCAATTCTATCAAACCTAGAATAACGAAAGCAAACAGATGCAGATAGCGTCATCTCAGCAATGCTAGCGTTTTGCCAGTTACTGATGCACTGTGACAATTACAAACTATGAACATCAATGGAAACCCACGTTAAAAAGCTCCAACACATTCTCCCTCCTTTACTACCACTTCTGGAACACTGTCCATCTGAGTGAGGTTTCACGAAGTTGCACACCTACGGAGTCTGGCTGTTCCCGAAGTGACGGCACACGCCGATGGACACGCTGGTGGTCAGACTACAAAGCACGTAAACAGAAAACTCGGGAGTAGGAAACTAGTGTTACTATTTCAATCCCGTGCTGATGTGAAGAATTCATAAAAGACGCCACTCTCCCAAGACAAAGTTCGTTACACAAACATTCCAAATAATTCCAATTTGGAGATCACTCCCTTCTTATACTGCTCTTAGAGCAACAGGATAAACCTTTTAGGGCTTATATTAAAAATCACTCAAAAATAATATTCCTGGGGGGCTGGGTGAAAAAGGTGAAAGGATTAAGCAAAAACAACAACAAAAAACGCATCGACACAGACGACAGTGTGGTGATGGCCAGGGAGACAGCGGGGCGGGGGCAGCGGATGAGGGTGACAAGGGGCACAAATGGTGACGGAAGCAGACTTGCCTTTGGGTGGTGAACACCCAGTACAATGTACAGGTGATGTGTTACAGAACTGTGCACTTAAAACCTACGTAATTTTATCAACCAGTGTCACCCCAATAAGTTCAATCAAGTTTTTAAAAATAATATTCCGAAGAATGATATAAACTAAAATCGTTAGTCTAGCAAGATCAGAGATGAAGAGTAAAGGGGAGAAGAGAACCACTCATTTTCCATCCAAGTTTATAATATTCCCAGTACTTGTGAATGTCATCAAATCCCAAAATTGCACTCTATGAAAGAGGATAGGAAAATATATATGTATTTAAACAATAATACTTTCCCTTAACAATTTTTTCTAGAAATACTGAAAAGACGCTATACCAGGGAAAGGGAACAGTTCCCAACCTCAAGAACTGGACAAAATATCGACCATTTAGAAACCCTTGGGGAGCCCCGGCTGGTGTGGCTCAGTGGACGGAGCGCTGGCCTGAGAACCAGAGAAACCCTCAGGGAGAGAGAGATAGTAAACATGACCCTGGTCAGGGCCCAGTTTCAACGCTTCATGATGGGGAAGTTTTCTATCTGGTTACTTTCTCCAGCTCTCAGGGCAAAGGCCTAGGAGCTAAGCATTCGCCCAGAAACACTTTAAATTTTTCTTCACCTTTACATCTGTCTTAAAACAAGGTATCTGTGTACTTTGTTTTTTTTAAAGGACTTTATCAGAATATTTTCTGATCAAGTTTACAATTTTGGGAAGGAATTTGCTTTTGGCTTATGATACTATAATTCTTCCAACAGTATCACTCTGTGTTGGCTTTAGGATCCTTCAAAGCCAATAAGCAAAGCTTGATTAAGGTAGTTTACAATGCAAAAAGAGGTCTGAGGCAATAGAATTGGTTATTAGTTACCTACACAGACTGAAGAATGTAATTTTTATACTTTTCTTACCTAATCTGAGAAACAGTATCATCAGTAAGTGCTATTCTAGAAAAGCATAAACACATGGAAATGCTGAAGCTGCCTCACAGATTAACATAGTCACTGGTTCATTTCTGCTGGACTGACCCTGATATGAAATACTGCCCTAACTTTCAAAGTGTTCACTTAATACCAAATTACAAGATTACAAGGCAACTTCAAAGAAATTCCCCATCAATCATTTTGCACAAGTTTACTGAGAAATGTTAAAGGTGCTTCCTCCGAAGAGCTGTGAACATTTACGTTCCGAGGGCCAGGAAGCACAGTGAAGATGGACCACACATAATCCACCCACATCACTTTTAATTCTAGAGCTTACTCGATCAAAATCAAAACAGCAAAAGGCCTTAGTAGCTCATGGTATGTAGATGCCAGGTTTAAGTTAAGAAAAAATGCAGCATCATACAGTAAAAGATTAGTATGCAGAATGTGTATAGAACTCCTATACAAATCACGTAAAAAAAAAAAAGGACCCAATAGAAAAATAGGCCAAGGAAACGGAACAGGGAATTCTCAGAAAAGTAAATGGGCAACAAACAAAAGATGAAGTAACCAGTAAAATGCAAATTAAATCTATCACTTGTCACAGGAGATTTCTCCCAAGGTATTAAAATAATACCAAAACCCTGGCGAAAGGAAGTCAGGAAGAGAGAACCTGCAGAAACGGTACAACTGGCACGACCACGGTTGGGAAGTATTCGGCAGCTATCCTGATAAAATGAGAAACATTCTGATGAATCTAGCAATTCTCTTCTAGATACACACACAACACACACACACGAGAAACTTGTCTGTTTACACAAAACATAAAGAGACCTTAACTGCCATTCTAGCTCTAAAACATAAGCCAGGGAATAACTGGAAGTGGATTAAGCTGTGGCTTCTCCACACTGTGGAACTTTCCATACCTAAGATAACCATGTGGTGCTGTTAATAATCATGCCCAGTTACGTGGAGTGAATTAGGACTGTCCCTGGGAAACCAGAACATAAAGTCACCCTATTTACATCAGTCATAAAGTCAGCGTGGAAGAGACCTCAAAAACAATGTTAATTGTAAAGTCGACAGCCAAGTATGCAGTGTATGACAGCCTGAAGTGCTCAGAAGTCGTTTTTTTAGTATACACAAAACAATACCAGACATTGGTCACCGGAATATACATAAACTTACTTTTTAAATAATCCGGATGAAACATAGATCCATGAACTAAAATACAGTTAAGAAATACACCCAGAAGTGCAGACAATTCAATAGAAAATGAGCACTCTTCCACAAATGGTGCTAAAACAACTGCATATCCACCTACAGAAAAAGAACCTCCGTTTGTGTCTCACATCCTATTAAAATTTAACTTGAAATGGTTTTTGATAAAACCTGAAACTACAGAACTTCTAGTGAAAACCCGCATGACCTTGGGTTAAGCAGATATTATAGATACAACACCAAAAACATATAGTCTCCAAGAAGAGAAAACATGAACCCTACCAATATTAAAAACTTCTGCTCTGCAAGACACTGGAGAATGAAAAGGCAAGCCAGACTGGGAGCATTTATAAAGCATGTATCTGACAGAATACATAGCTCTCAGAATTGAGCAACAACCCATAAAAACAAATAAGCACACGAAAAATGCTAAGCATCGTCTGTAATTACAGAAATGCAACTTAAAACCACAGTGAGTTACCTGCCACTACACACCTGACAGAAAGACTAAAATCTAAAAGGCTGCCCGTTCAGTGCTGGCCAGGATATCGTGGAATTAGAGTCCTCAGACACTGCTGGTGGGGACGAAAAGTGGTGCGGCCACCTCGGAAACATCGGTCATCTCTTTAGAAGCGTTATTTGTAATAGCCAAAAGCTGGAGACCAACCACATGTCCACCAACAGGTGGAAGGATAAACAAAGTGTGGTGTACTTACAGAACAGCACTACTCAGCAGTTAAAATAATAAAGCACATATTGCATGATTTGATTTACATAAAAACTCTACAGAACGCATCTAATCTTCAGTGACAGAAAGCAGTTAATGTATTTCTGAGGGCAGAAGAGGTGGGAGAGTGGGCAGAAGAGAGAACTGCAAGGGGGCCTGAGTGGACTCTGAGGGGAAGCGGATACGTTCTTGATTGTGGTGACCGTTTCGTGGGTGTAAACGATGCCACAAATTACTGCGTTGTGCATCTGACATGTGGAGTTTATTGTATGTCAATTTATTGCAATAAAGTTGTTTTGTTTTGTTTAACCCACCAATAAAATAGACTGAAAAGATGAAAGGTCATCTCGGGAAGAGATAGGATGGAAACCGCACAGGGAAAAAAAAGTCAGCCCTGGCTGGTGTGCCTCAGTGGATTGAGTGCCAGCCTGCGAACCAACGGGTCCCGGTTCGATTCCCAGTCAGGGCATGTGCCTGGATCGCAGGCCAGGTCCCCAGGAGGGGGCACAAGAGAAGCAACCACACATTTGTTTTTCTCTCCCTCCCTTCCTTTCTCTACACAAAAGGGTGATACAAAATGTTAAATGTGAATTCTGAGTACATGGTATTTAAATGGCATCTTCTTACTCTATTTTAATTACTTGTGAAAAACACTAAGGAAAAATAAACAAGGGTTTGTGTGTACTAACATGAATATGAATTACTGTACATTTTGTTGCAAGATTAAGGTACATATTGAAACACTGGAAATGTGTTGTACTACTTGAGAAAAACAAATGTCTTCCCAGAACCTAAGAAATGCTCACACAGAAGCCGCGTCTGTGCTCAGAGAAGGAGCAGGATCGCCGCCACTGGGCCTGCCGCTCAATCTGTCTTCTAACTCTTCACATTCCCCACCTGTCACCTCCCTTCAAAATCCTTTCTGACAGCTCCTTGGAGCAACGGTTGATTCTAGGACAGGACAGAAAAATACAAGATGAGCCTGAAGCACCTGGTAAAGAAAGAAAATGTTAAAAAAAAAAAACAAACGGGCATAGAGGAGCACAATCATCAAAAGGGCATAAGAGACCTGACCGGGGTGGCTCGAGACAGTCGGCTGTCAAGTGGGTTGGGTGTCGTTCTGGCCACTGGTCTGATTCCCAGTCTGGGCATGTGCCTGGGTTGCAGGTTCAGTCCCTGGTAGAGGCACATATGATGGGCACCTGATCAATGTTTCTCTCTCTCTATTTCTCCCTCCCTGCCCCCTTCTCTCTAAAAATAAATAAAAAATCTTTTAAAAAACAGAGGGGGGAACAAGAGCCAAAACTGGAACTTGACCAATAAAGTAAGTAAAAAAGCAAAAATAAATTCAGGGTAACACTGGATTATAACCCAAAGAATAAAATAGCCACGAAAAAAAAAAAAATCAGTGGGTAAGAAAATAAAGTCATAATAAAAAGTAAATAAATGGGGGAGCAGAAACAACTCTTCCTCACTGCAAATGCAGAAAGGAGGGAAATAAAGAATCACCATTAGAACATGCTCTAGCTGCAGGCAAGACCCACTAATAAATGTTAAAATTAAGGGGGTAAACTTTAGAGAAACAGAATATTTGCACAGCTTCAAGGTGTCTAGGAAAACACAGTGGCAGCCTTAGTGCATGTCCACCAATTCACAGATTCTCCTCACTCTTAGTGACTAGCTTCTAATGAAAAGAATACATGAAGGGGACAACTTCTACCCTGGTGGACACCACCTTCATGAAGTGCTCAAGGGTAAAGTCAACCAGCAATGATATTGTGTACCCCTGCTGTAATAAGGATACGTCACCCGTCACCCCTGTGGTATTCTTCCCCCAAACCCATAAGCTCAGTCTACTCCTAACACCAGACACACCCAAACTGAGATCTGAAGTGTCCGGGCCATAAAGACAGAGGAAGGACAGGAACTGTCCCAGACCAGAGAAGAAACACGAGGGAGATGTGAGGGCTGAGTGCGGTGTGGTACCCTGCACTGGACCTGGGAAAGAGGACATTAGTGGAATAGGTAAAACCCAATTCAGACCAATCACTTAATAGTATTCTATCAAGGTCGATTTCTTAGTTTTGATAAATACACAATAGTCAAGGGAGATGTCAACATTAGGGAAGTGGGGTGAAAGCTATATAGGATGTCCCTGCATTTCAACTCCTTTATAAATCTAAAACTTATCTCAAAAACAAGTTTTCCCAAAAGATAGAAACTTCAAGACAGAAGTTAGAAAACAACAATTCACAAGTCTTTTCTTGGTTTTTAGCATCTCTTTCCCACTCCAAAACAAAAAATTAGCCCAGGCTGGGTAGCTCAATTGGTTAGAGTACCATCGCAATGCACCAAGGCTGCGGGTTCATTCCCCAGCCAGAGCACATGCAAGAACCAATCAGCGAGGGCATGAATAAGTAGCACAACAAAAATCAATCTCTCTCTCTCTCTCTCCAGTCGATTTTAAAGTCAGCTGGGTTTATAATTAAGCAACAATCTGCTCTTTCTCATCAGGACAAAAAACCACTATGAAATTCTTAAAAACGTAATTTCCTGTGCCTCAGATCTCACACTGCACAGGTGGCCACACTCCAGGCAGCCCTGAGACCTCATGGTGCACGAAAACGGGGTGTGCTTGAGGCACAGCCTAGGACGGGGGGTCACATTCGCGCCTTCCGGATCCAGAATTCTTCAGTGTTTTTGAATAGCTGGCATATATCTAACTACAGTTTCCTACTAGGCACACAACAGGCTCTAAGAAATAGTTCAGACAACTATTTGGAGATCAGATTATCAGTTCTCTTTTAAGAAAAAACATGAGAACACCTAAAATGTGTGACAGCACTTTTAACAGATATAAAGGGCCATACAAATATAAAATAATGCTGTTCTACGGCCACTTAAGTTAACAGCCACCAAGGATGACCTCCCTACAAAATGTGTCCCATCCAGGGAGCCAGCCTTCTTTCTCTGAATCATCTAATATTTACTCTTCATTAAATACCTGAAATATCACACACAGCTAGGTAAAGAGATGGGCCAGAGGACCCGAGGGGAAGTCTATCACATAAAGACCCTATTTACCAGGGCCACAGCCGGTGAAACTATTTCACAGTTACTTTCCGTTTATAAAACCCACTCTTCATGTATCAATTACTAGGAGCTCTTCACCATCATCACCCCGCTTGTCATTTAGCTTTCCCAATCGAGGCCACACAAGGTGTCCAAGAATACGTAACACAAAACAAAAAAGTATATACTTAAACAGAAAGTTTATTTTTGAGATTTAAAACCATAGACCTAGTTAACTGCCACAGTGTGATCACCAACTACAAGGGAGATTACAGTTGCTGAGTCTAAATTTAACTCCAAGGCTGGAAGGGCAGTACTGCACTAAAGGTTTCTGCTCACTGGATGTTAACCGCCTGGGGAGGCGGGGGAAGTGGAATGGAGGGGTAGTTTTTTTTTTAACCCACCTACTCTGAGAATTATCTCCCTCTGTTAAGGTCAATCAAGTTTCGTCCAAAGCAGTCTTAAAGCACAATTAAATGAACATAGAATGCATATATAAATTCTGAAATGTCCCTGCAGTTTTTAAATACTATTTTAAAAAATACTATTTTTTTAAAAAATTATTTGTTGAAAGGTCAAGTGGGTAATTTGATTAACCTGGCAAAAAGAAACTTGGTTTAGGTAACAAATTAAGCTTTATATTAAAGTTCATCTTTTATTTAAACATTGCCCCTCCTGGGAACCATATACAATTCACAAACCTATAAAAATTTAAAACGAACTTCTGCCCTTTATTTTCTATGCAAAGTACTAAAACAAGTTAAAGTAAAAAAATAGAATAAAATAATGTAAATTACAAAAACTGCTGCAAAGTAGGTCACCAACAAACATTACCAAATCTCCCGATTGTTTCCTTAGCAGACTGTCAGCTGAGAACAGCAAAGTGAATTAAATAAGGAACAAAGAACTACCTACTTTTCCCCCAGTTAAGAGGTACGAAAGCTTAGACTGAAGGGATTTAACAACAAAAGTAACCTCTGACTTGGCTGAGAATCAGGGTGGCACCCAAGTCTCGTATTAGCATAATTTTTAATTCATTTGTTCTTGATAAATGAACACAGGACAGAACAGCTAGGCTACCAATTGGTGAAACAGCAGTTTCCACCTTCCTGCCCAACTGATAACCACTTGCCTGAAGCCAAGAACTGTTCTTTTTTAAGTATTTGAAGGGAAAAGTAACAAAATTTTCCCTCCATTAATGCATTAAAACGATTTCATTGATATGTTACCTCAAGCAATAAAATCAGTTAGACTCTAACACTTTAGTGTAGATCATCAGAGTATGTTAACATCTGATAACTTAAAATGCTAATTCAATAGTTAATCGGTAAAGGCAAGTAAGTGGACTTGCTACAGAAAGGCAAGTTCCAGGGAAAACAATGTTATCTTCTAAAGCAATCTGTTATTTATGGTAACACTGACATAGGTACAACTTGTCAATACAAAATTTCATTCATGTATCTATTGCTACTTTCTGTTCAGAAACACCTGAAAGTTTTGGGTAAAAGGAAACACAAATATTAAGTTTCCTCAGTTTTTAAATTTACTTACGAGGATTGAGGATTAAATCGTGTGTTCTCTCTGACTGCAAAAGTCAAGACCAATCCCCAAAAGTGTCTGTACAAAATAATTTTTTTTTAAAAAAAAGGCTGAAAGCCATTCCAATCAAATTTAATTCGGAAGGATTAGTCTCAAAACTTTTATTGCAGTTTTATCTCAAATAGAGACGCCTCCAATGTAAGTATGACTTGGCCCAGCAACACACGGACACGCAACATTTCATTAAGCCAGGGAGTATAAGGATTTCAAAAAACTAAAATATAACTCTACTAGAAAAATATAAACTCAAGTCTTTGCAAGTGTCTTCTATGTTTACACAGGAGCCTCACAGTAAATGCTAAACAATGAACTAAAATGCAGACAGCCTGTCATCCACAGAAGACCAACTACCTGGGCAAGGGTAAGATTTCCAACACACCTCACCTGCCCGCAGTTCACCTAGCACAAGCTCCAGAGGGGTGAAATGTACACTGTAACTGAGCACCCTCCTTTCTTTCCATTCCAATTTCAAATTTTAACCTATACATGCTGGCGAGATCTGAAAGTCATCGCTCTGAACCTCATTTTCTCCCAATACAGAACGAGGAAGTTAAATGATGTTCTCAAAGGTCTTTCTCAAAAATCTGCTCCAATTTTTTAAAAAAGAGAGAGAAAAACGATCCAGGGCTGAGTATCAGAGCCTAACTTCCTGCTGGTGGGAATTGCCCATCATCATGCTTTGGGTTTCAAATCTGACAGGGAACGCTGTCCATGTTCACTTGCCCTTACTTCATTTTATTCTATACTTTTCCAAAAAGCTTTTAGGGCAGCACATCCATCAGCCTGCTGTGTGAATGAATACATGTAGAAAGGAAGCACAAATGCTTTCTTTTCCTTTGTCTTTAAGCCCAAGTCCAACCCTGGTCTCCCTGGAAGCCCAGAACTGGCTCAAGTACAAACGCCGCTGCAAGCCTGCAGCGGTTGGACTTCGAGGCTGGTGCGGTCCCCAGGGATTACTATTGCCCCGGGGCCACACAGAGCGCAGGAACAAAGGAAAAAATGCTCTCGATACCTAGGAGTCAGGCGACCTGGATTCAAATACCTGCCCCTTATCGTCCGCATTCCTTTGACCATGTCACTTCATCTCTGGGCCTCCGAGTCTGCTGTAAAATGAAGAAAATCATCGAACCTACCTCATCAGTCATTGTGGGAGTAAATGAGAGGCACACAAGTTGTTCAACACAGTGCCGGGCACACAATGAGGGCTTAGAAAAAGTGTTAGTTGTTAGCACTTACTACCCATGCACCCGTTGCTCCCCCTGGACTCCGTGTAAAACCAAAGACCAGCACTTCTGCTTCCCGGGTCGAAAAATCCTCATTGCACTTTCGGGTCGTTCCCACCCCTAAATAAAAGCCTCCTATGGCCCAGGCCAAGCTGGACCACCTTGCCAGTGGAGGAAAGACTCTGCGGGCGCGTGGGGAGGCAGGCGGGAAATGCTGGCTGGCCGGCCGCACAGGGCCCCAGGCCCCCCCGAGCTCGCCCTGGAGCCCGGGCGGCGGCCGCGGCTCACTCTCGCCCCGCGTGGCAGTTGGGCGCGGCACGTGCACGCGGCGGACACGGCCACGCGCGCTGGCTGTGGGGGGGGGGGCGGGGGACGGAGAGCCTCCGCGCGCCCGTGCGCCCGCCTGCGGCCGTTAAAAGGGGGCACGCCTAGCGCGAGCGCTACCTCTGTCTTCTCCCTCCCACAGCCGCTGCAGCTGGTACTTGACCCCAGGGCGCCCACACCCCGGCGTACCTGCGCGGCTGAGCGGGAAAGGAACAGGCTTTGCTCCACAGCTCGGAGGAAAGAAAAACACCCTCACGCAACTGCGCCCGCACACACGCGTGCTCCGTCGCCGGTCTATATAACTGCGACTCAGCCTAACTTGTTGCTACCAGGTCGGGCAGGCTGATGACCAATCCCAACTGCGTCCTCTGGGCTCCTCGAGCAGCAATTGGGTGTTGACTCAGGATGAAGGCGTGACTCTTGATTGGCTTTGACTCATGCCTATGAGACTATGAAGATCTCGTTTCCCTAGTAACGGATTGACACAGAGAGAGGCCAATTACTTAAAATTATAGTGGGAAGGTGGGTGGGAAGTTCTTTGACCGATACCAATATTAGCCAATAAATGCGTGGAGCTGCTCCCATTTGTTAAAACGGCCCCCCCTGGGCGGAGATCCATTTTCTAATACAGGAGCGGTTGCTCCACAAGGTGGGGCCCGTGTACTTTGGGGAAGTAAACCCCAAGCAACTAGGAGGTGGGAGCCAGGGAGGCCAAGGAAGCCCTCGGCCAATCGCAACGCGGAAGGAGCTGATTGACGCGGGGGTTGGGCTGCACCAAGGAGACCGAGCTCCTGGGCCCCGTGCTTCTTAGGCGGTTCTGTGGCTCTCCAGTCTAGGGTTGTGTCCTTTCTCCTTTCTTTTCCTCACTTGTTGGCTCCGACTCCTGAGGCATCTCTCCCTCCTTTTCCGCAGATTTGCACCGCAGTAACCAAGTGGTAAAGTTTCCCGTTGTTTGTTTCTCTTACAACAACTTATTTCCATGCCTAAGGGCACTTGCTGGCTCTCACCATTAGTCAGCACTATCGTTGGACAGCTATTAAGGGAAGCCAAAGGAGAAGATAACTCCCATCGTATACCTAAGATCTTGTAAAAAGTCACACGTGAAAACTGCTGTTGAGTGGGAGAACACAAATTGCCCTGCTGTTTTTGGCAAGTGCTGCTGCAGGTCAGCCCGAAGGTCGGCTCGTGGGTGTTCACTGAGGTCCTTCCTTTTTTGCTGTTGCCGAGGGACCGTAGTTTTTAAATTCTCTGATCTGCTTGGGCCTCGAACATCCTGTGCGTCACCACCATTGTCGTTCAGTTTTCTAACCGCTGTGGGTGTGGGGGTTTATTTCTCCGGGTCATTCCATCTTTAAAAGGTGACTTGTCGGATTCCTGTAGGGACATCCCGAAGATTTCCAGAAACAGTTCAGTGGCAAAGTGGCCCTCCAGCCGCAGAGATCTGGTCCAGTCCACATCTCTAAGTGTATTGCTGGGCCCTCTGTTGGTGACCAAAAGCATTTTCTAAGGAAATACAAAGACACACCTGGGGTCCCTTCTCATTCCAGGCTTGTGACCTTGCGGGAAAGGCTCCCTTTAAGTTTTTTGCAGAGAAATTTAGAAATGAAGCACGTGGAGCGTCTCTTTTGCGACAGAAAGGGTCGTGGGCAGCTGCTTGGTGGCATTCAGGCTCGTCCCCATTCGCCTCCCAGCCCAGGCCTGGCCCCAGGAGCGACGTGAGAGGGCCCCTCTGCTCACTCCTCCTCCCCCACCTGCCCGTGCCTCTGTCCGCCAGCGTCCCGCTCTTTCATCATTTGTTATGAGTTCCAAGGGCTGGAATCAGGGATGATCAAGACGCTGTCCCTGCTCGCCGTCACTCATTCAACAGACCAGAGCGCTGCCCTTGGCCAGAAGGTCCCCAAACCCGGGAACAGGTGTTTGTGGCTATGAAGACACCTGAGGGAACTGAGCCCAGAGGAGAGAAGCTGCTGAAGTTTTTCTGGAGTAAGGAACCTCCGGTGCAGGATCGTGCTAGCCATGCTAAGGAAGTTGGAATTTCTTCCCAGCAGTGGAGAGCTCCTGGAAGATTTCTATTTGCACTCACAAGGTGACTCCCAATTGAACCACTAATGAGAGCAAATTGGCAAAACTTTAAATCCACAGATTGGTAATTTAATCCAAGAAGCCTTTGATAGGGGTTTTGCCCCTAAGAGACATATGACCTAATCACAACTGGGTAGAGGTCAGGGATGCATAGGAGAGCCCCCCATGACAAACAATTATCTGGCCAAAAAGTTGGTGGGGAAACCCTGGTCTGGTTGTCTCAGTCATCTCAGGGGGAGTCCCACCCAGCCACCTACTGGGCATTTCACTATTAAGCAAAACCAGCAATTCTTCCTGTGCAGTATTTCACCCTCCTCTTCCTGCCATACTCCTCAGATTCAGGGAATCAGAGTGGAAAGACATGGGTACGACCCCAGAAAATAGAATTTAGTCAGGGGGAGTGGAAGGTTGGCAGAAAAGATTATGATCCTAAGGACATTATCTGGATCAGTTTCCCAAACATAGGTAATCATTCATGAAGGGTGATTAAAAATACAGGTATGTGCCTATATATAGCTTAAACTCTCACCTGTGAACAAAGACCTAATATAATAATATTCACTGTAGCACTGCTTATAATAGAGACAGGCAACGACCCAGCCGTCAGCTATATGGGACTGGTTAGATATAATACTGCAACAGTGCTCACTTACAGTGGACTGTCACGTAACCATAGAGGCAATGAGGCAGATTTACGTGGACAGTTAGAGAGCAATCTCCAAGAAATACCGATAAATAAAGAAAGCAAAGTGCAGAATTATGGGAAGAGTAAAAAAGGGGGAGGGATACCTTAGGGCAATTATTTCTATTAAGATATAGTGTATTATGGGGCAGACTTCCAGTCAAGATGGCAGCATAGGCAGACCTGGCTTGCCTCCTCCCACAACCACATCAAAATTACAACTAAAATGTAGGACAGCCGTCACTCAGACCCATCAAAAATTGAGTTGAATGGAATTCTGACAACTATGGAATTAAAGAAACCACATCCATCCCGACTGGTAGGAGCAGTGCAGACACAGAACAGTCCGGTCCCACATCCACATGTGGTAGACAACAATTCTGGAAGGATATTTTGGGAGCAAGGAGTCCCAGCCCAGGGTTCCAGTGTCAGGAACATAAGTGCCCCCAATTACTGCCTGTAAAAACCAGCAGGGATTGAGTCAGTGAAAGATACTGCTGGAGCCCCAAGCAGCTCCTCTTAAAGAACCCACACACAGACTCACCTCCTCAGACTCAGTCCCTCTGAGTTCCAGCACCTGGGTGGCAGCTTGAAAGTCACCAGTGGCATACAGGGAGAAACTGAAGTGTCTGGCATCAGGGACAGCAGAGACCATTGTCCCTTTTCAAAACCCTCCTCCCACAGAGCCGGCAGGCTGGTGCCATATATGAGACTCAATCAACCTGGCTAACACTCTTTCCCCAGCCCTGGAGATCCCCTAAGATTCCACCCAAACCAACTTTGCTTTTCCATGTGAATGGCTGGTCTTGGCTTGTGCCTTATAACTTCCTAAATCCTATCAAACAAGCAACAGCTGGCCTCAGTGAGCCTCAGGCCCAGCACTAACAGCAGCCAGCCTAGATTCACAGCTTGGCTTCACCTGGGAATCTCCAAGCCCAACACAAGTAGCAGTCATCTCAGATTGCTGTATAGCTCATGCAGGGTGTGCAGGGCAAAACACAGGTTGGGGCTGCTCTTGGCCTCCACTACCCAGGAAACCCCAGAATCTAAGCACCCAGTGCGCAGCTACAGGACACCACCACCCTGCCCCTGCACAGCTGATCCTCCTTGGAGGGAAGAGGGTTGTGGTCAGTGGTCACAGCCAGTGCTAGCAGCTGAATGACCTGGGTAAATCCCTCTCATTGACCTGCCAAGGGCAATCAAGTTTCAACTACAAGAGAAGAGTGTATCCAACCCACATGAAGGGTGCACCTTGAGTACCCAGCTTGGATGATAGGTGAGGCTGTGCTACTGGACCCTACAGGGCACTTACTACATTAGGCCACACAACCAACACACGGAGTCAAAGCAGCTCTATCAATATGTAGAAACACAGGGAGGCTGCCAAAATGAGAAGACAAAGAAACATGGCCCAAATGAAAGAACGCTTTGAAACTCCAGAAAAAGAGCTAAATAAAATGGAGATTAGCAATCTATCAATGAAGAGTTCAAAACACTGTTTATAAGGATGTTCAAGCAACTTAGTGAGGACCTCAGCAGCATAAAAAAGATCCAGTCAGAAACAAAGGATAGACTAATTGAAATAAAAAACAATTTTTAGGGAAACAACAGTAGAGTGGATGAAGCTGAGAATCAAACCAATGATTTGGAACACAAGGGAGAAAAAAACAACCAATCAGAACAACAAGAAAGAAAAAGGAGTCCCGCAAAATGAGGACAGTATTAGCAGCCTCGGGGACAACTTCAAGAGGTTTCATTCTGTACATTCTGTGCATTGTAGGGGTGCCAGAAGGAGAAGAGATAAAGCAAGAAATTGGAAATTTATTTGGAAAAAATAGTGAAAGAAAACTTCCCTAATTTGGTGATGGAAATAGAAATGCAAGTCCAGGAAGCACAGAGAGTCCCAAACAAGATGGATGCAAAGAGGCCCATCCAAGACATGTCATAATTAAAAATGTTAAAGATAAAGAGAGAATCTTAAAAGCAGCAAGAAAAAGGAAGTTTGTCACTTACAGGGGAGTTCCCATGAGACTGTCAGCTGATTTCTCAAAAGAAACTTTGCAGGCTAGAAGGGATTGGCAAGAAATATTCAAAGTCATGAAATGCAGAGACCTACAGCCAAGATTGTTCTACCCAGCAAAGATATCATTTAGAATCAAAGGGCAGACAGCTTCCCAGACAAGAAAAAGCAAAAGGAGTTTATCTCCAAACCATTATTATATGAAATGTTAAAGGGACTTGTATAAGAAAATTAATGGTTGCCAGATGGGAGGGACATGTGAGGGAATGGGTGAAGAGGTGAGGGGATTAAGAAGTACAAATAGGTAGTCACAGAATAGGCATGGGGACATAAAGTACAGTACAGGAAATGGAGTAGCCAAAAAAAATACACATGACCCATGGACATGAACAATGGTGGGGGGATTGCCTGAGGGTGTGGGGGTTGCCAGATGGAGGGGAGCAAAGGGGGAAAAATCAGGACACCTGTAATAGCATAATCAATAAAATGTAATTTTAAAAAAGATATACTGTGTTGCTATAGTTATCTGAACACATTCCTGTATGGTTTGGGTGTACATCCACTGGTTATGTCTGGAAGGAGTCACAAGAAACTGTTAATGATTCCTAACAGGGAGCTGAACTTGGGCCAGCCAGAGTAGGAGAGAGGCTTAGTTTTCATTCTGTACTCTTTGATACTGTATGACTTTTTAAACAAAATTCAATGTTAAATACAGACTTTAATAGTTATATTCATACAGTAGGCATTTAGACAGATATGTGAGCAGAGTAAGAACCATAGACCAGGTACAGAAGGTCACAGGGCAGAAAGACCCGGGTGTCTACCCACAGTCAATTGTAGGCTGGGACCTCAGCCCTGAGCACATCACTGGTCATGAGGCTTAGACCCCCTGAAATTTCACATCGCCGGTTACGTGGCCGGACCCTCCTCTGACCTTCCTCCTCCGGCATGTCACTAGTCATGTGGAAGACCCCCGCAGAGGAGGAACGAGGCAGGCCAGAGAATGCCTCCTACATCTGCCACACAGCCCCGTGCATGACCACTTTCTTAAGCATTAAGCCCTCAGGACAATGAGGTTCTGAGTCCCAGCAAATAATCATTAAAATAAAAGATTGTATTTATTTATTTATATTTAGAAAAATGGTGAAGGGAGGGAGAAAGAGAGAGAGAAACATCGATCAGTTTGCCTCTCACACATCTGGGTCTGGCCTGCAACCCAGGCATGTGCCTGGTTGACTGGGAATCAAACTGGTGACCTTTCAGTTTGTGGGTCAACCCCCAATCCACTGAGCCACCCCACTCAGGGACCATCAAATAATCTTAAGAATACCACAGAGACAGAGTTTTCTTCAAACTAGAGATAACATCTAGGCCTCAGTTGCATTTCAGCTCCAGGCCCAGAAAAGCAGCAAAGGCAGATAGGACCAGCTTCAAGGACTAATGACCCGGGCCCTGGCACCAGTCAGTGGAGACAAGGACCCTGAGGAGACACACCTGGAAGGCTGACGGCTGTTCCTTGGAGATGCGATCCTGAGGCGGCCAGATAAAAGTCTCTGAGACCTAGGACCCAGTTCTCCCTCATTCTCTCTCTCGCCTGAGGCTTTCCCCTCTCCTTCCCCCAAGTGGGCACCTTTCCTGAGCTCCAAGGGCCCTCCTTCTGCCTCTGTAAATTGTTTCCTGAGTCCGTGCAGCCCAGCCGGCTCCTTTCTTCTACCTCGGTGACCTTCTAAATAAAACTTTGCCTGTAGTCGAGTCTTGAATATGAGTTTTTTCTCAGCCAAAACTCAAGGACTGAAGGCTAACATCTGGTGCTGTTTGCCATTAACAATATGAAGAACTACAAATATGGCAGCTTTGGTCTTTAATACAGGATGAAATTCTATATTGCCCCTTCAGATATGCAAGGGGTTTTGAAAATGAGGCAGATTTTAATCTGCCTTCTCCTCATACTGCTAACTTCTTTTCCTTTTGCCCCTTACTACACAAAAACCATACAAAGATCCTAAAACACCCTTCATTGGCTTAGAAAAGCACGCTTCCCTTGGCATTGACTGCAAGGTCGGCACGCCCTCAAAGTCTGTGGAGTGCTGACCACGCCCCAGGTGCCTTGCTAATGTTCTCTACAAAGATGACCTCATTTAATGCTCATAACAACCCTATTTCCCATTTCTCAGAAACAGGCTCAGAGAGGTTAAACAACTTGCCCAAGGTCACACAGCTAGAGCTAGGAGCTAGAGCTCCCTGACTTCAAGTCCAGGTTCTTTTACCCACTGCCCAAGGAAGGAGGATATAGCCCCAAGTAGGGAAAGGGGCATGCCTTCCTCAGAAACCCCTGAGAACCTGGGACTTTCTTTCATTCTCTCAGGTGTGCCACCAAATAATGCTGTATAGACAGATTTCCAGGTACTTCGAGAGTTTTGGCGTCCATGGCAAATTGTGGCACTCTGCAGCCGAAGTTCTTTACAAGAGGATTTTTGTAGCATACTCTATACACTCTCTACACAGACCTAGGAGTCTTCATTTGCTGTGGCTTAGAAGAGGGACGACAACATTTGAAGTCCAAATAAATCAGCATGTATCAAACAACTACTATGTGCCAGGCATGGTGCCAGGCATAGTTTTTCCGTTTCTCCTCAGGGAAACGCTGAAGCATAAGGTGGGCAAAAGTAAGTTTACAGCCGTGAGCATGTGAAACACAGAGTTTATTCTCGTATTACTATTTATTAATTATTGCATTATTTCCCATTCAAACAACTGTAAACCTACTTTTGACCCACCCTGTACTAACTCAATTTTACAGAAGTACCAACTATGGCTCCAAAAAGTTAAGTGACTGTCCCAAGGTCACATAGCTTGAAAGTGACAGAGCTGGTATTCAAAATCAGGTTAATATCGCTCTAAATCCAAAGCCCGGCAAAGAAGAATGGAACTATTATATATATATAAAATATAATGTATATATGTATATGTGCATAATGCATACGTTATGTGTGTACATATAGCTATTTTTATATGCATGTAAAATGTAATGTATATATAAAATATATGTATATATATTAGCTTATCTGAACCTCAAACAGCTCATTTCAACAGATGGGGAAACCAAGGCACCAAAACATTAAAACACTGCTCAGTCATCAAATCATGAAAAATAATTACTTGCTAATACCAAATGTCAGGAAAAGCATGGGAAAACCCTCTCCTACACCGCCAGCAGAAAACATAAACTGGAATAGCCTTTCTGAGGGAGGAGGCAGCAGCTACAATGGCCTTTCTGTGCAAAGCTGAGCCCAGGCACCTGCTAAATGATCACTCCAGTAGGTGGGGTCCAGAGGCAGGGCGCACGCGGAAGAAGGCACTGACCGCTGTGGGCAAGCTCACCATCTGCACACGGCAACGGTCCACACGCGCCTGTCCTCACCACGGCACTGTCGGCCAGCAGGGCCCAGCCCCCAGGCCCGGGGCTTGGTGATGACAAGGCTGGTCCAAGTTCACAAGACTCGTGATGAGACTGCTGGTAGTCTGGGACTCAGAACTCCCGAACTCTTTTTTACCCCTGCTGTGGTTCTTTCTTAATATTCATTATAGAAAATATGGCAAAGAAAAGCGGAAAAGGAGAAATTTAAAAATTACCTATAAACTTGGAATGGTCGGGGGCAGTATACACAGATCTGAAGAAGCAAAAGTGTGGATGGTAAGGCTTAGGCAATGTGGCTACATCACAACTGAGAATGAGTCAGGAATTCCACTAGGGGTTTAGTCTTCGTAAAATTTTAAGCAAAGATGTATGTATATAAACTGTCATTATATCATCCTGAACATTAAAAGACTGGAAGCAACCTATATCTCTGTCAGTGGGGGACTGTATCTAGAATGTGTCAGGGGCAAGTGACAGGAAGTCCGAGTAGCAGTGGCTGAAATAGAGAGGGGATTACCTTTCCCACATAGCAAGTCTGGAGGCAAGCTCCGGCTGGCGCTGGCTCAGTGAGCACCACCAGGACCAGCCTCTCTAAGTCCCTTGGCATTTCCCTCATAGTCTCAAGAAAGTGCACTTGCGCTCTAGATGTACCATCAGTATTCTAGGCCGCGGTATCTGTTCTCTTTTATGAGAAGAGCAAGAGCTTTCCCGAAAGGCTCCTAGCAGACCTCTGCTTTGAACTTATCATTCAGAGCTATATTGTGTGGGCAAAATGGCTGCAAGGGAACATGAGAAAGCAAGTATTTAGGGATCCAGCCTACACTATAGTACCAAGAGTAAAAAGATTGGGAATGAGTGTAGGATTAGCCAACCAATGGTTTCTGCCATAGGGGCTGGTTAAATAAGCTGTGGAACAACTGAATGATGTAGCACTATGTAGCCAAGATAGAAAGCTAGAACACCTAAAAAGCATCCCCCACCCCCACCCCACCTCTGCCCCTAGGCTGAGATCCAGGCTCGGTCCACTGAATGCCCTGCTGGTGGAACTTGCTAGAAATCCACCCTCATGGCTGGAAAACGACCTGCTAGGATTATGAAAAAAGCTATTCACAGAAAGAGGCATCTCCCTGCAGGCACTCTGCTATGAAAGCACACAACGGGGGGCTAGATACTGGGGGTGCTGCTGGCTGCTAGGTGCTGCTGGTCCCTGAGCACAGCAGGAGCCTGGTGCTGGAGAAGCCATCCTCAGAAGCCGCGCATGGGGCAATCACACATGCTGCAAGGGCCTGAGTGAGCACAGTAGAATCAAGATGGAAAAACTTTTCCCTTTTCAGTGTCTCTACAGAGCCTCTACGGAGGAAGCTTACCATCTTGCCAGTGGGCAAAGGAAGAAATATTTAAAGGGTCTGGATCCAGCCTCGGCTGCTGGGACTCAGTGGGTTGAGTGCTGGCCTGTGAACCAAAGTGTCACTGGTTCGATTCCCAGTCAGGACACATGCCTGGGTTGAGGACCAGGTCCCCAGTTGGGGGCACGTTAGAGGCAACCACACATTGATGTTTCCCTCCCTCTCTCACTGTCCCTCCCTTTCCCTCTCTAAAAATAAATAAATAAAATCTTTAAAAAATATATAAAGAGTCCAGATTCTTTTTCACAGAGCAGGCAAAAAGGATGAATTGGACCCGAGAGACAATGACCAGCAGTTTCTCAAAAAAGGTTTCATGTATTTAGACTATAGTTTTCCTTAACCAGTGGTTCCCCAAACCAGGAAGAGGAGGGGGACTAAAAGTATGCCTTGAAATTAAGAAGCAATGTATAGAGGGTGAGGTCTAGAAATCTGAGGGGTTTTATTTATTCATTTATTTTTAGAGAGGGAGAAAGAGAGGGAGACAAACATCAATGTGTGGTTGCCTCGCACACGCCCCCAATTGGGGACCCAGCCCACACCCCAGGCATGTGCCCTGACCTGAAATCAAACCAGGAACCCAGGCCGGCACTGAGCCACACCAGTCAGGGCTAGAAATCTGAGCTTTTAATAAGTTCTCCAAGCATTCTGTTGATGGAGAGATCTTTGGAACTGCTCAGACTGAGCCCCTTTGGCAGAATCCTTGGATATTCCAAGGACAGAACCACCCTGGTACTTCGTGTGTACAGAGGGGTGTCTGTGTGTGTGTCTGAAACCCCAAACGCTGGCACGCCTGTTTCTCTGGAACTGTCCTGGGCCATCTCTGCCTCCATCTGTCTTCACCTGTGGCTGTGGGGCTCATGCCTCTGTGGTTTCATTTTTCCATCTCCTTCTGTGCCTGCCTCTCAGTCTGAATATCTCCTCCTCTCAAGCCATGCTCACTCTTGCCTTCTGACATTTATACCTGCTATTCTGTCTACCTCCCTCCTTGCCAAATTGCTCATCTTCCTTCAACATGTAGGGGTTCATAATGAGTCGCCCCAAGATGAACCTCTGTGACTTGTGGATTATTTTGAGCTAAAGGCAACTGAGTTCCATTGCACTCAAGAGAAAGTTCTGCACTCCCCTTCCCAACTACTAGAAGAATTTAAATCAGGGGACTTGCCCATAAGGTTTATCACCAGAAATAACTTTCTAGGACCTATGTGTCAGGGCGAGCTTCTAATTACTGAACTTCTGCCCTTCGCATTCTGAGAATGACCTTCCTTCCCTCCAAAGCCCCAAGCACCCTACCTCATCCTTAGCTCACAATGTGATATATTTATTTCCCCTTTCTAACTCAGAACCTCTCATGTACCTGGGGTCTCTCATTCATTTACGTGGGGTTTCATTCAGGTAAGTTATTAAATTGAATTATTTTCTCTCATTAATCTGTCATGACAATTTAATTATTAGACTAGCAGAAAGAACCTTGGAAGGTAGAGGAAAGTTTCTTTCTCCTCCAGCATCAGATAAACTTGTATGCTTCTCCTTAACTCATTTACTACCTCGGGCAATAATCTCCCCTCTCCCTACACACACACACACACACACACACACACTCTAGTTTGAATTAGAGATCCTCTCTCTGCTCCCATGACACATTTCCTTTAACACTGCAAAATCCTGCAATGCTTCGTTGGCTCCCTACTGGGCTATGTCTTTTCCACTACTGCTTTTGGAGGCCTAGTACAGTTCTGGCTCCTGGTTGGAATTCAGTAAATAGTGACTTAGTAAACACAGCAGGTTGTCCTTTTAGGGAGGGACGGGGTCTGTCCTGTTCACTAAGGGGCCCTTGTATTCCTAAAGGCCCTAACAGGAGCCTGAATGGAAGCCAGCAGTCCACAAAGGGCCGACAGGAGGTAGAGGCTAGCGCTATAGGTTGCACCTCCCCTCCCCCCGCCCCACTCTGATGTGGCTGGTGTCCCGGGCCACGCCCTCCGGAAGAGGGAGGAGCGACCAGGCAGTCCAGCAGCTCCGACTGGCCGGGTGGGGGCGGGGCCTCACTGCGGGCAGGGTGGAGGGGGCGGGGCCTGGCCTGCGGGGCGGCTACCCGGGGTGCGCAAGCCTGGAAACCCAGCGGCTAGAGTGCTCAGAACCTGCAGGAGAGTCGCCGCTGCCGCCCACGATCCCTTCAGTCATGCCGGTAAGTGGCCGCCCCGCCCCCGCCCCTGCCCAGCGCAGGTCTGCGGCCCCCGGCCTGCGCCTCGGCTGCACAGTTGCTTGGCCAGATGTCGCTCTTCCAGGGCTCAGGCCGCGCCGGGAGCTATTGCCCCTTCTCAACCCTCCCCACCCAGCCCCCTGCTTCTGCGAAGCTCCAGAAAGTCGACTACGAAGGGGGTTTTAGATAGGAGTCAGGCTTCGGAACGTCGGAGCCGCTGCAAGGCCTCCGGCGACAAGCCCAGACCTTCCCTGCATAGACGGGGAAACGGAGACCCAGAGCAGGACAGAGAGGAGCCCGCAAGCACACGGGGAGTGGGTGGCGAGTGGGAACTAGGACTCCCAGTTCCTGCCCTTCCGCCTGGTGCGCTTCCGCGGAGCTGGCCTTGAGAGAGGGGAGAGGGTAGCTAGGGCCTTGCGGACCGTGAGGGTTTTCAGAGGTCCGTATATTTCTTCGCGTCCCCTGCCCACTCTGGCCGACTTTCAGGTCAGTGCTGGACAACACTGAATGGAGACAGTGCTTTGCCTCTCACTCTCTGAACCTGAACCCAGGAGACCCGGAGAGGTTCAGGACCTGCCCAACGTCTCCTGTTGCTCAGTGGCAGGGTTTCAGGAGGACAGAGGAGGTCTTCCCCGGTCTTTGCAGCTTACTCAGTCTTAACAGCAAATATCTAGTAGCTCATGGCCTCATTGTGCAGATAAGAAATGAAGGCCTCTTAGCGCACTTTCCTGGTCGGGAGCGCGCCCCCGCCCTTCCCCTACCTCTTCTTCTTCGCCCCACCCACGGTGTATTATCTTCGCCTTTCTCTCTTCTAAGCTCCTAGGGCCCTTCTTTTGCTTCTGTAACTTGTTTCAGAAGCCCAGCTGGCTTGTCTCTGTAACTTTCTAAATAACGTTTCTCTTATAATTTGAAAAAAGAAGAGAGGGAGGAAGGAAGCAAGCAAGCCTTTTGCCAATAAAAAAAAACCCCAAAGCTCATAATTTATGCAAGGTCGAGTTGGATAGTGGATAGGGCCAGGATTAATCCTCTTATCTTCAGATGCCCAGTCTCTCCTGGCCTGGCCACTTGGTAAGTGGACCAAAGTAGTCACTTTGGCTTGGGAGGAAGATTTGATCCCAGCTGCATCCTAGAGATCCTGGTTCGGTGGGTGGTGTTTAGCACTGTCTCCCAGGGTGCCTGGTTCACTGCTCTGCTCCCAGTGAGTGCTCAGAGGTGTCTCCCAGATGCCCTGTGTCTTAGCTTCCTGCCATGGGGAAGCTGACAGATGAGCCAAGGGCCCCCTGGGTCAAGCCACAAACGTCACGGGTGTCATTTCCCTTGGGTCTTACTGGCTGCCTTGGGACAGATCCTCAGACAACACAAAGTATGGACAAGAACCTGGCAGCATCAGCTCCCAGTTGAACCATGCTGCCTGTGGCAGGGTTAGAGGACAGCATCAATCACCCCAGGACTGGGGTAGTGAGGCCACCAGGTTTTTTGGGGGAATGGGGGTGGCCAGCTTGAGGATCACTGTCATCTGTTCACTTCTGGGGATTTAGACAAACAAAAGACCCATCAGAGTGGATAGTCGGTAGGAAGAGGGCACTCGGGGCCACATCTCGAGATGAACAGCTGAAGGAAGGAGGATTTAGCAGAGGGCCTGCCATCAAAACTGAAAGGGGCCCTGGCTGGCGTAGCTCAGTGGATTGAGCGCGGGCTGCGAACCAAAGCATCGTAGGTTCGATTCCCAGTCAGGGCACATGCCTGGGTTGCAGGCCAGGTTCCCAGTGGGGACCACATGAGAGGCAACCACACATTAATGTTTCCCTCTCTCTCCTTCTCCCTCCCTTCCCCTCTCTAAAAATAAATAAATAAAATC
>CM052546.1:17205775-17230330 GCA_028533065.1 Trachops cirrhosus
CCTGGCTGGCGTAGCTCAGTGGATTGAGCGCGGGCTGCGAACCAAAGCATCGTAGGTTCGATTCCCAGTCAGGGCACATGCCTGGGTTGCAGGCCAGGTTCCCAGTGGGGACCACATGAGAGGCAACCACACATTAATGTTTCCCTCTCTCTCCTTCTCCCTCCCTTCCCCTCTCTAAAAATAAATAAATAAAATCTTTTAAAAAAAAAAAAACCTTAAAAAAAAAAAAAAAAAACGGAAAGGGAAGCCTGCCTCCTGAGAGGCTTCTCAAACACCTGCAGTCTCAGAAACCTATTTGAACATCTGCTCCTGCTTGCCAACCCGATGACCTTAAGGAAGCTGCTTTACTTCTCTCTGCCTGGATTTCCTCATCTGTAAAATGGGGATAAAAACTGACCTCCCAGGACTGTTAGTATGGATGGGAAAATGCCAGAGAAATACTCGGCACAGCCACTGGCACAGCTAGTCCACAGGGACGGTGGCTGTTGCAGAGACCAAGGACAAGTAGGGTAGAACTACCGGTGGGCAGACTTCAAACCTCATTTTAACAGGGACTACGGTGGTTATGGGTTCAGGCTTTGGAGACCGTCTGATCTAGGCCCTGCCACTCACTGACTGTGTCACATTGAGTGAGTGACCTGACCTCTGAACCTCAACTTCCTCCCTTGTCAAGAAGGGATAATAATAACTTACTCATGGGTTATTGTAATGATTAACCAGTGTAATGCACAGAGGTGCTTAGGACCAGGTCTGGCACAGAGGAGGCCCTCAGATGTTATTCCTTGTAAACTCCCCTTATTCAGGGCCTTCAGAGGCTGAATGCCCTGGAGGGTTGAGAAAGAATTCCTTGTCTGAGAGGAGCTGGACAACATGACCCCACTCTGTTCCCACCTTGCTGAGTCTGAGGTTCTGTGAAAGAACTGTGCCACTTACTGGGCTTTTTCATCAACCTTAAAGAGGCCCCGAGGGGCTGGAGCTGCACCAGGCCAAGCGTGAAGTGGTGGACCAGTCTTGGGATTCCCTGCGAAGCAACATGGCTTCCTCTGTTGGTTAAGTAGATTTTCCCTCCACCATCAAATTTACTTTGCAACTCAGAGGTGGAGGAGGAGAACCCGAAGTGTGATGTTTGCCACCCAGAAGCCACCAGTGGGTGTCTGACCTCTGCACGATGGAGGCTGGAAGGAGACCTGCTGTCTAGTCTGCACAGCAGGAAGCTTCAGACATTCCTGACTTCAGGTCCTTGGGCAGCAAAAACTCCTGCTCCTTCACAAGGTGCCCCCACTCTCAGAGGCCCTGCCCAGAGTCAGGGTGGTGGAGGCGGCAGTGCTGTTTGCTGGTGCAGAACTAGCAGGGAGCCCCTGGAGCCAGGAAAGCCTGGGTCCACATCCCAGCCCCAGCACATGCTCGCCACGTGACTGTGGGCAGTCTACTTAACCCCCTGAGTACAATAAGATGACTAGCTCCCTCTCCAGGCGGGGTGAGGACTACCTCAGATACCAGCTAAAGAGCATAGTGGGCACGCAATAGGTTTGGGTCTTATATCATCAGTCTTGCAAACCCTGTAGAGCTTAGCACACAAGACACGCCACTGGCAGATCTTGACCGTCTGCTGTTTGTTCTGGAGCAGGAGTCAGCAAACTTTTCCTGAAAGGCCGAACAGTGACTGCTTTAGGCTTCGAGAACCATGTGGTCTGTTACAACTACAGACGTACCTGGTTTTCTTTGCAGTTAGCTTTATTGTGCTTCACAAATGTAGATTTTTTTTTTTTTTACAAATTAAAAGCAAAACTCTCCACCAGCAAAAAGATGACAGCTTGCTTTATGGTGATGCCCGTCTGGAGTCAGACTCACGACGTCTCCGAGGTGTGCCTGCTTGGGGAGGCGGCAGGGAACCAAACAAAGCCTCTGTCTTCTGGGAGCTTCGTTTGTTAGATATCGTGGAGACTGTAGGATGTCAAGCCTGCGTGAAGCGCCCAGGAGCCTGGCCTCCCGTGCTGGGCTGCTCTCCCGCTCCCTGGGAGCGTCGCCATTCCACCCCCTTCCCAGGAGTTAGGTGCTGCCTCCGAGAAGGAGGCATTTGGGTGAGAACAGGGGGCACTGTGTGTCAGAATCACCAGGGAAGCCTTCTAGCCTCTGTAGACGCTCCAGCCCACTCTTGCTGATCAGAACCTGTGGGTTTTACAAGCTCCCCGGTGATTCTAATACAAAAGGTGATCTTCTGATGCATAAGTAAGACCACCAGATCGGCATGGCTCAGAGGATGGTCGACCACCCTTGTCAGAGTTGATGGTGCTGAGGAGCCACATGGCCTAAGAATCAGGGTTTTGAAGGTGAGACTGGAAGCCAACATGGTAAACTAATTTCCCAGCCGATTGAACTCACTGCACTCCAGACACTGCTGAAGGAGCTGGGGGTGACCTCATTTGATACCACAACCTGTGAGGCACAGAAATCCTCGGTGACTCCACTTTGACAATGAAGACAGTGGGGCCCAGAAACAGGCTCCTTGGGAGTTGGACAGCAGCCAGGTCTTGCCCTGTGTCTCTGCCCCTTGTCCTGGCCCTTGAGTGGGCTGCATGCCGGTGGGGTGTGTGGGTCTCTCCACAGCGCTTGGCTCATGGTCCCCTTTGTTTGTTTCAGAAGCACGAGTTCTCTGTAGACATGACTTGTGAAGGCTGCTCGAATGCAGTCACTCGGGTCCTCAACAAGCTAGGAGGTAAGTGAGTGGCCCTCGGTTGGGGGTAAAGTGGGGGAGACCGATAAACTTTATGTCATGTTCAAATGCACGCAGACACGGAGCTGGAGAATCTTGAGTTTAAGTTGATAATGACGGTGAAACTAAGGTGTATTGAGTACCTAGCATGTGCCACGTACTCTGCTTGGTGGCTTTCATTTAATCCTCACAACCAGTTCGGTAGTTTCTTTGACTATCTCCATTATAGCAGGGGGGACTGAAGTTCAGAGAGGTTAAGTAACTTGACTGGGGTCACACAGCCAGTAAGCAGCAGAGCTGGGATTTGGCCTTGCAGTCTAGTTCCAGAGCCCTGTCAGTACCAGTTCACGTGTTGGTGATCTCCAGTGGGATAATTTTTGTTATATGACACATCTGAGTGTCATTTTCTATTAAGACTTTTTAAACTGTAACAACTTGAATCAGTCATGTGTAGAACTCCTAAAGCGCCTCTTCTGGACATATTTAGAAAACCGTTATTCTTACCTAGCCCCCTCAAGTCTCAGCTGGGGAAATGGAGGCCCAGAGAGGGCTGAGGTCTGGCCCTGGGGCTCCCTGAGGTAAGGACTGAGCTGTGATCAGAATTTTGGTAGTGTTGGGCCAGTCAGTCTTCTAAGATTTTCATTTTTTTAGATTTATTTTCAGACAGACAGGGAAGAAAGGAGAAACAGAGGGTGAGAAACCTTGACATTCAAGAGATATATCCATTGGATGCCTCTCGCACGCCCCCTACTGGGGACCTGGCCCACAACCCAGGCATGTGCCCTGACCAGGAAGCGAACCAGCAACCTTTTGGTTCGCAGACTGGCACTCAGTCCACTGAGTCACACCAGCCGGGGCAAATTTTTATTTTTTAACCCTAAATAATAACAACACAAACTTTTCAAAGGGCTTCCGTTAGGTGTGATCTCGTTAGCATTTAAAGCGGTTTCCTGAGCTGTATGTTCCATCTGTGGAATGAGGAGGTTGCAGAAAGAACCCTCTGACTCGTCACCTGACTGTCGCCTCTTCCTCTCTCAGCCTGAGTTTCCCCAGCTACCATGTGAGAGTGTCAGTCTATACCTGCTTTCGCCGTGGGTGCTTAGAGTGAACTTCTGCTCGGAAGCCCCTCGTATACAGAGAGGCATGATCTGAATGGAATGAGGGTGGGATTGCTTTTTCACAGCTCGAGGACACCTGCCCAGGAACCTGGGCTGCAGGGCACACAATTTGAAATCCACTGTGTTACATAGTCCCGGGGCTTCTGGCTCTGTGATGCCAGAGGAGGGAGACACTCCTAAACCAAAAGACAAAAACCCAGAGGGCAGCACAGATACATTGTAACACCCACCCACCCCAGGTATCCATTCACTACAAATTCAGGCATTAGGACCAAACCTTGTGCCACGTAATTTTTAAGGCCCTTTGACTGATGCTTGGGGATCTGCTCTGAACTTGGGGGCAGGTTTCTCCCTACCTTTCACTACTCTCCCCACTTGAGTGGCCTCTTGAGAAGGCTCAGAAAGGTTTCGAGTTGGTTGGGGCCCTAGATGAGCAGTCCTGGGCCAGAGGAATCACAGACTAATGGCATACTTGAACTTGGAAAGACCGTAGGGGCTGGCCAACCCCACCTCCTTTGGTACAGATGGGGAAGCTGAGGCCTATACTGGGCAAGACCCAGCAAGTCAGTGGTGGAGCCGTACCTAGGACCTGTGAAGGGCCTTCCCTCTGCACTCTGCAGTCTCCGTAAGCCCCGTTCGACACGCTCCCTCGTGCTGCTGGGCGCTTTAAATCGGCACAGCCCTTGGAGAGGGCAGTTCTGCAATGTCAGTTAACATCGACAAGGTGCCAGTCTGTTGCCCCACAATTTCCATTCCGGGAATTCGTGGAACAGAAATACTTTCGCAGGTTTTACAAGACATGTTCAGGTATGTTGATGGATCACTGTGGTAAGAGTGAGAAACTAGAAGCCACCTCGGTGTCCTTCCGCAGGGGAGTGAGGAGATGCAGGGCACATCCCCCTTACGGATCACGGTGTCGCTGTTCAAAAATGATGAAGTACGTCTGGGTGCGCTAAGACGGCAAGGTATCCTGGCCACCGGGAAGGGACATACAGCAGGACCCGTTTCTATAGTAGGACGCCGTTCGGGGGTTATTTCCCATTTGTCCGTCGGGGAAAACACCGGAGAGATGCCCCACTGTTTGGAGTGACCTCTAGAGGGTGAAGAGAGTAGAGGCCTTACACTTCCCGTTTCATCAGAAACGTTTGCCCTTTTTTACCATGGTACGTCTCTATTATCTTTGCGAGTCTAGGGCAGGGCTCAGCAAACCTCCGCCTTACAGGGAGCGTCTCCTGGTCGCTGGTGTGGAGACCGCAGGGGTGGTTGTGAACAAGGACGTCAGAGCCGGAGCTCTCCCTCGCTCTGACTGCCAGGGCCTCTGCTTCCGCTGCCCGCCGCCCTCACTCCGCCTCCTCTTCCTGCAGGCATGCAGTTTGAGATCGACCTGCCCAACAAGAAGGTTTGCATCGACTCTGAGCACAGCGTGGATGCTCTGCTGGAGACCCTGAAGAAAACAGGGAAGGCTGTCACCTATGTCGGCCCCAAATAGCGACGGCCTAGACCCCTGGCCCTCGGGGTGGACCAAAAGCGGGCAGGTGGGTGAGGTGCCGGCACTCCAACAGAATGGGTGACCATCTAGTGCAGATTACGTGCCCAGCCCTCTGTGGTAAAGGCTGCACTGTGTGATGCCTCCCAGGACCCCTTTTATGACACGGGTGCATTTCACGATCAGCCACGTTTAAGTTGGGAGCACATTACCCTGAACAGTGTGTCTTTTGCTTTGATCGGTTGACTGTCCTATCAGAGGCAACCCCTATGCCCTGGGGTTTGTGTTCCCGGGCACCGACCAGGTAAGTTAATTTGGACTGGCGCAAACCAATTGTGTGTCTAAGCTGGAAATCCCCACCAATTTTATGTAATCCAGGGGGCACATAAGTGGCCCCGTGCCTGCCCCCTACCCTGCAGGACCAGGGCAGAGCTTACCCATCCATCCAGTATCCCCTCTGTGCCCAGCCCCCTTCACAGCCCCACCTGCCCAGCCGTCAGCACCCTTGTCACGCATGTGGTGCAGGAACTGCAGTGGTCGCCACGGGCCTGCGCGCTCACTGTCATGGGGGCAAGTGAGGCCTGGAGGGGGCAGTGGCAGGACTGAAGCCCCACACCAGTGAGTGGCAGTGGTGGGTGAGAGGCACCCGGAATCGGGGTTTTGTAGTCACGGGTGGCATTATCCGCTGACCGGGCCCGTGGAGAGCCCCCAGGCAGAGGCAGGCAGCCAGGACTGGCGGGTGGGCATGCCGGTCCCCCACGGGAACAGCCTCCTTCCTAAAGGTTGCACTGGAGGCTGAGCCAGGGCAGCGTCCTGGGTGAGTAGTGACCTCACATGTGAATCATGAGATGTCACACTTCTCTGTGTCCCTCACCCCCTTTCCATCCGTGGATGCGACTCATGTTCAGGCGGAGCTCAGGAAGAGTAATCAGGATTCCAACCCTGCCCTCCTGTCATGTCTGAGCTAACATGCCCGAGCCTCAGTCTTCCCGTCTGTAAAAACAGGCTCCACCCGCTCTGCTGCTTCTCTGCCTGGCGGGGGTTGCTGTGAAGTCCCTCTGAAAATGAAGGCTTAGCTCAGAGAGGCTGAGGGCTCCAGCATGCTGCAGCTAATACCTGCCTGTTGTAAACCAAACTTGGTTTAATGTTTGTCTCAGTGTTTTTCTTAAATTGAGGTGAAATTCACATGACATGCCATTAACCATTGTCTAGTGTACCATTCATAGACAGTTTAGTGTATTCACAATGTTGTACAATCACCACCTCTCCATAGTTTCTAAAGTTTTATCACCCCAGAAAATTCCCTGTACCCATGAAGCAATGTCTCCCCACTGCCCCCCACCCCCACTCCCTGCCTCTCTGGCTTCACCTGTTCTGGACATGGCACAGAAAAGGAATCAGACTGCCAGTCAGGATGGCAGCACAGGCAGACATGGCTCACCTCCTCCCACAACCACATCGAAATTACAACTAAGATATAAAACAGCTGTCACTCAGAATTGTCAGAAATCGAGTTGAATGGAAGTCTGACAACTACAGAATTAAAGAAACCACATCCATCCAGACTGGTAGGAGGGGCACAAATGTGAAACAGGCTGGTCCCACACCCATTTGTGGTGGATAAAAATTCAGGAGGGATATCTTGGGAGCAAGGAGTCCCAGCCCCACACCAGGGCCCCCAGCCCAGGGTTCCAGTGCCAGGAACATAAGCGCACCCAGCTTCTACCTGCAAAAAACCAGCAGGGATTGCATCTGTGGAAGAAACTGCTGGAGCCCCAAGCAGCTCCTCTTAAAGAACCCACACACAGACTCACTGACAGACTCAGTCCCTCAGAGCTCCGGTACCTGGGTGGCAGCTTGAAAGGCACCAGTGGCATACAGGGAGAAACTGAAGTGTCTGGCATCAAGGACAGAGACCATTGTCCCTTTTCTAAACCCTCCTCCCACAGAGCCAGCAGGCTGGTGCCATATATGAGACTCCATCAACCTGGCTAACACTCTGTGACCCACCTTGGAGATCCCCAGAGACTCTGCCCCACCCAACTTACGGACACTGAAGCTGCCTTTATATATGAGTGACGAGTCTTGGCTCATGCTCACAACTTCTTAAATTCTGTCAAATAAGCAACAGCTGGCTTCAGTGAGCCCCAGGCCTGGCACTAGCAGCAGCCAGCCTAGATTCGTAGCATGGGGGTCTCCAAGCCCAGCACAGTAGCAGCCATCTCAGATTGCTATATAGCTCAGGCAGGGTGCCCCAGGCAAAATGGGTGCCAGAAGGAGAAAAGAAAGAGCAAGAAATTGGAAATCTATTTGAAAACATAATGAAAGAAAACTTCCCTAGTTTGGTGAAGGAAATAGACATGCAAGTCCAGGAAGCACAGAGAGTCCCAAATAAGATGGATGCAAAGAGGCTCACTCCAACACACATCAGAATTAAAATGCCAAAGGTTAAAGACAAGGAGAGACTCTTAAAAGCAGCAAGAAAAAGGAAGTCAGTTACTTATAGGGGAGTTCCCATAAGACTGTCAGCTGATTTCTCAAAAGAAACTTTGCAGGCTAGAAGGGCTAGGCCAGCCCTGGCAGGTGTGGCTCAGTGGATTGAGTGCTGGCCTGTGAACTGGAGGGTCGCTGGTTCAATTCCCCATCAGGGGAAATGCCTGGGTTGTGGGCCAGGTCCCTGGTTGGGCAGGGGGTGGGGCCCGAGTGAGGGACAACCACACATTGCTGTTTCTCTCCCTCTCTTTCTCCCTCCCTTCCCCTTTGTCTAAAAATATATAAATAAAATCTTTTTTTAATCTAAAAGAAAAAAAAGAGGGATCAGCCAGAAATATGAAAAGTCATGAAACGGAGGGACCTAAGCCAAAATTGCTCTACCCAGCAAAGATGTCATTTAGAATTGAAAGGTAGATAAAAGAGCTTCCCAGAAAAGCAAAAACTAAGAGTTCACCATCACCAAACCATTATTATATGAAATGTTAAAGGGACTTACTTAAGAAAAAGAAGGTCAAAACTAGGAACAATAAAATGGCAAAAAAATACATATCTATCAACAATTGAATCTGAAAAACAAACTAAGCAACCAAAGACAGAACCATGGATATGGAGAACGTTCTGATGGGTGCCAGAGGGGAGAGGCATAGGAGGGAATGGGTGAAGAGGTGAGGGGATTAAGAAGTACAAATAGGTAGTCACAGAACAGCCACGGGGATGTAAAGTACCGTGTAGGAAATGGAGTAGCCGAAGAATTTATACGAGTGACCCATGGACATGAACAATGGTGGAGGGATTGCTTGAGGGAGTGGGGGGTGCTGGGTGGAGGGGAGCAAAGGGGGACAATCAGGACAACTAATAGCATAATCAGTAACTTATAATTTAAAAAAGGAGTCATACAGTAGGTGACTTTTTGTGTCTGCCTAATCTTATACTTAGCATGATGTTTTCAAGATTCATGTGAGCGGCAGCGTGGGTCAGTACTTCATTCCTTTTTATGGCTGGGTAATTCTCACGGCAGGTTGTATTTTAGCCTTTTCTGCCACAGGAAGTTTCACCCATCTGCAAGTGGAGCCGTAAAGATGAGCACCTGTGTGTGCCTCACCCAGCCCCCACAGCTGTGCAGCTACTGCCACCATCATTCCATCCAGGGCCCCCAGCCCCACACTGTTCCACAGAACGTTCCAGACCTCATACAATTTCATCTGCACACATCTCAGTAAGCACGTGCAGTGAGGGAAGGCTCCTGGAGATTCGGATGCGAGCGCTGGGTGGGAACCACCGGTCAAGCGCCTGGCCAGGCACGCCCAGGCAACAGCTCTCCCTCCCATCTGTCTTTGAGTCTGTTTTAAGTGCCCCCCTCCCCACAGTGACTGATTTCAATCCAGGTTTGGGAACCAAGGCTAGAATGTTTATAAAGTCACTTTGATCATCTGGCTGGTGGCAGATTTGTTTGCTCAGGATTTTGTTCATTGTCTTCCCAGAGTGAGTGGAAACAGGACAGGGAGTGCTGTCCCAGCAGCCCCGGGCGTTCCCCAGAAGAGGCCCTTGGCAGGGACTGACTTAGCAAGGTTAGCGGGTTCCAGTCAAGCCGAGAACGACAGACTTGGGAGCAGCGTGCAGAACTAGACACTGGGCTTTTAGGTCTCCAGCACCCCAGCTTCCCAGCTCACCCTCCACAACCGCCTCTCAGTGAACTTTTGCTTCTGCAATGCTTCCACGTGCACAGCAGATGGCGCCTTTGTTCCACCTAACATCTCATCTCTTCCAGGACTCTGACCCTCTCCTGCCCTCCAGACAGATGGGAACCTGGCAATCCTGCTCACGGCTGGCAGTTCCTGCAGAGACCCCCCACTTGCCCCGCTCCTCCCTAGCTTCCTGGCAATAAAGTCGAACTGCTTTTGTTGGAGATGTTGTCTCTTGCGTAGTCTTGATGTTCTTGCTTACAAGCTACGCTGTGATGCTCGCCTGTTGCTCTGAAGGAGTTCATCGCAGCGCTTGCTTGGGTGGGAGTTCTCAGAGCTCCTGGCTGGGAGTAAGAAGCCCGGTGGATTTTGATTCTTTGCTGTGTGATCTTTTGCAAGTCACTGAATCCTCTGGGCCTCACTTTCCCTCATCCATAAAGTGAAGTTGTGGGGTCAGATTGGTGATCTTATTTCTTTTCACTACTTTCCTAGAGCCCATGTTTGGAAAAACTTTTGTCCTGTCAAGTGAATGTCCAACCTTAAGTCAGAGGAGTGGGAAGAGGCAGGGAAGACAGGCTGCCTGGGATAGAGTCCACGCACCTCTCAGCTGGGCCCTTCTCCGTGTCCACAGGACAAAAGGTGATGACAGCACCTCCTGCAAACGGCGGTTGCGGGGGTTCGATGAGGCCGCACATGTAAACCAACCACTTAGAGTAGGGCTTGCCAGTGAGCACTCAGTGAATGCTCCCTGTTTGCACATGTAACTGTTTCTTTCATCAAAGACGTGTAGAAATGTCCATTACAGTTTCCATCAGCCTAATAATGAGGATTCCAACCAACCTAAAAATCAGTGCCTCGCAGCACAGAGTTGACGCATCTATATCAAAACAAAAGGAATGTTTCGGTTTGCATAACTTTATTTTTTAAAATATTTTTTAAGAGGACAGTTTTTAAAGACTTTATTTATTTATTTTTAGAGAGAGGGAAGGGAGAAAGGGAGAGAAACATCAATGTGTGATTGCCTCTCACACACATCCCACCAGTGACCTGGCCCACAACCCAGACATGTACCCTGACTGGGAATCAAACTGGTGACCCTTTGGTTCAAAGGCCAGCGCTCAATCCACTGAGACATACCAGCCAGGGCTAAATATTTCTTTAAAGCAATAGTTCTCAAACTTTTTCATCCTAAGACCCATTTACACTCTTAAAAATTAGTGAACATCTCAAAGGGCTTTTGGTTTTACATAGGCCATGCCATATTAGAAATTAAAACATGAATTTTTGAAATGAGTACACAAGCATGCATCCCATCAGCCATCAGAACTAGATGAGGTCGTTGCACAGTAAGTGGATTCTGGAAATTTCACTGTATGGCTGGAAGAAAAGGGTGTCTTATGAAAATAGTTTTCACCTCATGCACCTTCTGAAAGGCCTGAGGGACCACATGATGAGAATCACAGCTTTAACCCTTAACCATTTATCGAGCAGTGACTGGGGACCCTGGCATAAGACTCGGCTCTGTACTTGGCCACCTGTGACCTTGGACCAGTCACCTAATCTCTCCCTGGGAGCCGTTTCCTCATCTGCGCAATTCACGTTACCTGCACCTCCGGGAATGTGGCAGCCAGAATTAAGACTTGGTTTTGACTCTAAACTGGGTGCCAGCATAATTTTGGTTCGATTATGAAATTATTAAACAAGTCTCAGGCATTTCTGCCTTTGTGGTCCCTTTGGGGTACAGGGACTTTCCCAGCCATCATGGCATCAGGGTTTCTTGGCCACAAGATGGCAGTGTCCTTTGGATTCACCCATCCTTGGAGGGGTGTTTCTGTGGGCTCTGGGAGTGTGAAGTTGAGTTTTTCCGTGTTCACAGCTTCTGCCGTCCAGAGACCTGATTTAGGCTGGCTGGCCCATTAGGGTGCCTGAGGGTTGAGGCACCCGTGCCTTCTGGGGTGAGTGGTCCTGGAGGAGCTCCTTTGCCTTGGCTCTTCTCCGACCACCTCTGGAACCCGGGTTTCCAGCTGAGGCCCCGGGGAAGCCCAGCTGGCTGTCCCTGCAGCAATGGAGATCACACAGCACAGCAAGGGCTTCTGCAGGGTGGTCCCGGAGCAGATGTGTGATTCCCGGGCCCCTCACCCAGCCCACCTTTCCCAGCCTGCTCCTGCTGTGTCTCCCAGGTGTCTCCCCTTTGTCCATGCTGCCCCACTGTGCTCGGAACGATTCTCTCCACCTGCCTTGCCACCTCGGCCTTGTTTCCCGTTACAGATTGCCTTCCCTTCCTCACGAAGCACAGCCTCCATGAAACCTCTCCACAGCTGGAAGTAATTTATCCTCCCCTTGGCCCTCAGCACTTATCCCGCCAGCTTCAGTGTTGTGGCAAAGCTTTTGGTGTCTTTCTTGTCTTCCAGGTCCAAGCCAGGCATTGCTTCCCTCCGCGCACAGAACAGGCACTGAGGCAATATTTGATGGACACACAATAAGTGCCATTTGGGGGACATTTGTCTGTCATGCCCTCGCATCAATCTCATCCCATCCTATCCAGTCCCCATAGACTGGACAGTGGACTAGCCCAGCGATGTGAGGCCATGCTCCAGTGTCAGCGGGCCTGTACCCAAACTCTGCTTCTGTCACTTGATAGCGACGTGACCTTGGACAAGTTACTGATTCTCTTGTGCAGCTCAGTTTCCTCATCTGTACAATGGGAATCATAATACTGCCTGCCCCAGGTGATTGCTGCGACTTAAATAAGATCCATTTCATGCCTAATGCTTGACGGTGGCATAAAACAAATACAGCTTTTCAAAAGACTTAATTGATTGATTGATTGATTGATTGATTGAGAGACAGAGCGAGAGAAACACTGATTTGTCATTCCACTTATTTATGCATTCACTGGTTGGTTCTTGCATGTGCTCTGACCCGGAATCAATTAAACCTGCAACCTTGGCATATGCAACACTTTTTAACCAGCTGAGCTACCCGGCCAGGACCCAAGTAAAGCTTTTTGTTTGAACAAAAACTCCACGATTTTACAATTTGAAGTTTGAAAACTGAAATTTGGAAAGTTTGGCTCTAGATCCTTTCGACCACGGCAAACTATGGAAAGTAAAAATGGAACTTGGGGCGTGGCCGGTGTGGGAGGCGAGCGGCTGGTGTCCGGGACGCAGCCCTCGTGGTATTCTCCTTTAATTAGTGCCGGTCTCTTAAAAAGCCCAAGTCTGTAATTTCGGGGGAGTGTCCGTCAGAGCTTCTTTTAGACTCCATGTCTTTAGGACTGTGGCCACACAGTTCAAGTAGCGGAGTTTCCTAATCCACTTCCCAAGGGGGATGGTCTGCAAATCTCCCAACTGCCCACCAGAGCTTCGAAATAGAACATCAAAGGCTCTGGAAAGGAGGGAGTTATCTCCCATCAGTCTCTTCCCCAGGGGTTCCTAGCACCCTAACCCTTCCGAACTACACATCCCCAGACGGCTAGAAGCAAGCTGCATCCTGGGTAAGGGGGCAGGCTCTGCAGACCGAGGGGGTCAGCCCCAGCCCAGCTGTTTGCCCGCTGTGTGAGCTCAGGCAAGTTGCTTAACCATCCGGGGCCCTGATTTCTCATCTGCATATCAGATGAGAAACCGGAGAAGGTGGGGGTGTAAACTGTACCTTCTGAGACTGAAGTGAGACAAGGTGTGCATACGGAGGGCACTCGGCCTGGCCGTCATCATTATCACAGATCATAGGAAACGAGGAGACTTAGCCTGTCATCCAGCCCCACGCACACACCCCCTCCCTCCCTCTCTCTGTGGCCCCAAGTCTCAGCCTGCACGCTGCTCCTGAGAGGGAGTGCCAGGAGCAGCTTGCCTTACCCTGGACAGCCCGGGGAGGGAAAGTGCTGGCGCAGGACCCACCCTGTCTCCCCCGCTCTTCTCAGGCCTGGACTGGGACTGTGCCGATGACTAGGCCCTTGGTCCAGCCTTCCCCATGGGGGTCTCAGAGGCAAAACACGCTTTCCCTTTCCCTCCCCACCACCCCTCTCTGCTCTGCCCCACAAGGTATACCCCAAATTCCCTCGCTCAGCCCCTCCTCAGGGACAAGGCCAGAGTCACCAGCCACGATCACTGGCCTCTTTGTTGATGCCCTTTTGAGAGTGGAAGCCGAGAGCACAGGGCAGAGGGCAAGCAGTTCTGGGCCCCACCGATGCCGCTCGCGCGGTTTCCCCACTCGGCAAGGAAAAGCCGGACTGAGTCCAGGGGGCACAAGGTCCTCCAACGGAGGGGACCTGGGCGGGTCACTTTTCCTCCACGGCACCTACTTCACAGGTAATGCACGAGAAGCAGCCAGCAGGTATTTGGTGCTCAATGAAGGCCGTACTCTTAATTCACACTTTTGTGAAGGTTTTTCTGAATCCTACCACTTTGTAAAAAGGGTTGTCAGGCAGGCCACACCCAACACCAGACCCGGCATCTGCTCCGCCACTGCCCCTGCTCTGCACCGCCACTGCCCTTCCCAGGGTCCAATCTGGCAGCAGCCCTGGTGGAGAAGGCTGCCATTTGTGGGTATCTGACTCCTATTTTGATCCAAACAGAAGCTGTGGTTCTCTGTATGTTCCTGATCATTAGAGAGGCCAGAAAAGCCATTGAGTGATGGGAGGGGCCCCAGGGAGAGGTCGAAGGTTAAATGCAGGAGGAGCAACCTGGACTCCTTGAGATCTCCAAATTCCCCTCCAGGGCTGGAAGACGCCCCAATCTGGCCTGCCAGTCCTTCCCACCAGCCCCTCCCACCAGTCCCGCCCACCAGTCCTTCCCACCAGCCCCTCCCACCAGTCCTTCCCACCAATCCCGCCCACCAGTCCCCGCCCACCAATCTCTCCCACCAGCACCTCAGGCCTCTTCCTGGTCCTCAGACTGAACACCCCCTGGGACGGCAAGTGTGTAGAAGTCTAGAATGTTAGAAGTGGACAGGTCTGTAGAAAGAAAAAGTCCTACTGCCTCAATTTGTTGGTATTATTATTAATGGAAGTATCTAACTTTTGATGATATGAAAGAATTATTTAAAAAGTTTAAGTCTTATATATCAGCCTACCCACTCCCCCCCCAACCTCCATATGACAAAGAAAACCCTTGCTTTTTGCTGTATAGCCTTCCAGACCCTTTTAAGGCTTATGTGGGCTTATATAAGGAAACAAAAAAGGCAAAGCAGTGTAGTGTTGAAAAGTTCAGGCTCTGGAGTGAGACCACGTGGCTTCAGATCCTAGCCCTGTGTCTCACCTGCAAGTTACTCAACCCAGCTAGGCCACTGTCTCCCCATTAGTGAACTGAAGATCGTGTGTTCCTATCATAGCGGGGTTCTGAGCATCACACAAGATAATCCACACAAGTCGTTTTGGCACAGTGGCTGGCGCGGAGAAGACTCAGTAGACGTGGACCATTCTATTAGTGCTGATGTTCTGCAGTCTGCTTCTTCAACTAGGTATTTCATGGCCTCATTTTCATCTCAAATGTATGTATTACCTGTGCTGCTTCTGTGCTTTGGTGGCTGAGTTGAATGGAGCTAAGGCAGCATGTGGCCCACGAAGGCTGATGTGTTTACTGTCTTGACCTTCACAGAAAAATGTTGGCCCATGGGCTAGATCAGCGATTCCACACTGTGGTCTGTGGGAGCCTAAGGTTCCACACAGGCATCTCCGGGAGAAGAGAGGAGTAGAGGGTGGGGCTTCAGTCCACCTTTCTACCAGGACATGTCCACCAACCACTTCAGGAAGAAGTTATACCAGTCCTCTACAATCTCTCAGAGAGTGGAAGCAGAGGGAGAACCTCCTAACTCGTGCTTTGAGGCCAGCATTACCTCCATACCAAAAACAAGACAGAGATTACAAGACAAGAAAACCACGGACAAGTATCTCTCATGAACACAGATGCACAGATCCTTAATAAAAGATTGCCAAGTCAAGTCCAGCAACGTTTAAGCAGAGTCACACGCCAGAACCAAGTGGGCTTGTTCTAGGTGTGCAAAGCTGGTTCGACACTTGAAAATCAATTGGTGTAATCCATCACATCAACAGGCTAAAACAGGAAAATCACACGATCGTGTCTGTAGATGCAGAAAAACCATCTGACAAAACCCAACACCATCCATGATAAAAGCTCTCAGTAAACTAGGGATAGAGGGCAACATCGTCACTTGATAGAAAATATCTACCAAAAGGGAAAAAACTAACAAAAAATAACCTCATACTTAGTGGTGAGAAACCTGAAGCTTTCCCACTGAGATCAGGTACAAGACAAGGATGTCCCCTTTCTCTACTGATTTGCAACATCATACTGGAAGTCCTTGATAATATGAGAAGAGAAAAGGTATACAGATTGGGAACAAGAAATAACACTGCATTTGTTTGCAGATGGAATGATCGCCTATGTAGAAAACCCAAATGAACCGGGGTTCAGAGACCATCCAGTCTGGTGAAGACATCCACACACCAGGAGGGCGTGCGCCCCAACTCTGTTGGGACAGAAGACCCCGTGTGGGCGATCCTCCCAGACCTTACCCCATCTCTTCATCTCGCTGTTCAAGTGTGTCCTTTAGCATTTCCTTTAATAAACTGGAAAATGTAAGTGTTTCTCTGAGTTCTAGCAAATAACCAAATACAAAGGGGAAAGGTCATGGGACCTTGTAGTTGTCAGACAGAAGTTGTGGGCAGGCTCCTACTTGTGACTGGCATTTGAGTAGGGGGAGTCTTGTGGAACTGAGCACTTAACCTGTGGGATCTGACATCATCTCCAGGTAAACAGTGTCAAAACTGAGTTATGTTGTAGGACACCCGGCCAGCGTGGTATGGGAATAAACTCACACGTCTGGTGACCAGAAGTGTCAGGAGTGTTCGTTGTGAAAGTGAAGGAGAAGGACACAGAAAGAGAACTGTAGTTTTTTCCGATGCAGTCATCTACGGCAGCATGTTAACATGTGTCAAAGCCAGCAGGTAGCTACAATGATAGGAACTTTATTATCCTCTATGCTTTGTATGCTTGAAATCGTTCACAACTTAAGAGAAAAACAGACTAGCCCTGGCTAGTGTGGCTCAGTGGTGTGAGTGCTGGCCTGCGAACTGAAATGTTGCCAGTTCAATTCCCATTCAGGGCACATACCTAGGGTTGTGGGCCAGGTCCCCGTTGAGGGGCATGCTAGAGGCAGCCAATCAATGTTTCTCTTGCACATCAGTGTTTCTCTCCTTCTCTTTCTCTCTCCCTTCCCCTTTCTCTAAAAATAAATAAAGTCTTTAAATAAATAAACAAATAAATAAAACAGAGTTGATATATAAACACAGAAAATATTGCCAATAGTTCAGAAGAATATACAATGAAAAATAAATACCCCACTCATTTCAGGTCCACGATCCTTCTTCACAGAAACACTGATTATTACCAGTTTCATAGGTACCTGGAAGAGTTTGCCAATGTGACTTTTAATACCTAAAAGAGCTGCTCCACTGAGAAGAATCACTGACCATCCTCACACACGTGGGCGTCTGGTTCTCCTCGTCTATGAGGCCTCCCTTTGGAGAGTCTACCTTGTGACCCTGCATTTTGCACGTTCCATGGAGAACACGCCGTTTCCCCTGTGAGTGGACTCGAACCTGTCTTGCATGTCTTTTCCAGTTGGCAATTATGTGGGCCTTGCTTTACCAGGATCAGCTTCTCCAGAGAAGGACTGCTTATCTCTCTGAAGCACCCTCCCCAGGATCTCCAGAATGAAATTTGCATATGGCAAACAACCTTATTGTAAGTCAGACCTTTGCAAACACATCCTCAAAATTTGATGAAAGTCAGTCCGGCCATTTCCTTATGGTGGGGACACAAATAGACAAGAAGCCACACACTTCACTTTGTCATGTGGACAGACACCCCCTGCCCCACTGCTCCACTGCTCCAACCTTTAGGAAAAACAAGAGAGCACACTTAGCACACTGTTCTGTTCCCTGCCTTTCCCCCTAGGGGGAAAGGTGTTGAGGTGGTTTCATGATTCATATCAGTCCACATAGTTCTGCCCTTGTATTCATAGTATCAGTACGGGTTCAACTCAAACATTTCAAAAATTTACATGGAACCGTAAATGACCCCAAATAGCTGCAGCAATTTTTAGAAAGAAGAACAAAGTAGGAGGGATCCCAATACCTGACATCGAACTATATTACAAGGCCACTGTCATCAGAACAGTCTGGTACTGGCATAAGAACAGACACATAGATCAATGGAACAGAATGCAGACCCCAGAAATAAACCCATGTCTCTATGGTCAAATAATATTTGACAAAGAGAGCAGAAGTATAAAATGAAGTAAAAATAGTACCTTTAACAAATGGTGTTGGGAGATCTGGAGAGCTACATGTGAAAAAAATGAAACTTGACTACCAACTTACACCATACACAAATATAAACTCAAGATGAATAAACGACTTAAATGTAAGTCGCAACACCATAATAGTCCTAGAGGAGAACATAGGCAGGAAAACTTCAGCTATTCCACACAGCAATGTTTTCACCAATATGTCCCCCTAGAGCAAGGGACATAAAGGAAAGAATAATCAAATGGAATATCATCAAAGTAAATATCTTCTGCATGGCTAAAAAAACATCAGCAAAATGAAAAGGGAACCAACCACATGGGAAAACATATTTGCCAATGATAACTCAGAGAAGGGTTTGATCTCCAAAATACATAAAGAACTTACATGACAGCACTCCAGGAAGACAAACGATCCAATTACAAAATGGGTAAAGGACTTGAACAGACACTTCTCCAAGGAGGACATACAGAGGGTCCAGAGACACATGAAAAGATGCTCAGCATCACTAGCCATCAGAGAAATGCAAATTAAAACCACAATGAGATACCACTTCACACCAGTCAGAATGGCCATCATAAATCAACAAACAATGAGTATTGGAGAGGATGTGGAGAAAAGGGACCCTAGTGCACTGTTGGTGGGAATGCAGACTGGTGCAGCCACTGTGGAAAACAGTATGGAACTTCCTAAGAAAACTAAATGTGGAACTGTCTTTTCAACCTACAATTCCACTGCTGGGATTATACCCCAAGAACCCTGAAACACCAATTCCAAAGAACCTATGCACCCCAATGCTCACAGTAGCACCATTTACAATAGCCAAGTGCTGGAAACAGCCTAAGTGGCCATCAGTAAATGAATGGATCAAAAAACTATGGTACATTCACACAATGGAATACTACGCAGCAGAAAGAAAGAAGGAGCTCCTACCCTTCGCAACAGCATGGATGGAACTGGACAGCATTATGCTAAGCGAAATAAGCTAGGCTTGGCCAAAAAGTCCATTTAGTTTTTTCCATAAAATAAAAGACACACTTTTCACTTTCACCAATAACCTTATTGATTTGGATATTATCAGTGTGTCACCTATCTCCCACTACTGGCTTCTAAACATCTGCCAGTGCAGAAGACAGCCCCACAGCAAAGAGTTATTTCGCCAAAATGTCAATAGTGCCAAGAAGCTTCACAAACTACCTCTGACATATTCAATCAGTCACAGCACCTTCTCCATATAGCACAAATCTTTTTTTGCATTTCAGTTGTGTTTTTACCTTTCTTGAAATAATAAAGCATAATATGCTGAAAATGTCACATAACCTTTTCCATCTTCAGTATTAAAGTGGCTGCACAAAAATTCCCTGGTTTTGATTTGTTTTTTTAAGTGCACACTGATATGACAGCTGTCACAATACAATCTAACCAGATGGTTTTGAATGACGTTAAAGACAACTGAGCACTACTAGAGCCATTGTATGGAAAAAAACTAAATGAACTTTTTGGCCAACCCAATATTAACCAAATATTACCCATATAAAATAAGGTTTTCCTTAGGACTTTCATTATTATTGTTGGAAATTGCCTCATGCTTTTAGGCAGCTGCATAATATTCCATTGTATGACTTCACCATAACTTTATTCAATTTGTTCCCTACTAACAGACATTCAGTTTCTTTCCAGTGTTTTGCTGCACTAAACAAGTCTGCCATAAATGTCCTTATTTATTCTATAAACTGGGAAAGTGTGCATAATAATTTGTTTGGAAAATAAGGTTTTCCTGCTAGAAAACAAAACTCAGAAAGCCACAGGATTAAAGACTCTTTTATCTTGGGCCTTCTGTGAGTCTCTTTTTCTTCAGGTGACTGAGCGAAGGATGAGTTTAAAATGGATTGGCAGCAAATGCCCGGGAAGGAAGCCCAGGCAAAGGGGAGGCTTCCTGGGGTGCATGAGGGAGAAAAACAGCCCTGTGCTGTGGTTCCCAGCATGGAGGGGGTATTTATCAAGGCGGGTGGGAGATGAGTTGGCCAGACTTTGAGGGGTCCAGTGTTGGCCGGGCGCAGAGCTGAGAGACTGGACCCATTCAGCTATGTTCTAAAAGAAGCAGGGAGAGGAAGGAAAAACAAGCCCAGACACACACTGGGTGGCTGCCGGCTGGCCGGGGCTCCTGGTACAACAAGCCCAGTGCCAGGCTGCAGGGCCCAGCCAGCTCGCCCCCCTGGGGAACCCACCCAGACTGGGCAGGTTTAGGTCAGTTCTGAAATTGCTTCTTGGGGCTATTAGGAATGGATTTTTCCAGATTATGGGATAATTCAGTACTTTTCCAGAGAGATGGACTGCCTAGGCCAGAAAGGTGATTTTCTACTGTGTTCTATATGTGATGTGTGTGAATTAATGCATCTTTATCCATCAAAGGGGTTGTGGCACCACTTGCCACACTATTCTATGTAGAATGCTATTAGTGAAACACAAGGACCAACAGACAAAAAAGTCTGGGTAATGCCAGATCATCAGAATCAAGCAAAACTCTTCACCGTGGGAATTCTCAGAGCCTTCAATATGCTAATACTGTACTTCATGAAGTTTCTAACAGGAAATCTATGTGGAAGGAGGTTTCTTTCTGGTGGAGGATAAATTGCCCTGTACCAGAAGCTCTGTTTGCACGTCTTCCCCATCCTTTGGTCATTGGGTAAAGCTGGTACCTTGTATCTAGGGTTCCTTCCCCTGGAAAGAACTAGAAAACGAAATGCTAAAGAAGCAGAACCCGAGTCCTTATTCACTCCGCCACTGATTTGCTGATTGCTATTAGAATGTCCTTTCCCCTCTCTGAGCCTCACATTCTTCCCCTGTAAAAAGTGATCAGACTATTTCAGTTATTTTCTAGCTTTTTGATCAGTGGAAGCCTTCTGTCAAAGGCTTAAGCATCATCCCACATGAAACAGGTAAAAGTGGTCTTTAACCAAAAGGTTTTTAAGGTAATATTGCATTGCACTAACATGGAAGTGTTTCCTATAAAAGTCAGATAGAGGTACTGTAGGAGCAAGGAGGGAGTTTGATGGGGTCGGGGCACACAAAGTGTTTCCAGGGAGGCTGTGAAATTCTATTTCTTGACCTGAGTGGAAGTTACCAGTGGTGTTTTCCTTAGAATCATTCAGCAAACTATAAAAATATTATATTACAAATGCATTATAGAGTCAATCACTGAGAACCCAAATGAGTCAATTAGGTTTAGCTGTAAAAGGCAGAAACTCCAAAATAAAAGTGGCTTAAATAAGATAGAAGTTTATGTTTCTTTCATGTAAACAAAGTGTGGCAGTGAGCAGCCCACGGCACTCAGTGTAAGTAAGAACACGACGGTCATCAAGGACTTCAGGTGCCTTCTCTACCATCTTCAGCAAGAGACTTCCCATTCACAGTCCAAGATGGCTGACTGAGCTCCACCATCATGCTCACCCTAGAGACAGCATGAAGAGGGATGAGAGGAAAGACAAACCCCTAGAAGTAGCATTTACAACCTTTAGTTGCATCCCATTGACCAAAACTTAATTACACAGCCTTATCTAGCTGCAAGTGAGGCTGAGAAATGTAGTCTTTGAGTTGGGTGACCACGGACCGACCCAACTGTAGTATTCACAACAAAGGAAACAGCGAAGGGTAAATTTAGGTGACAACCAGCAGAATCCACCACAACTTACCAATGGACTTTGGTTTCTGATGTATTGACATTTAATGGATGACCCATGTCAGTGTCTTTGCTGCCTTTCAGTCAGTTGTAGATGTAGCTTGAGATGTCAAACTAAGATGAATACTAATAGTTTGAGGAACTGCTGAAGCACTCACAGGATGTGGCTTAAAAATCCCTGAACTAGAAGCTCCCTAAGAGCTCTTCCAGCTTTGACATTCTAGAATTCTATGAAAGCCCTGCCCCCATCCACAAGCTTAGGGCTTTCCCTCTGGGGACTGGCAGGGACTTCTGTTACCTTTGGGATTGAGAACTGTGTTCATTGTTGCTTCTGAGTCAGCACATCCCCAGCCAAATAGCTTGAAAAGCTCTCTGTCATACAGCAAAGTTCCCTCTTGGGCCGGGAGTTCCCCAGAGGAGGTATGGTTTACTGAGGCATTGAAAACTTAGGGTTTTAAAGCACTGGCTGCTTCTTAGCAGGGAGTGGTTCAGACTTTCCCTCCAGAATGTCAGTGATCTTTATGGTAGAAGGGCTTACCTTTGATTCAATCCTTTCATTTTGGAAAGGAAAAAGCAAGGATCCAGAGAGGCTGAGAGATTTATACGAAGTCATCAGCAACTTACAGCAGGGCTGGGCCACATACTGACTTGTTCTAATACTTTTCATTCCTTTGAATTTAACGCATACTTTCAATATGCCAGGCTTTGGACTAAGCGAACACCACATGCACCATTTTAATTCTCACAATAAACCTGAGACGTAGGTACACTTTTTTTTTAATTTTTTGGTAATTTTGCAGATGAGAAACCTGCAGATGTGGACTCTAAGAGCTACTGCACCCCACAGCTGCTCTTGGCTTGAGGTTGACAGATCCTACTGTCACCAGAAAGGGACCGGGCCTGGAGCAGGCCTGCCTTGGGCGGTCCAGGAGCATGTGGGTCCTGACTCCGTTCAGGGAACATCTCACAACACAAGGCCAGGTGACTCTGAGACTTTTGTTTATTGAGGCTTGGAACAGGGAAACCCAGGAAGGACTTAGGGGAGAAGAAGCAACAGGAGAGAGCCCAGGTGGGGCTCTGCTGTGGCTCCCTAGAAATGTTACAGGAAGAAAGTGAGCCAAGGTGGGGCTGCCGTCAGCCCACTGGGAAGTGAGAGAAAGGGGGCGCTTTGGAGCCAGGTTCTGGGGGTGAGCCTGGGGCAAGCGGCCGCTGCCAGTTGCTCCTCTGGTTGCAAGTGTAGTGGGGACCCTTGGAGTTTAGGAGAGGAAAGTGAAGATGCACACCTGAGAGGGAAGAAAGGCGTGGCAATGCTCTAGAGAGAGCCTGCTGACTTAGTTCAGTTTGACGTCAGCTGGTCTGGCTGAAACGAGACCAGCCACATTCACTTTGTCCCCAGAACCGAACATCTGCACAGCACTCTCAGCTACTTTCTGAACATGGTTACATCACTTTTCCATTCTTGAACAGAAAAAACCGCAAGGCTGACTGACCTCCTCCACCATATGTCTGTGGGAGATCCAGTGACTTTGTGCAGGAATCGCCTGTGTTCCCATGGAGTGGGCCAAGTACACCAGGGCCTTCTATTACAATGAAGCCGAACTTGCCATCCTCCAACAGGCGCGCTGTAAGAGCCTCTGTGTGGGATCTGTTGTCACACAAGTACAATGATGCACTAATTGGTTTCAAAGGTTCGAAGTCCACGGCGACTCTCTCTTCCTTTCCTTCTTCTGTTACAGCTGTAGCACAGACAACCAGGCCCTCGGAGGTACTGTGCTATGGGGTCTCTGTTGGGCAGACGGAAGGGCTCCCGGGACTGACAGGCGGTTTACTCGTGACTTAACGTTGGACGCAGTTCCAAACTCATCCGCTAACATTTTTGCCGCTGGTGAAATCTGGTTTGGGGGAGGAATGATCAGTGACACCACGCTGTGGCCTTGCCCAAGGTTCAGAAGGCGGGAATTGGCTAGTGCCTGGCTCCTCAGCCCGCCATGCATCCCAGGGGCCGCTGTTCTGAGGCGTCCAGGGGACCCAGAGGACACAGGGTTGGAGGTGGGGGGAAGCATTACTGGCTGCCTCCAAGCTCTTAATCAGCTCTTTCCTGTTTATTCTCAAGTGTGCTTGATTAGGGAAGACAGAATTCTGCGGTTTACTGGATGGCTGCAAACCGCTTGGCTGGGTAGTTATCTGTCTCTGTTTCCTATTCCACTCGTCCCGGCTCACTAGCCTGTCTCGCTGCTTCTGAGCAGATACACTTCACCGTGCCACTTCATCCCGCCCCTTCAGACCACCCTTTGCCCCTGTTTCATGCTCCTTCAGCAACCTCTTGATCCAGCCACTAGGCCCGGGACGTAATAATATGCCCTGAGGCGTGGGTACGAAACCTACCACTAGTTCCAAGGCCCGAGCCCCAGCCGAAGCGGGTGCACTGGTGTTTACCATGAGCCTCCAGCACCGCAAGAAGAACCAAATGGTGCTTCTAAACCTGTAAAGGCTCTGACACTAGATGTGGGGGCCACAGGCTCCCCCAGAGGCACAGCCCAGCCGCCCGCAGCGGGTCTCCCGTCTGGCAGTTCCCGGGTGGTGGACGGGGCGGCATGGCAGCGACAGGGCTTTCTGCCGCTGTCACTCTGCCTCTGGACAGGGGAGCAGAGGAGCCCTCGGGCCCAATGGACGAACGGACGAACGGACGACAGGAAGCTCTCCGGGAGAGAGGCACTGAGGGGTCTTCGGCGGTTTAGCTCACTCCCAGCTCTTCAGGCTCCTCCTCCTCCTCCAGCACCTGAGGATTACCGTAGCTTTAAAACTGTTCCAGAGATGGGGAAGAATGGGATGAGGTCATGGGCCTGAGAGAGGGTTCCAGAAAGGCCCTGGGGCAGTAGGCGTTGTTTTTGTCCTTGCGCTGAGAATAGTGTCCTTGGGGGTGGGGGTGCAGGGCAGCCTGTTGGGAAGGCGCTGAGAATAGTGTCCTTGGGGGTGGGGGTGCAGGGCAGCCTGTTGGGAAGGCGCTGAGAATAGTGTCCTTGGGGGTGGGGGTGCAGGGCAGCCTGTTGGGAAGGCG